>CM042228.1:0-372500 GCA_023566465.1 Cottus gobio | reverse complement strand
AGGTACGGGATATACAGATTGATTGCGGTAATATGTACATGTTATACAGGTTGATTTGTGCATTAAATGTAGGTAGACTATAAGCAGGAACTATAAACATAATTTACAAAAGGCAAATGGGCATATGATAAGTTAAGTAATACAGATTGAGTGAACGTTAAATAGTGCATACTAATAATAATAAACAGTAGCTGCCTAACGTTACTAGACTAGTGCAATGCTCAGTTTTTAGTGCAGACAGTTCAAAAGTGTTTGAGTGCAGGTGTAAAGTCTTTGGTCAGTGGGGGGAGATGACGAGGAGATGGGTTTGTGGGTGGAGGTGGTTGGGGAGTAGGGGGGGTGTCAGCATGGGGCAGAGTTCAATAAGGAAACAGCTCTGGGGAAGAAACTGTTCCTCAGTCTGCTGGTCCTTGTCCGGAAGCATCTGAACCGTCTGCCTGAGGGCAGGAGGGAAAACAGTCTGTGTGCAGGGTGGGAGGCGTCCTTGAGAATGCTGCGAGCTCGACGCAGACAGCGTTTCCTCTGGATTTCCTCAATGGCCGGAAGTGGAGTTCCTGTGATGCGTTGGGCAGTTTTCACCACCCGCTGCAGTCCCTTGCGACAGGGCAGCTGCCATACCAGACTGTGACGCAGTTAGTAAGGATGCTCTCGATCACACAGCGGTAAAAGTTTACCAGGATGGCTGAAGACAGATGGTTTTTCTTCAGTGTCCTCAGGAAGAAGAGGCGCTGGTGAGCTTTCTTGACAAGGCTGGAGGTGTTGGTGGTCCAAGACAGGATGGTCTATGATCAAGAAGATCATTTTTTTTTAAACCTGGTTTTACTTTACACAATACATATTTTAAAAAATACTATTTTCTTATCAATCTAATTATATTTTTATAGTTGAATGCACTTTAAAGGGCCACTGACGCACTGTGGGTTTGTGGATTACGCAGCCAAAGGAATGCATTGTCCAGACAGGACTTTACCTGTCTACTCTTATATATAACCCCAGGTGCATGCTGGTCCTGTACCTGTCTACTCCTATATATCCTCTGTCTGACTGCTGCTAACATATATAGTCATTCACAGTTCCAAATTTATGTTATTTATGTTGTTATAACTGCTTATATGTTTCTCTCTTTTTCTTAATTTGTTTTTGCACTTTATTATTATTATTCACTATTCACTTTATGTTGGACAGAAGAGAAACGTACTTTCGATCTTTTGTATGTTTGCACATGTAAAAAATTGATATTAAAGCTGACTTTTGACTTTGATATATAACCCCAGGTGCCTACAGCGTTATCCAATAGACGACAACAAATAATTAAACAAAACAAAAAACTATCAAAAGAAAAAACATCTGAATATATAAAAAAATCGAACCCAGTGTTTGTCCATCACCATCTTGGTTTTTAAACGTCAGCTAAATCTGTCCCTTTACAGCACTGATGGTGTCTACAGAGGTCAAAGGTCCTGCAATGCGGATACAAACAGACACAAACGGCAACAAATCTAAGATGAAAACTTTATTTCTAAGAGTCAAAAAAACTAGTACAGGAGGATCCAATGAAAACCTTCTTGGGATGTTTATCTATCAAAGAACAATTTATATTTACGTTACCAAGAATCACCTACAGATTTATTAAAGATATGTCAGATTTATTAAAGATATCATTTTGATTAACTGTGGATCTACAAAGGATCTCAGGTAGATCTCTGGTGAATCCCCAACAGATCTATAATGGATTCTAAGTAGATCTCCAGTGGATCTGTAGTAGATCTGTGGGGGATCCGGTGAACTGCCTCAGGGCTCAGTCTCAAAGCGGACATCGCTCAGGGTGAGGTTGTTGTTGATGCTGAGTTGGGTGATGTTTTTCAGGTCTCTCATCCGGTGTTGGTACGTCAGCAGGTGAACGTTGTTGACGGCGACCCTAAACTCTGTGTTGGTGCACAAGATCTTCATCTGCAACAACAAACCACAAACTCATCATCATCTACCTGCTTCTTCAGAGACTGGAACTTTAAATAGACTTCATGATGCATTCAGAGACCCTTCGACACCTCAGCATCATCATTAGAAGACAAACATAAAGCAAATAAGGAGTCAGTATCAGGACACAGTATTACTAATAACAACCTAAACTATGAGCATTCTTAACATAAATCACGTGTGACCTCGAAACGCTGTCCTGGGGTGAAGGGGAAGCTCCCGGACAAGTCTCTCTCTTCTTTCCCCCACTTCTGGTCAATGCAGCTGTTCCTGATGATCACCTTCTTGCCATTTTCATTGAAGCGGGGGTTGAAGTGGAAGGCCAGGTCTTTTGATGTTGACATATCCACTGAGACCCTGAAACACAACCAGATGATTTCACTGCATGAGTATGTGACCCTTCATCCATCCTTCAATGTATCCATTCATCCATTAATTAGTAATGTTCAAGATATCGTCCTGACTTGTCAGCGTTGGGGTTGATGGTTCCAACGATGGTGATGAGCAGTTTGTCATAAACTCCGTTAGGTAGCTTCTGGTTGTATGGAACCCTCTGTCAACAAGAAACAGCTGTTAACTCCATCCACCATCATCCATCAGCATCATCCATCCATCCATCATCATCCATCCATCATCCATCACCCATCTCTCTGGCTCACCATATCCTTTTGGGGGAGAGTGCTAGGGCCATATCCAGGTCCAGGTCCAGGTCCAGGTCCAGGCTGTCCGGGCCTGGTCCCTCCACCTCCACTTCCGGGCCAGTTGGGCTGGCTGGAAGGGTTAGGGGGTTGATCTGAACAAATACAGAATATCTTTATTCTATCGGATTTATTCTGTTACTGGTTTTCATTATTTTCTGTTACAGGTTTGTTAACATTGGATTTAACGTTTGGCCCCTTGGCGCCCCCTGGTGGTCGAATTAATAGATACTTGTCTTTTCATTTATACTCCATTTCCAAATCCAGCAGAGCTGAAGGTCTATTTTTGTTTCTTTAAACCGGTTGACACCCCTGCAACGATCAAAATAAAGGAAAAGAGGTAAACAAGTGTGATGATGTTGATGGTACCTGGCCAGGTGGGGTTAGTAGGTTGTCCAGGCCAGGTGGGGTTAGTAGGTTGTCCAGGCCAGGTGGGGTTAGTAGGTTGCCCAGGCCAGGTGGGGTTAGTAGGTTGCCCAGGCCAGGTGGGGTTAGTAGGTTGTCCAGGCCAGGTGGGGTTAGTAGGTTGTCCAGGCCAGGCCATTCCACCTCCCGCCTGACCTCCAGGCCAGGTGGGGTTAGTAGGAGGTTGTTGTGGGTTGTTGTCAGTAGACGGCCAACCAGCTAGAGCGTCGTTCAGCTGCAGAGAGGAAGAAGTGAAGAACAGGAAGTGAGAAACGTGACTGGCTGCAATTCCTCTGACATCCACCAGGTGCTGCTGTGACCAAACAGTTGTAGTTCTTTGTACTGACACTGAGTCTGTCGTGGTTCCCACAGAGCGCCACATTGTGGCTGTTAGAGGTGCAGCAGGTTTAAAACCACTTCATAAACAGGGCGTAGAGAAAACGTTCATAGAATCAAATCTAAAGCTGCGTCCTTTTTTATCAAAATAATGTTAACATTTGAGTTTTCTGGAATGACCACAAACCACATTTCCTGTTCACTGCCAGCTAGTCAACAAACCTACCTACTTGTCTACCTATCTGTCTACCTATCTGTTTACCTACCTACCTAACTAACTACCTAGGTACTTGTCTTCCTACTTACCTAACTACCTGTCTACTTGTCTACCTGTCTACTTGTCTACTTGTCTACCTGTCTACTTGTCTACTTGTCTACCTAACTGTCTACCTACCTACCTGTCTATCTACCTACCTACCTACCTACTTGTCTACTTACTACCCGTTCAGCACAGAGTGTGTCCCTGAATACAACACAGTATGTCTCTGAATACAACACAATGTGTCCCTGAATACAGCACAGTGTTCCTGAATACAGCACAGGGTGTGTGCCTGAACGCAACAGGGTGTGTTGGTGACGGACTCATCAGGAATGTTCTGTGGGAAGGTGTTGGTTCATGAGATGAATGCCACCTCTCTCTCTCACACACACACACACACACACACTATACATACTATACATACTATATAATATGAATATATATATATATGTATATATATATATGTATACATATATACATGTATATATATATATATATATATATATATATATATATATATATATATATATATATATATATACATATACATATATATATATATATACATATATATATAATTAAATGTGATGAAGATGACTCACGTCCATGCTGCTAGTTTGAGATCTGGAACACAAACAAGAACAGATATTACCAGCCTGACCAGTGGAGGAGGTTTTATACTGGGGGGTGCTAGTACTGCTGCAGAGTACTTATACTGTGTAGTATTAGTACTGTTACAGAGTATGTACACTGTGTATTATTAGTACTGTTACAGAGTATTTACACTGTGTAGTATTAGTACTGTTACAGAATATTTACACTGTGTAGTATTAGTACTGTTACAGAGTATTTACACTGTGTAGTATTAGTACTGCTACATATTATTTACACTGTGTAGTATTAGTACTGTTACAGAGTATTTATACTGTGTAGTATTAGTACTGTTACAGAGTATTTATACTGTGTAGTATTAGTAAAGCTACTGTGTAGTATTAGTACTGTTACAGAGCATTTACACTGTGTAGTATTTATACTGTGTAGTATTAGTACTGTTACAGAGTTTTTACACTGTGTAGCATTATTACTGTTACAGAGTATTTACACTGTGTAGTACTAGTACTGCTACAGAGTATTTACACTATGTAGTATTAGTACTGTTACAGAGTATTTATACTGTGTATTATTAGTACTGTTACAGAGTATTTATACTGTGTAGTATTAGTAAAGCTACTGTGTAGTATTAGTACTGGTACAGAGTATGTACACTGTGTAGTACTAGTACTGCTACAGAGTATTTACACTGTGTAGCATTAGTACTGTTACAGAGTATTTACACTGTGTAGCATTAGCACTGTTACAGAGTATTTACACGCTGTAGTATTCGTACTGTTACAGAGTATTTACACTGTGTAGTATTAGTACTGTTACAGAGTATTTACACTCTGTAGTATTAGTACTGTTACAGAGTATTACACTGTGTAGTATTAGTACTGTTACAGAGTATTTACACTGTGTAGTATTAGTACTGTTACAGAGTATTACACTGTGTAGTATTAGTACTGTTACAGAGTATTTACAATGTGCAGTATTAGTACTGTTACAGAGTATTTACACTCTGTAGTATTAGTACTGTTTCAGAGTATTTACACTCTGTAGTATTAGTACTGTTACAGAGTATTTATACTGTGTAGTATTAGTACTGTTACAGAGTATTTATACTGTGTAGTATTAGTAAAGCTACTGTGTAGTATTAGTACTGTTACAGAGTATTTACACTGTGCAGTATTAGTACTGTTACAGAGTATTTACACTCTGTAGTATTAGTACTGTTTCAGAGTATTTACACTCTGTAGTATTAGTACTGTTACAGAGTATTTACACTGTGTAGTATTAGTACTGTTACAGAGTATTACACTGTGTAGTATTAGTACTGTTTCAGAGTATTTACACTCTGTAGTATTAGCACTGTTACAGAGTATTTACACGCTGTAGTATTCGTACTGTTACAGAGTATTTACACTCTGTAGTATTAGTACTGTTACAGAGTATTACACTGTGTAGTATTAGTACTGTTACAGAGTATTTACACTGTGTAGTATTAGTACTGTTACAGAGTATTACACTGTGTAGTATTAGTACTGTTACAGAGTATTTACACTGTGCAGTATTAGTACTGTTACAGAGTATTTACACTCTGTAGTATTAGTACTGTTTCAGAGTATTTACACTCTGTAGTATTAGTACTGTTACAGAGCATTTACACTGTGTAGCAGGAACTAAACGTCACATGAACAGAGAAGTTAGTCATGAAGACTAAAGAGTTTACTATAAATAAGAAGAAGAAGAAGAAGAAGAAGAAGTAAAAGTACACGTACCTGAAGGAGCTGCAGACTCAAAGTGACTGTGAAACACGAGTGTGTTTTAAGTCTAGAGGAGCCCCACCCTGTTGAGACCACACCCCCCCCCCCCCCCCCCCACACACACACACACACACACACACCCAGTGTTTGTTTTTCCGGCTTTTTAAACAGGTTTTTAGACAAAGACAACAATGGATTATTGTTTTGTTTTTACCCGTTGCCATGGAAACCAAAGAGTGGACTAAGACAACAACATTTATTCTTTATGAACTCGTTCTTAGTTTTGGGCGTTTCATCATAAAGCAGTATTATCACTGTGGTGTTAGTACTTGTAGAGAAGTATTATCGCTGGTATTATCATCAGGGTATTTTCCCTGCAGAGCTCCATCAGCAGGTGGTGCCGTGGAGCTGCAGACATTCCAGGAGGCATTCTGATGAGACCCGAACCACCTCAGCTGACTCCTTTCCACACCAAGGACTGGCACCTCAACTCCAAGTTCCCTCCTGATGTCCAAGCCTTAGAGATAGGGTAAGGAGATAAGTTTCCTTGGTAGGGCTCAGCCTTCGAGATAGGGTAAGGAGATAAGTTTCCTCGGTAGGGCTCAGCCTTAGAGATAGGGTAAGGAGATAAGTTTCCTCGGTAGGGCTCAGCCTTCGAGATAGGGTAAGGAGATAAGTTTCCTTGGTAGGGCTCAGCCTTAGAGATAGGGTAAGGAGATGAGTTTCCTCTGTAGGGCTCAGCCTTAGAGGTAGGGTAAGGAGATGAGTTTCCTCTGTAGGGCTCAGCCTTAGAGATAGGGTAAGGAGATGAGTTTCCTCGGTAGGGCTCAGCCTTCGAGATAGGGTAAGGAGATACGTTTCCTTGGTAGGGCTCAGCCTTAGAGATAGGGTAAGGAGATGAGTTTCCTCTGTAGGGCTCAGCCTTCGAGATAGGGTAAGGAGATAAGTTTCCTTGGTAGGGCTCAGCCTTAGAGGTAGGGTAAGGAGATGAGTTTCCTCTGTAGGGCTCAGCCTTAGAGAAAGGGTAAGGAGATGAGTTTCCTCTGTAGGGCTCAGCCTTAGAGGTAGGGTAAGGAGATGAGTTTCCTCTGTAGGGCTCAGCCTTAGAGATAGGGTAAGGAGATGAGTTTCCTCTGTAGGGCTCAGCCTTCGAGATAGGGTAAGGAGATAAGTTTCCTTGGTAGGGCTCAGCCTTAGAGGTAGGGTAAGGAGATGAGTTTCCTCTGTAGGGCTCAGCCTTAGAGAAAGGGTAAGGAGATGAGTTTCCTCTGTAGGGCTCAGCCTTAGAGGTAGGGTAAGGAGATGAGTTTCCTCTGTAGGGCTCAGCCTTAGAGATAGGGTAAGGAGATGAGTTTCCTCTGTAGGGCTCAGCCTTAGAGATAGGGTAAGGAGATAAGTTTCCTCTGTAGGGCTCAGCCTTAGAGATAGGGTAAGGAGATGAGTTTCCTAAGACCTACCGAGATACTTGAACTCCTTCGGTTGGGGTAGGCACTCTGTCCCCACCCGGAGGGAGTAATCCACCGGTTTCCGGCAGAGCACCTTGGCCTCATTTGGAGGTGCTGACTCTCATCAGCACCGCTTCACAGTGATAAAGGGCAGCCCTGGCGGAGGCCAACACCGACCGGGAACGTGTCTGAATTAATGCCAACAATATGAACACAGCTCCTACTGCAGGCGAACAGAGACCGGATGGCCTGTTGCAACAAGTCGAGGACCCCATATTCATGCAGCATCCCCACAAAAGCCCTGAGGAACCCGGTCGAAAGCCTTCTCCAAGTCTACAAAGCACATGTAGACTGGTTGGGCAAACTCCCAGAACCCCTCCAGTAGCCTTGCGAGGGTAAAGAGCTGATCCACTGTTAATCCGCACTGCTTCTCTTGAACTTGAGGTTCGACAAACGGTCGGCACCTCCCACTCCAGTACCCTGGAGCCTCCCTTCAGTACCCTGGAGCCTCCCTTCAGCACCCTGGAGCCTCCCTTCAGCAGCCTGGAGCCTCCCTTTAGCACCCTGGCATAAGCTTTACCCGGGAGGCTGAGTAGTGTGATAAGATAAGATAAGATAATCCTTTATTAGTCCCGCAGTGGGGAAATTACAGGATTACAGCAGCATTGCTCAGTACGTAAAGATAAAAGAAATCAAGTAATATCAATAAACAGTAATAAACATAATAAAAAAATAAACAGTAAAGAAGAAATTGAATGTACAGTAGAATATTGAATATACAAATTACAAAATATTACAAAATATTGCACCAGAATGGATTAAAGTGACCAGAGTGATACAAAAAAAGTGTTCAAGTATTGAGAGTCCAGAATGTTTGTGGGCTACTGGGAGGTCAGCTTGTTGTGCAGCCTGACAGCAGCAGGGAGGAAGGACTTGCGGTACCTCTCCTTCACACACCGGGGGTGAATCAGCCGGTGGCTGAAGGAGCTGTGCAGAGCTGCCAGGGTGTCCTGCATGGGGTGGGAGGCGTGGTTCATCAGGGATGAGAGCTTGGCCATCATCCTCCTGTCTCCCACCACCTCCACAGTATCCAGAGGACACCCCAGCACGCTGCTGGCCTTCTTTACCAGTTTGTCCAGTCTCCTCCTGTCAGCTGCCGTGATGCTGCTGCACCAGAAGACCACTCCATAGAAGATGGCTGATGCCACCAGAGTCAAAGAAGGTCTTCAGGAGTGCTCCCTGCACCCCAAAAGACCTCAGTCTCCTCAGCAGAAAGAGTCTGCTCTGTCCCTTTTTATACAGTGCATGTGCGTGGTCGGACCAGTCCAGTTTATTGTTCAAGTGAACACCCAGGTACTTGTAAGACGTCACCATCTCAATGTCCAGTCCCTGGATGCTCAATGGTAGCGGAGGAGAGCGTTTGCCCCGGCGGAAGTCCACCACCAGCTCCTTGGTCTTACTGGAGTTTATCTGAAGGCGGTTCCGCTGGCACCATCCTAAAAAGTCCTGGTTCAGTTCCCTGTACTCCCTGTCATCATCGGCAGAGATGAGGCCGACAATTGCAGAGTCGTCAGAGAACTTTTGCAGGTGGCAGTTGGCAGAGTTGTGTTTAAAGTCCGAGGTGTAAATGGAGAACAGGAATGGAGCCAGAACGGTTCCCTGTGGAGCCCCCGTGCTGCAGGACACCCGATCTGACTCACCGATACCCCGATAGTTCGAGCCCACTCTCTCCGGTCCCCCTTCTTGAAGATGGGAACCACCACCCCGGTCTGCCAGTCCATGGGCACTGTTCCCGACCCCCATGCGACATTGAAGAGGCGCGACTGTATAAATATTAAATATGTTGTATACTGTATATATATTAAATATATTATATTGTATATACATTAAATATATTGTATACTTTATAAACATTACATTTGTTATATACTGTATATATTAAATCTGTTCTAAACTGTTTATACATTAAATATATTAAATACTGTATAAACAATAAATATGTTATATACTGTATATACATTAAATATATTAAATACTGTATAAACAATAAATATGTTATATACTGTATATACATCAAATATAGTATATACTGTATATACATTCAATATGTTAAATACTGTACACACATTACATGTGTTATATACTGTATATAAATTAAATATATTATATACTGTATATAAATTAAATATATTATATACTGTATATAAATTAAATATATTATATACTGTACATACATTACATAGGTTTTATACTGTATATTCTTTAAATATGTTATATACTGTATATACATTAAATATAGTATATACTGTATATACATTAAATATAGTATATACTGATAAACATAAATATATCAGACTGCCCCCCATGGATGAAGCAGTCTGAGATCTGGAACCCAGTACAACAGGGACCAGACCACTGAGGAAGTCCTCGTTCGGGTTTACACTGCCGGGACTCTTTCAGGGTAAGCACGTCCCATGTCCTGGTGCATTCTGGGTAATCACAGCAGCATCTGCCCAACGTAAATCTGCAAGCTCAATAACATTTTCTAATTAAATTACTTCATTAAATCACCAGCAGCCGGCAGCTGAGGTGGTATTTGTGGTTTAGAGCTGCCAGCTCTCACAAACAGAACCAGACTGTAAACAAACTGGGATATTGATCAATAATAACTGTGATATTGATATAATATCTCCAGAAGAAGAGTTTTTGTGGTTTCATATAATACTCAGTGTTCTGTTTCATAAACAGTGTGTTGTTCTGGCCCATCTGGATGTTCACCTGCTCTTCCTCCTCCTCCTTCTTCTCCTCCTCCACCTCCTTCTCCTCTTCCTCTTCCTCTTTTTCTACAGGTGAGTTTTTAGGAGATGAAGATGAAACTTAATCTCAGTAAATATCTCATGAAGGCTGACTTTTCTCAAGACGCTGACTGAGATCTGACAGAAAACACTGACATTAGTTTAAAACAGTTACACACACACAGACAAACACACACACACAAACACACACTCTCAAACACACACACACACTCACACAGCTGCAGCTGTAAAGGACAGCAGGGATTTATTGTATCTGAAGGTGTTGAAGGAGGCAAGCAAATGTCTGCAGTGTATGTATGTATGTATGTATGTGTATGTGTGTTTGTGTGTGTGTGTGTGTGTGTTTGTGTTAAAGGGCACTCTCAAGGATTTTCAGTTTCCTGTGTAACGCCACAATGATTTATTCCTGTTCTCTCTGAGCCTGATGTGTGTGTGTATATGTGTGTGTGTCTATGTCTATGTGTGTGTGTGTGTGTGTGTGTGTGCAGCCAATCTCTCGTCTTCTTGCAGCCAAACCTGCAGATCGGACGGAAAAATCTGAAAAAAGGAGAAATTGTATTTTAGGCCTGTTGTGTTCAGGGTCCTCAGAAAAACAGCAAACTGACTGACTCACGATTTCGGTTAATCTGTGCATTTTGGTTTGAACGTCTCTACTGTATATTCTTTATTTAAAAGAGCAGATCAATAATCAGAATGTTTAACAATCAAACACACACCCACACACACCATGTAAAAATAAAGCTATAATTGAAATATTAAAAGACAGGTTTGTTGTGTTCATCACCATCTTTGTAATGTGCAATAAAGTAATTTGTCCACTTTTCTGCTAAAACCCGAGAGGCGACGTGGAAAGGGGTGAGGGGGAGGGAGGTGAGGGGGGTGAAGGGACTGAGCAGCAAAGTGAAATGGATGAGGTGGCTGAACAGAGCTCCGAGTGTTGACTGCATGCATGAATCCCAGGAGAGAACACACACACACACATTACATTACATTTCATTTAGCTGACGCTTTTATCCAAAGCGACTTACATGATATACAGTATACAGTAGACCGTAGACACAGCAACGGTGAGCAATTAGGGTTAAGTGGCTGAGCCGGGGTTTGAACCACCAACCCTCTGATTGAAAGACTGACTTGCTAACCACTGACCCACAGTCGCCCCCCAGTCGCCACACACACACACACACACACACACACACACACACACACACACACAACCACACACACACAACCACACACACACAACCACACACACACAACCACACACACACACACACACACACACACACACACACACACACACACACACACACACACACACACACACACACACACAGCGTCAGCACTTCCCTGTCCAGTGAACACATATATCACTATATGTTCATTACAAAAACGGATATTACGGATGTTAACTCGATGCTAGCATGTTGTTAGCTTGATGCTAGCATGTTGTTAGCTCGATGCTAGAATGTTGTTTGCTCCCTGCTAGCATGTGGTTAGCTTGATGCTAGCATGTTGTTAGCGTGCTGTTAGCTCGATGCTAACATACTGTCATCTCACTGCTGCTGTGAATAAATGATGAGCAGAGATGCAGATGGGTTAGGGTCAGAGGTCACAGCAGCGTAACAAACGGTGTAAAGGTCTCTGGGACAAACCCCTCAGAGCTCCATTCAGAGGAGCAGAAGAACCCAGAACAAGGAAAGGTTAAAGTCAAAGTCCACATTTAATGAAGCATAACAGGTTCAGTACTGGCATAAAGTCACATCAGCCACACCAGTCACATCAGTTATAGTCAGCAGATGCATATGTGATCATTTACAGAAGGGAAGCAGCTGGAGGAGCACACCCAGACTCAAGCTTCACTTCAAGGCTTTTGGCTGTAAAGCTTGAAATAAAATGTTTTTACAGATCTCAGTCAACAGCTTCCTGTTTTTAACACCAGCATTTAGTTCTCCGATACAAAACAGGTCAGTAAATGCCCCTCTGGTGAATCTTAAACAGTCTCCAAACTCTCCAACTAGTAGATTTATCAATTTAAAGTATTTTCAAATAGTAGTTTTATCAAATTGTAGTGTTATCAACTTGAGAATGTACGGACCAATAAAATAACAGCTTCAATGCTAACTGCTGCTAAAACCACCATCTCCTGTTCACATTTACATTTCTACACGTTAATAAGCCAATATGTTCAATGTTGGTGGAGCTATGCTAACGGCTTCCCCCTGCTTCCAGTCTTTGTGCTAAGCTAGGCTAACACATCCCGATAAATGACCTCCTGATGGTGAACATTGTGCATTTGATGTTTTCACAATTTGATGTTTTCACAAACGTCCTCCAATGAAGGTTCAGTCAGTATGTTCGTGACTTTGTTTCATATCGTAACAGATGTGATTCAAGATCACCAACATATTCTGGGTTTCGATCAGACATCCATTTTGTGGTACTGAGAAAACGTTATGCTTGATTTATTTGATATATTCTCCTGAATGGCCGCTTGAGGAGTCGGGTTCCCTCCACTGACCTGAGACCAGGAAGCTCGTCTAGCAGATAGTTGACCAGGTGGTGTGTGTTAAACACAACGACCAGCTGTCCGTCAGCACCGTGTGCGACAGCCAAAAAGAAGCAAGAAAATATATTAGGTTTTAAATAGCTTTCATCAAAACATAACAAGGTAAATCATGACTGCGTCATACACACGTTGCCCCAAAGGGCAGCAGATCAGGAGCTAAATGCAGAAACACGCGACATAGACCCTGAACACAACACAGGGACACGGGAAGAACATTCTGGGGACATTAAGACACATCTTATGAGACATTTCACTGCTTTATGAAGAACGACCATTCGTCTGTTTCCTGGCCTCGAGCTGGATTACCCAGAGCCAGTCAGGTGGGAGGAAGTATCTCAGGTACTCAGGTGGGAGGAAGTATCTCAGGTACTCAGGTGAGAGGAAGTATCTCAGGTAGTAAGGTGGGGGAAGTATCTCAGGTAGTAAGGTGGGAGGAAGTATCTCAGGTAATAAGGTGGGAGGAAGTATCTCAGGTAGTAAGGTGGGAGGAAGTATCTCAGGTAGTAAGGTGGGAGGAAGTATCTCAGGTAGTAAGGTGGGAGGAAGTATCTCAGGTAGTAAGGTGGGAGGAAGTATCTCAAGTACTCAGGTGGGAGGAAGTATCTCAGGTACTCAGGTGGGAGGAAGTATCTCAGGTAATAAGGTGGGAGGAAGTATCTCAGGTAGTAAGGTGGGAGGAAGTATCTCAGGTAGTAAGGTGGGAGGAAGTATCTCAAGTACTCAGGTGGGAGGAAGTATCTCAGGTAATAAGGTGGGAGGAAGTATCTCAGGTAGTAAGGTGGGAGGAAGTATCTCAGGTAGTAAGGTGGGAGGAAGTATCTCAGTCAGGTGGGAGGAAGTATCTCAGGTACTCAGGTGGGAGGAAGTATCTCAGGTAGTCAGGTGGGAAAAAATGTTTTCTTGTTTTCACAAAGACGGCATCGGGCTCTTGAGTACCGAGGGCACAGTCTGCTGCACCTTCAGGTGGGTTCAGGTGGATTCAGGTGCTCTAGGAGTGCATGAGTAAAGTCCTCACACGGTGGTCATGAGCTTGAGAGAACCCGATCTGAACCGGAGGATCTTCTTCTTTAGGTGGTGGGAGGCCTTGATCTTAACGAAGGTCTTCGCCTGAGCCGGAATCATTTCCTGCCCTGACTGGCTCCGCCCCCGGCCCATCCCACCTGTCCCGCCACCAGCCCCGCCCCCACCACTTTCCTCGGTGTCACGGGTGGAGCTCTCCTCTGCGTACTCCTCCTCACCAGACTCGCTGTCTCCGAAGCGATTGGTGGTGCAGTTGGACCGCTCATCCTCACTGGAGTCACCGATGGTGGAGTGGAAGAGAGACGCACACTCGGCCGAGTACTCAGAGTCACTTCCTGCCACGCAGGAGTACGGGCTGCTCACCTGCCGAGGGACACACACACACACACCGGCTGCAGAATGGATCAACAGCTGCTTTCTCTGAGCACACCTGAACGCCTCATCGCTTGGCACCTCCGCAATCGCACGTAACCGCCGGTAATAATTCTGTTTGGGCTTCGGTTTCCCAACGACCACAACTTGGTCGCATCCGTGGTGGTGGTGTCCATGGGGACGGTGACCGTGGTGATGGTGATGATGGTGACCATGGTGATGGTGTCCATGGCGATGGTGGTGGACCCAGGACGCACCTGACTGCACACTGCTCTTTGCTGACGTGGTCTGTTTGTCTAGAACTCGACCCTCTGGGATGAACCTTCCGTGAGAACCGCTGGCTTTCTTTGAGACTTTAGTGTTGACGGAGCCTCCGTCGTCCAACAGCCGGGACATTTTAGAACCAGCCCTGTGGTGGGACTTGTCCCCTATCCTCTCTGACGGAGGCTCGTTGTGTTCAGAGCCCCGACCCGTCCTTGTCGTCGCACCAGTCTTCATCCTCATCGTCTTCATATTCTTGCTGCCCTTGCGGAGTTTGAAGGTGTGCCGCTGGGAGGGAAAGCACTTGGCATTAACCTTGTGATGCCCTCCTCTTTCTCCTCCTCCTCTTCCATCCTGACTCTGGGAGGGGGAACCTCGACTGGCGACCTCGGGCACTGACCTATCCACCTCCTCTATGGGGACATTGTGTGGAGGCTTCAGGCTGTTCTTGGGAGCAGGGGTTTTGATAACAGCTGACTTGAGGAGCAGGTCTGCATCCGGAGAGCAACTTGGCTGCTTGATCTCTTTGGGGGAGGAGTTATCTTTGGGGCTCCCCAGCTCCCTGAGGTCTGTCACTGCTGAGGGAGGAGAAAGCGTGTTGCTATCAATGTCCTGGTTGGTGACAGAAGAACCTCTTTGGAGACCAACACCAGGAGGAGAGATGTTCTGGTTGTGTGCCGAGTCCTTGTTGTTCCTCCTGAAGATATTTTGCATTGAGTCCACACTGTGATCATGGAAAACCTTCTGGGTCTCCTCAGACTTCCTGTCCACAGTCCACTGCCTCCTAGATGACGGGGCGGCACCTCCTGCTGATACTCCTCCGGTCGGCCCGGTCGGTTTGAACTTAGAACCCCTCAGAGTCCCGAAACCCAACCCAGACCACTGCCTCACACAGAGGCTGCCCTGCCTCAAGATGCTTTTTGCCGGGTCAGCGCTGATACTGGTCCTGGGTCTGCTGGTCCTGAAGGGCGGGGCTCGCCGCTGCAGCAGGCTGCATATGTAGCTGTCCAGTCGCTTATAGGAAGGAGGAAGATAGGAGGAAGAGGAAGCCGGCCAAGAGGAGCTCTGAGACACAAGTGGAGCTGAATCAGAATCAGAAACAGAGCATTCTGGTTTGAGTTCTTCAACAACAACGTCTCTGCCGGGACCTCCAGGATCTCCAGGATCTTTGTGACCTCCAGGACCTCCGTGACCCACCATCTGCAGGAAGGCGTGGCTCTGGACTGCCACGGCGTGCAGCGGGCTCGGGTAGCAGTAAACGTTGCTGCCATTTCGGGCCATCAAGTTGCAGTGGTACTTAGACTGGGAGTCCACTGGTGAGGTCAAGTCATGGGAGGCCAGGTCCAGGGAGGCCAGGTCCAGGGAGACCGGGTCCAGGAAGGCCGGGTCAGGAGCAGAGGTTGAGCGGCGGACTGAGGAGGACGAGTCATCACAAAGTCCTCTGACCAAACCGTCGCAGTCCAAACAGCCGGCCAGCTCATCTGAGGGAGGAAGAGGAACACGTTATGATTAAAAACCTCTGTGATTTTAAGACCGGGATGACAGAGGAGAAGAACCGGCTGCTGGACCCGGATACTTGTGTTCTCGTGTACTTGTGTTCTTGTGTACTAGTGTTCTCATGTTCTCGTGGACTCGTGTTCTCGTGGACTTGTGTTTTTGTGGACTTGTGTTCACGTGTTCTCATGGACTTTGTTCTCGTGGACTTGTGTTCTCGTGGACTTGTGTTCTCGTGGACTTGTGTTCTCGTGGACTTGTGTTCTCACGGACTTTGTTCTCTTGGACTTGTGTACTCGTGTTCTCGTGGACTTGTGTTCTCCTGGACTTGTGTTCTCCTGGACTTGTGTTCTCCTGGACTTGTGGTCTCGTGGACTTGTCTTCTCGTGGACTTGTCTTCTCGTGGACTTGTCTTCTCGTGGACTTGTCTTCTCGTGTTCTCGTGGACTTGTGGTCTCGTGGACTTGTGGTCTCGTGGACTTGTGGTCTCGTGGACTTGTGTTCTCGTGGACTTGTGTTCTCGTGGACTTGTGTTCTCGTGTTCTCGTGTTCTCGTGTTCTCGTGGACTTGTGTTCTCGTGGACTGGTGTTCTCGTGGACTTGTGTTCTCGTGGACTTGTGTTCTTGTGTTCTCGTGGACTTGTGGTCTCGTGGACTTGTGGTCTCGTGGACTTGTGTTCTCCTGGACTTGTGTTCTCCTGGACTTGTGTTCTCCTGGACTTGTGTTCTCCTGGACTTGTGTTCTCCTGGACTTGTGTTCTCCTGGACTTGTGGACTTGTGTTCTCGTGGACTTGTGTTCTCGTGGACTTGTGTTCTCGTGGACTTGTGTTCTCGTGGACTTGTGTTCTCGTGGACTTGTGTTCTCGTGTTCTCGTGGACTTGTGTTCTCGTGGACTTGTGTTCTCGTGGACTTGTGTTCTTGTGGACTTGTGTTCTTGTGGACTTGTGTTCTTGTGGACTTGTGTTCTCGTGTACTTGTGTTCTCGTGGACTTGTGTTCTCGTGGACTTGTGTTCTCGTGGACTTGTGTTCTCGTGGACTTGTGTTCTCGTGGACTTGTGTTCTCGTGTTCTCGTGGACTTGTGTTCTCGTGGACTTGTGTTCTCGTGGACTTGTGTTCTCGTGGACTTGTGGACTTGTGTTCTTGTGGACTTGTGTTCTCATGTACTAGTGTTCTCGTGGACTTGTGTTCTCGTGGACTTGTGGTCTCGTGGACTTGTGGTCTCGTGTACTCGTGTTCTCGTGTTCTTGTGGACTTGTGGTCTCGTGGACTTGTGGTCTCGTGGACTTGTGGTCTCGTGGACTTGTGTTCTTGTGTTCTCGTGTTCTTGTGGACTTGTGTTCTCGTGGACTTGTGTTCTCGTGGACTTGTGTTCTCGTGTTCTCGTGGACTTGTGTTCTCGTGTTCTCGTGGACTTGTGTTCTTGTGGACTTGTGTTCTCCTGGACTTGTGTTCTCCTGGACTTGTGTTCTCCTGGACTTGTGAAACGTCATCAGTCGCAGCCCAATTACTGTTCCGATTCAAAAGTCCGCTTCTCAACAAGCACGGCCCAAATGTCCGGATGTGACTTGATCCGCCCATTTTATCGAGGATGCATCAGAGGAGACTTGTGCGTACTTGGAACAGCCAAATATCCCAGAATGCATTTCACACCAGCGACGGGAACAATGGCGGATGAGAAACACACAACAGAAAGTCACTCTCTGAAAACTACTGTTGTTGATTCACAACTTTGAGTCCGACTTAAAAAGATACGCTGACGATTTCAGAGATAGTAGTTGTGTAGTAGCTGTGTAGTAGCTGTGTAGTAGCTGTGGAGTAGTGTGTAGTAGTGTGTAGTAGTTGCGTAGTAGTTGTGTAGTAGCTGTGGAGTAGTGTGTAGTACTTGTGTAGTAGTTGTGTAGTAGTGTGTAGTAGTGTGTAGTAGTTGTGTAGTAGTTGTGTAGTAGTTGTGTAGTAGTTGTGTAGTAGTTGTGTAGTAGCTGTGGAGTAGTGTGTAGTAGTGTGTAGTAGTTGTGTAGTAGTTGTGTACCTGCAGACAGAAGATGTCCATCACCTTCAGACGTGGAACAGAAACATTCACTGAAGACGGAGTTTGACGAGTTGGAGAGAGAGACACCGTCACTCAACTCATAGAAACCTGAGAGAGACAGACAGGAGGAGAGACAGGCAGAGAGGAGGGAAGACAGGAGGAGAGACAGGAGGAGAGACAGGCAGAGAGGAGGGAAGACAGGAGGAGAGACAGGAGGAGAGACAGGCAGACAGGAGGAGAGACAGGCAGACAGGAGGGAAGACAGGAGGAGAGACAGGAGGAGCGACAGGCAGAGAGGAGGGAAGACAGGAGGAGAGACAAGAGGAGAGACAGGCAGACAGGAGGAGAGACAGGCAGACAGGAGGGAAGACAGGAGGAGAGACAGGAGGAGAGACAGGCAGACAGGAGGGAAGACAGGAGGAGAGACAGGAGGAGAGACAGGCAGACAGGAGGAGCGACAGGCAGAGAGGAGGGAAGACAGGAGGAGAGACAAGAGGAGAGACAGGCAGAGAGGAGGGAAGACAGGAGGAGAGACAAGAGGAGAGACAGGCAGAGAGACAGGAGGAGAGACAGGAGGAGAGAGGGGCAGACAGGAGGTAAGTAGAGACAGACGGTTACAGAGAGTGCAGATGAAACACTGATCTTTTCTCTTTGTTGGTTTTAATTCCAGCTTGAAAGACTCTGCAGTCCATCTCAAGCCCACTCTGATTACCTCCAACAATACAAAGACGCTCTCATCTCAGCCCGGTCCACCTACTGCTCACCTCATACACTCTGGCTCCTCTAACCCAAAGGCTCTCTTTTCTACAATAAACAAGCTTCTCAAACCCAGGGACAACACCTCCAAATCCTTTACAGTTGACAAAAGCAACTCCTTCCTTTCATTTTTCAAAACAAAAATGTATATAATTTACAGCAACCTGAACACCTCCCCTACCACCTCCCCACCTGTCCCCCCCATATTCACCCCTCAGCCCCTTTCTAAGTTCTCCCCTGTGTCCCCATTGGAGCTCTCTTCTTTCACAACAGGAATGAGAAGCTCCACCTGTATCCTGGATCCCATCCTATCTACTCTTGTAAAGCACTGTCTGCCAGCCATCGCACCACTCATCATAGCAATAATTAACTCCTCCCTCAACTCCGGCTCAGTCCCCGACACACATAAACTGGCTGCTGTCACCCCCATCCTCAAGAAACCTGGACTTGACCCTGACTCCATGAGCAATTTCCGGCCCATTTCAAATCTTCCCTTCCTGTCAAAAATACTGGAACGTGTCGTTGCTGCACAACTCAAAACCCACCTCATCTCCAACGATCTGTTCGAGCCATTTCAATCCGGTTTCCGCTCACGCACAGCACTGAAACAGCCCTTCTCAAAGTCACCAATGACCTCCTCCTCTCCTCAGACTCCGGCCACCTCAACATTCTCATTCTCCTCGATCTCACTGCAGCCTTCGACACCATCAACCACAACATCCTTCTCTCCCGCCTCGAATCGTCCCTCAACATCACTGGAACTGCTCTCTCCTGGCTCAAATCATATCTAACAAACAGACAACAATTCATCAGCATCAACAACTGCACCTCCTCCACCGCTCCTCTGTCTCAAGGCGTCCCCCAGGGTTCGGTGCTTGGTCCTCTCCTGTTCATCCTCTACTTGCTCCCTCTTGGCAACATCATACGGCAACATGGTCTCCACTTTTACATTACATTACATTTCATTTAGCTGACGCTTTTATCCAAAGAGACTTACATGATATACATTAGACCGTAGACACAGCAACGGTGAGCAATTAGGGTTAAGTGTCTTGCTCAAGGACACAACGACATGGAGTGGCTGAGGCGGGGTTTGAACCACCGACCCTCTGATTGAAAGACTGACTTGCTAACCACTGAGCCACAGTCGCCCCACAGTCGCCACTTCCACTGTTACGGCGATGATGTCCAGCTCTACATCTCCACAAAGGCCATTACCACTGCTGCTCACTCCACTGACCGACTGCCTCACTGACATTAAATCATGGATGCAAACCAATTTTCTCAAACTCAACTGTGATAAATCGGACATGCTCATCATTGGCCCCAAATCTCTCACCAAAACCAGCCACAACCTCTGCCTCACCATTGAGCACTCCACTCTGTCTCCCTCTCCACACATCTGCAACCTTGGAGTCATGTTTGACAGCAACCTCTCCTTCAAACACCACCTCAAACAAATCACCAAAATTGCTTTTTTTCACTTAAAAAACATTGCCCGTCTCCGCCCAACACTAACCTCATCTGCTGCCGAAACCCTGATCCATGCCTTCATCACCTCCAGAATTGATTATTGCAATAGTATGCTTTATGGCACATCATCCAAAATCCTTAATAAACTTCAATACATACAGAACTCTGCTGCTCACCCACTCCTGCTCCCGTGACCCCTGTTCTCCAGAACCTCCACTGGCTCCCCGTCCAACAACCCATCCAGTACAAAATCCTTCTCCTCACTCACAAAGCCCTCCATGATCAGGCCCCCTCCTACCTCACCGACCTGCTCCACCACCACACTCCATTAGGCCCCTCCTCCCTCACCGACCTGCTCCACCACCACACTCCATCAGGCCCCTCCTCCCTCACCGACCTGCTCCACCACCACACTCCATCAGGCCCCTCCTCCCTCACCGACCTGCTCCACCACCACACTCCATCAGGCCCCTCCTCCCTCACCGACCTGCTCCACCACCACACTCCATCAGGCCCCTCCTCCCTCACCAACCTGCTCCACCACCACACTCCATCAGGCCCCTCCTCCCTCACCAACCTGCTCCACCACCACACTCCATCAGGCCCCTCCTCCCTCACCGACCTGCTCCACCACCACACTCCATCCCGTCAGCTCCTCTGATGCCTCCTATCCATCCCCCATAGGACCAAGCACTGGACATGGGGTGACAGAGCCTTCTCCATAGCTGCCCCCTCCCTCTGGAACTCTCTCCCCAAACTCATCAGAGACTGCACTGACCTTTCCATATTCAAATCTCAAATCAAAACCCATCTCTTCAGAACTGCTTTTAATGTGTGACTGTGCTCTATGTTCTTATTGTATGTATGTATTTTATTTGTTTTATTGTTTAGCTTATAGGATGATTTTAAAATGTTGTGTAAAGTGTCTTTGAGTATTTTTAAAAGTGTTATATAAATTAAATGTATTATTAATTGTTACTTCAGAACTCAAAACATCAAGTCCCGCCCCTCTGCTACCTGAACTGGGTCGGCTCTCCATCTGGTCATGTGACGCCTTGCTGTCCAATCGCAGGTCACTAATCTGCCTGTCCAGCTCCTGAAGCTGACTGATGAGTCCAGCGTCTCTCCTCCTCAGAGAGGTCTGATGGACATAGTGAGACACCATGAGAGTCCTGATCCCAGAGGGGACTAGAACACAGTTAGACACCATGAGAGTCCTGATTCCAGAGGGGACTAGAACACAGTTAGACACCATGAGAGTCCTAATCCCAGTGGGGACTAGAACACAGTTAGACACCATGAGAGTCCTGATCCCAGAGGGGACTAGAACACAGTGAGACACCATGAGAGTCCTGATCCCAGAGGGGACTAGAACACAGTTAGACACCATGAGAGTCCTGATTCCAGTGGGGACTAGAACATAGTGAGACACCATGAGAGTCCTGATCCCAGAGGGGACTAGAACACAGTTAGACACCATGAGAGTCCTGATTCCAGAGGGGACTAGAACACAGTTAGACACCATGAGAGTCCTAATCCCAGTGGGGACTAGAACACAGTTAGACACCATGAGAGTCCTGATCCCAGAGGGGACTAGAACACAGTGAGACACCATGAGAGTCCTGATCCCAGAGGGGACTAGACCACAGTTAGACACCATGAGAGTCCTGATCCCAGAGGGGACTAGAACACAGTGAGACACTATGAGAGTCCTGATTCCAGAGGGGACGAGAACACAGTGAGACACCATGAGAGTCCTGATTCCAGAGGGGACTAGAACACAGTGAGACACCATGAGAGTCCTGATTCCAGAGGGGACTAGAACACAGTGAGACACCATGAGAGTCCTGATTCCAGAGGGGACTAGAACACAGTGAGACACCATGAGAGTCCTGATCCCAGAGGGGACTAGAACACAGTGAGACACCATGAGAGTCCTGATCCCAGAGGGGACTAGAACACAGTGAGACACCATGAGAGTCCTGATTCCAGAGGGGACTAGAACACAGTGAGACACCATGAGAGTCCTGATTCCAGAGGGGACTAGAACACAGTGAGACACCATGAGAGTCCTGATTCCAGAGGGGACTAGAACACAGTGAGACACCATGAGAGTCCTGATCCCAGAGGGGACTAGAACACAGTGAGACACCATGAGAGTCCTGATCCCAGAGGGGACTAGAACACAGTGAGACACCATGAGAGTCCTGATCCCAGAGGGGACTAGAACACAGTGAGACACCATGAGAGTCCTGATCCCAGAGGGGACTAGAACACAGTGAGCATGTTGCTGATGTTCAGAATCAGAATCAGAACCATTTATTGCCATGTATGTTTACACATACAAGGAATTTGTCCTGGCGGGAAGGTGCATACATTTAACATTTAACAATACACATTTAACAGTTAACGCAGTGCAATAAATGAGGATGAATGGATGAATGAATATTTACATTGAAACAGTAGCATATCAAAATACCAAAAATAAGATAAAGTGCATGGAATGTGCATGAGTGTAAGTGTTGTGTGAAAGTGGCAAGTGCAATGCCCAGGTGTCAAGTGTATTTAATAGCATTAAATACACTTGACACACAGTTCATAGCAGAAACCAACTGATCTTCTCTCAGACAAACCGATAAATAACTAATATGTCTTCCCACTGATGAAGGTCTGCATGAGCATGCAACATTCCTAAAAGAATAAAATAAAAAATAAAAATAATTGCTGTTCTTGACAAAGGGATTTAAAAATAGTTTTGTGCAGGAAGTCACTGTTACCCTAGTAACGGGTTCTTCTGACCAATCAGATGTCTGAAGTGTTTTAACTCCTTCTAGTATCACTGGGGACTTCGACCGAGGTGGGACCGAAATACTTTTTACTATCAGAAAAGAACCAATCGAGTCGAACCTCAAAGAGAAACGAGGCTTAAAAGATACTCAATTCAAACCTCACAGCATTTCAAATGCCTCCACACAGCTCTCATCATGTAGCTAATGGTGCTAACA
This sequence comes from Cottus gobio, assembly GCA_023566465.1. Classification (NCBI taxonomy): domain Eukaryota; kingdom Metazoa; phylum Chordata; class Actinopteri; order Perciformes; family Cottidae; genus Cottus; species Cottus gobio. The sequence continues at coordinate 349,221 of CM042228.1, read as the reverse complement.
GTGCTAACAGCTCTGTGTTTGGTCTCCTCCTCCTGGTTGTGTTTTCTAGCTCTGTGTTTGGTCTCCTCCTGGTTGTGTCTTCTAGCTCTGTGTTTGGTCTCCTCCTGGTTGTGTTTTCTATAGGGATGCAACGATACCATTTTTTACAAACCGATACGAGTACGAGTATTTTTATTTGTGTACTTGCCGATACCGAGTACCGATACCGATACTTCTTAGATTTGGTCTCCATGAAAGTGCAATTAATTTGGAGGCAGATTTTATTTTATCCTCTGCAGATTATGTCAAGCCTATAGTACAAAATTAACAGAAGGCTATCCCAAGCTTTAAACTTCTTGTGGAAGTCCCTCTAATGTCGGACCATAAAACGCCCCGTGTCCGGGTTCATAATGTAAGCGATAATATTAGGGATCGAGCAATTATATAGGAAGCTGTGTTCCAAGTTATGTTTCCGGTGCTTTTATTGTGGAGGGAGAAACGGAAAGGAAAAGAGGAGTGGAATTGTGGGATATACGTGTGTGAAGGAGATAAAAAAGTGGTTCAAGTTACCCTGCAGCGTGTTTTCATTTTATTAGAATTACAAATATAGACACACAACAGACACTCGGCTACAATAATATCATCCGTAGCCGCACAACAGCGTCTGAATGAGGCCGCTGCTAGCGCTACTTCTGGTGGACCAGCAACAGTTTGATTCAAACCGGCAGGACGGCAGTCATTTTTTACTGTGTGAACGCGACGCACATTACTCTACACACCTTGCTGCAAGAGCCGCAAGAGGGCGATGAAAGAGCCGTATGCGGCTCTGGATCATGGGTTGCCGACCCCTGCCCTAGACGTTGAAGTCAGGTAGGACAACAAATCTTTTTCTCCACAAAGCGCGACCAGTTTGTTGTAGCGAAATACTGTTGAGTGGTATCGGTTCTTGGTATCGGCAATTGAAATCGATACGAGTATTTTAACGCAGTATCGACCCCCGATACCGATACCGGTATCGGTATCGGTGCATCCCTAGTTTTCTAGCTCTGTGTTTGGTCTCCTCCTGGTTGTGTCTTCTAGCTCTGTGTTTGGTCTCCATCCTCCAGAAACAGGATCCTGAAAACAGGGTTGTGTCCTCACAGGAGATCCAATAAAAACACAAAGACACACTAATCGGACTACTTTTTCTTTTTAATGTCTTTTTAATATTTATCTTTCTTATTGTAAATTGTAAATATGTACAACGAGAGCTACGTGTAACCGGAGTCAAATTCCATGTGAGTGCAAACACACATGGCCAATAAAGCTGATTCTGATTCTGAAAGGACAGAAGGACAAAGGACAGAAGGACAGAAGGACAGAAGGAAAGAAGGAAAGAAGGACAAAAGGACAGAAGGACAGAAGGACAAAGGACAGAAGGACAGAAGGACAAAAGGACAAAAGAACAAAGGACAGAAGGACAAAGGACAAAAGGACAGAAGACAAAAAGACAAAAGGACAGAAGGACATAGGACAGAAGGATAAAGGACAGAAGGACCAAGGACAAAAGGACATAGGACAGAAGGACAAAGGACAGAATGACAGAAGGAAAGAAGGACAAAAGGACAGAAGGACAAAGGACAGAAGGACAAAATGACAAAGGACAGAATGACAGAAGGAAAAAAGGACAGAAGGACAAAGGACAAAAGGAAAGAAGAACAAAAGGACAGAAGGACAAGAGGACAGAAGGACATAGGACAAAAGGAAAGAAGAACAAAAGGACAGAAGGACAAAAGGACAGAAGGGCATAGGACAGAAGGACAAAGGACATAAGGACAAAGGACAGAAGGACAAAGGACAGAAGGATAGAAGGACAAAAGGACAGAAGGACAAGAGGACAGAAGGAAAGAAGGACAAAAGGACAGAAGGATAGAAGGACAAAAGGAAAGAATGAAAGAAGGACAAAAGGACAGAAGGAAAGAAGGACAAAAGGAAAGAAGGAAAGAAGGACAAAAGGATAGAAGGACAGAAGGAAAGAAGGAAAGAAGGACAAAAGGACAGAAGGAAAGAAGGACAAGAGGACAGCAGGAAAGAAGGACAAAAGGACAAAAGGAAAGAAGGAAAGAATGACAAAAGGACAGAAGGACATATGACAAAAGGACAAAGGACAGAAGGACAAAAGGACAGAAGGGCATAGGACAGAAGGAAAGGACAGAAGGACAAAAGGACAAAATTACATTGGACAGATGGACAAAGGACAGGACAGATGTCCTCAGAGACAAGAGCACCTCTGATATTTCATTTCTCACCGACATCAAGTTGCACTTGAACGCAGCACAGAGACGACAGCCGCTGACTCGCCCACGAACGCATCTTTAAGTCTGAATGTCTATGAAGGTAGATTTGTGTCTTTATTACACAAACAGAAAAAAATGTTTTGAGAGCAAATTTCTCGGTTGTAAGTAAATTATTTGTTAGTTTTGCTTATGAAACTAGAATTTCTGGCTGCAATTCCAAAATATTTGTTCTCAAATCAAAAACCTGCGCTCTCAAAAAAAAACCTGCGCTCTCAAAACTAAAAGCTACGAGTTGAGTTTGGACATAGTGGGCGGGGCTTACGCCGCTGAATGAGGCAGGAGTTTCTATTGGTGGGTTTGACTGGGCTCTTTGCACTAACAGGAGGTTACGGCGAGGAGGACATGGAGGTAAGTTGACATTATATTGCTGTTTTGTCAAAGTTATTTTAAATGTAGCAGCACTTGACTTAGTTTTCATGTTGTTAGAGTCGTGGAGTCTCTTTTTTAAAGACCGACATGGAGGCTGCTGTGTTGACATGCAGCCCAACTTTCTGCGTGCATGTAACGTTAGCCCACAGTGAGCTAACGTTCATGCATCTGGAGCTAAGGAGCTACCTACGCATGTATGACTCCATTTAAATGAGTTTGGCTTTCTCAAACCGAGGTAGGTTCAGTTGATGAGGTTACAACCATGTTACTGGCTTGTATCACACTTGATGGAGATAAGCTGAATGAACCATTAAATCCTTAAAACTCGCTAAAGACACCAGCTGCATATAACAATCACTAAACCCACAAGTGTCTACATTTTTTTAAATAACTACATAGACAACTTATGTTAGCTTAGTTAGTGAAGGTGAGGCACAAGGTATTTATAATTTGCTTTTTGATCAAATAATTACAATCAGACATTAAATTAATACTGTCATGGTAGTATTTACTTTTTTATTTTAATGTCAGAATGGAAACCAATGACAAACACCTCAGGTCAAATCAAGTAATAACTAAGGTCAAGTAATTGCTTAATTTGTGTGGATACAGCCTGTGTTACATTAATGCATTACACTGTAATGTCCTTTAACCGTGTTCACACATCTAACATCTCTTTCCAGTATGATGCACGTGAAGCCACGGAGGCTGCACGCCATCTCCTGTCCCTGATGTCAAGGCCACACCTGAAGAACCTCAAGAACAAAGACGGGGACCGAGTCAGTTATGGAGAGATCCTCAGTGCAGACTGAAATGGCCAGGTAGGCAGACATGCACTCATGTCAATGAGCCAGTCACATGTGTCATTAGTCTGCTTTTTACCATGATGGCTGCAGTACTATTATGCAACTCTCATATAACATTCATTATGCCTTTATTTAAGCTTTTTAGAAAGTTATCTGGTTAAGGGCAATTTTAATGTAATTGTCCAGTCTGTGAAAAACCAACTTCCCGAAGATGGTGCATCTCTAGGACAGATGGCTACTTTACAAAGCAGCAGGTTCATAATTACTGTACCTAAATTAAAATATATTTTATGTTTATTGTACCTGCTAATACAACCAAAATCATTATTTGGGGTCATCCTCAAAATCAGTTGTTTAATTTTGTTGTGTTTTCACAGTTGGAAGTGGAAGGAGAAAACTCTGCTGTTCCTCTGGAGCCTGAGGGATACACTGGGTCCATACTGAGAGGTTCAAGTGCAGGAAACACCTTGCTCTATATTGTTCCTCTTCAAGATGAACAAGATCTGACACCTCTTCCTGCAACCGCACCAGAGTTTGTACTGATGTCATAAGCCAGCTGCAAAACAGAGATGCCTCTGCAAATGCTGGCACTTCATATCAATGACTGTCTTCACTCACGCCCTGAAACAGGTGAATTACCTTACAGTTTGGGGTTAAGGATGATCACAATAAATAAAAGGAACAAGTAAACTTTTCTGTTTAATATATCATCTATACAAGCTGTCAACAAATTAACTTAATAAGCTTTATATTTAACTCTTTGCATATACAATGACTGGAGAGATTTATTCTGGTCTAAACTTTGTATTTCTCTTCAAGATGCACAACCTGATGGCAACACTGCAGGAGAGGCTTTGACTGTATCCTCAGTCACACAGTGGAGGACTGGTCAAGCTCACAGACATCTGCTTTTGGAAGATCGGCAAACAGAAAATGTTACAGAATAATTTTATACAGCAGCTATTTATGCCACCTTGTTATAATGTGAGAGCAAAATAAACACAAGTATTTATTTACTGTGCATTATTTGTAATTATTTTAAAGTGCATACTTGTTTTAGAATCAGCACAAGAGATGTGCATCAAGTATATCAATGGGAAACTTCATCAAAAAAAATGAGGCCAGTTGAAGGACACGCATATAGATGTCCCGTCCAAAAGAAGAGGAATCGACGGTGAGGTGTACTGCTGCACTACAGCTGACAAGGAGCATGGCACCTCTGCTACAGTGACCCCATGCCCTCTGCTACAGTGACCCCATGCCCTCTGCTACAGTGACCCCATGCCCTCTGCTACAGTGACCCCATGCCCTCTGCTACAGTGACCCCATGCTCTCTGCTACAGTGACCCCATGCCCTCTGCTACAGTGACCCCATGCCCTCTGTTACAGTGACCCCATGCCCTCTGCTACAGTGACCCCATGCCCTCTGTTACAGTGACCCCATGCCCTCTGTTACAGTGACCCCATGCCCTCTGTTACAGTGACCCCATGCTCTCTGCTACAGTGACCCCATGCTCTCTGCTACAGTGACCCCATGCTCTCTGTTACAGTGACCCCATGCTCTCTGTTACAGTGACCCCATGCTCTCTGTTACAGTGACCCCATGCTCTCTGTTACAGTGACCCCATGCTCTCTGTTACAGTGACCCCATGCTCTCTGTTACAGTGACCCCATGCTCTCTGCTACAGTGACCCCATGCTCTCTGCTACAGTGACCCCATGCCCTCTGCTACAGTGACCCCATGCTCTCTGCTACAGTGACCCCATGCCCTCTGCTACAGTGACCCCATGCTCTCTGTTACAGTGACCCCATGCTCTCTGCTACAGTGACCCCATGCCCTCTGCTACAGTGACCCCATGCTCTCTGCTACAGTGACCCCATGCCCTCTGCTACAGTGACCCCATGCCCTCTGCTACAGTGACCCCATGCTCTCTGCTACAGTGACCCCATGCCCTCTGCTACAGTGACCCCATGCTCTCTGCTACAGTGACCCCATGCTCTCTGCTACAGTGACCCCATGCTCTCTGTTACAGTGACCCCATGCTCTCTGCTACAGTGACCCCATGCTCTCTGCTACAGTGACCCCATGCTCTCTGCTACAGTGACCCCATGCTCTCTGTTACAGTGACCCCATGCTCTCTGCTACAGTGACCCCATGCTCTCTGCTACAGTGACCCCATGCCCTCTGCTACAGTGACCCCATGCCCTCTGCTACAGTGACCCCATGCCCTCTGCTACAGTGACCCCATGCTCTCTGCTACAGTGACCCCATGCCCTCTGCTACAGTGACCCCATGCCCTCTGTTACAGTGACCCCATGCCCTCTGCTACAGTGACCCCATGCCCTCTGTTACAGTGACCCCATGCCCTCTGTTACAGTGACCCCATGCCCTCTGTTACAGTGACCCCATGCTCTCTGCTACAGTGACCCCATGCTCTCTGTTACAGTGACCCCATGCTCTCTGCTACAGTGACCCCATGCTCTCTGTTACAGTGACCCCATGCTCTCTGTTACAGTGACCCCATGCTCTCTGTTACAGTGACCCCATGCTCTCTGTTACAGTGACCCCATGCTCTCTGCTACAGTGACCCCATGCTCTCTGTTACAGTGACCCCATGCTCTCTGCTACAGTGACCCCATGCTCTCTGCTACAGTGACCCCATGCCCTCTGCTACAGTGACCCCATGCTCTCTGCTACAGTGACCCCATGCCCTCTGCTACAGTGACCCCATGCTCTCTGTTACAGTGACCCCATGCCCTCTGCTACAGTGACCCCATGCTCTCTGCTACAGTGACCCCATGCCCTCTGCTACAGTGACCCCATGCCCTCTGCTACAGTGACCCCATGCTCTCTGCTACAGTGACCCCATGCCCTCTGCTACAGTGACCCCATGCTCTCTGCTACAGTGACCCCATGCTCTCTGCTACAGTGACCCCATGCTCTCTGTTACAGTGACCCCATGCTCTCTGCTACAGTGACCCCATGCTCTCTGCTACAGTGACCCCATGCTCTCTGCTACAGTGACCCCATGCTCTCTGTTACAGTGACCCCATGCTCTCTGCTACAGTGACCCCATGCTCTCTGCTACAGTGACCCCATGCTCTCTGTTACAGTGACCCCATGCTCTCTGCTACAGTGACCCCATGCTCTCTGCTACAGTGACCCCATGCCCTCTGCTACAGTGACCCCATGCCCTCTGCTACAGTGACCCCATGCTCTCTGTTACAGTGACCCCATGCCCTCTGCTACAGTGACCCCATGCTCTCTGCTACAGTGACCCCATGCCCTCTGCTACAGTGACCCCATGCCCTCTGCTACAGTGACCCCATGCTCTCTGCTACAGTGACCCCATGCTCTCTGCTACAGTGACCCCATGCTCTCTGCTACAGTGACCCCATGCCCTCTGTTACAGTGACCCCATGCCCTCTGCTACACTGACCCCATGCTCTCTGCTACAGTGACCCCATGCCCTCTGCTACAGTGACCCCATGCTCTCTGCTACAGTGACCCTATGCTCTCTGTTACAGTGACCCCATGCTCTCTGTTACAGTGACCCCATGCTCTCTGCTACAGTGACCCCATGCCCTCTGCTACAGTGACCCCATGCCCTCTGCTACAGTGACCCCATGCCCTCTGCTACAGTGACCCCATGCTCTCTGCTACAGTGACCCCATGCCCTCTGCTACAGTGACCCTATGCTCTCTGTTACAGTGACCCCATGCTCTCTGTTACAGTGACCCCATGCTCTCTGCTACAGTGACCCCATGCCCTCTGCTACACTGACCCCATGCTCTCTGGTACAGTGACCCCATGCTCTCTGCTACAGTGACCCCATGCTCTCTGCTACAGTGACCCCATGCCCTCTGCTACAGTGACCCTATGCCCTCTGTTACAGTGACCCCATGCTCTCTGTTACAGTGACCCCATGCCCTCTGCTACAGTGACCCCATGCCCTCTGCTACAGTGACCCCATGCCCTCTGTTACAGTGACCCCATGCTCTCTGCTACAGTGACCCCATGCCCTCTGCTACAGTGACCCCATGCTCTCTGTTACAGTGACCCCATGCTCTCTGTTACAGTGACCCCATGCTCTCTGTTACAGTGACCCCATGCCCTCTGCTACAGTGACCCCATGCCCTCTGTTACAGTGACCCCATGCTCTCTGCTACAGTGACCCCATGCCCTCTGTTACAGTGACCCCATGCCCTCTGCTACAGTGACCCCATGCCCTCTGTTACAGTGACCCCATGCCCTCTGCTACAGTGACCCCATGCCCTCTGTTACAGTGACCCCATGCTCTCTGCTACAGTGACCCCATGCCCTCTGCTACAGTGACCCCATGCTCTCTGTTACAGTGACCCCATGCTCTCTGTTACAGTGACCCCATGCTCTCTGCTACAGTGACCCCATGCCCTCTGCTACAGTGACCCCATGCTCTCTGTTACAGTGACCCCATGCTCTCTGCTACAGTGACCCCATGCCCTCTGCTACAGTGACCCCATGCTCTCTGCTACAGTGACCCCATGCCCTCTGCTACAGTGACCCCATGCCCTCTGCTACAGTGACCCCATGCTCTCTGCTACAGTGACCCCATGCCCTCTGCTACAGTGACCCCATGCTCTCTGCTACAGTGACCCCATGCTCTCTGCTACAGTGACCCCATGCTCTCTGTTACAGTGACCCCATGCTCTCTGCTACAGTGACCCCATGCTCTCTGCTACAGTGACCCCATGCTCTCTGCTACAGTGACCCCATGCTCTCTGTTACAGTGACCCCATGCTCTCTGCTACAGTGACCCCATGCTCTCTGCTACAGTGACCCCATGCCCTCTGCTACAGTGACCCCATGCTCTCTGCTACAGTGACCCCATGCTCTCTGTTACAGTGACCCCATGCCCTCTGCTACAGTGACCCCATGCCCTCTGCTACAGTGACCCCATGCTCTCTGCTACAGTGACCCCATGCCCTCTGCTACAGTGACCCCATGCCCTCTGCTACAGTGACCCCATGCTCTCTGCTACAGTGACCCCATGCTCTCTGCTACAGTGACCCCATGCTCTCTGCTACAGTGACCCCATGCTCTCTGCTACAGTGACCCCATGCCCTCTGCTACAGTGACCCCATGCCCTCTGCTACAGTGACCCTATGCTCTCTGTTACAGTGACCCCATGCTCTCTGTTACAGTGACCCCATGCCCTCTGCTACAGTGACCCCATGCCCTCTGCTACAGTGACCCCATGCCCTCTGTTACAGTGACCCCATGCTCTCTGCTACAGTGACCCCATGCCCTCTGCTACAGTGACCCCATGCTCTCTGTTACAGTGACCCCATGCTCTCTGTTACAGTGACCCCATGCTCTCTGCTACAGTGACCCCATGCTCTCTGTTACAGTGACCCCATGCTCTCTGCTACAGTGACCCCATGCCCTCTGCTACAGTGACCCCATGCTCTCTGCTACAGTGACCCCATGCCCTCTGTTACAGTGACCCCATGCCCTCTGCTACAGTGACCCCATGCTCTCTGCTACAGTGACCCCATGCTCTCTGTTACAGTGACCCCATGCTCTCTGCTACAGTGACCCCATGCTCTCTGTTACAGTGACCCCATGCTCTCTGCTACAGTGACCCCATGCTCTCTGCTACAGTGACCCCATGCTCTCTGTTACAGTGACCCCATGCTCTCTGCTACAGTGACCCCATGCTCTCTGCTACAGTGACCCCATGCCCTCTGCTACAGTGACCCCATGCTCTCTGCTACAGTGACCCCATGCTCTCTGTTACAGTGACCCCATGCTCTCTGCTACAGTGACCCCATGCTCTCTGTTACAGTGACCCCATGCTCTCTGTTACAGTGACCCCATGCTCTCTGCTACAGTGACCCCATGCTCTCTGCTACAGTGACCCTATGCTCTCTGTTACAGTGACCCCATGCTCTCTGCTACAGTGACCCCATGCCCTCTGCTACAGTGACCCCATGCTCTCGATCAGCAGTTCCTCATCTTGCAAGTGTTCTGCTTGCAGGATCTGAGATGGACCAACCACATACATTAATTACAATATAGCCATTGCCTCGTTTTCACAACTGTAGATGATCTAATGTTAATATTTATTAATTTAGGTTAGAGTGATATAGCAAATTAGTGATTAACATACTTTAAATTGCATTTCTTTGTTCTTGTGCAAAGTGTACACACTACCTCCTGAAGGCTCCGGCACAGGTACGTTCCAATCCTCCAAAGCTGATTAGGGGACAAGTTTCCCTCTGCTTAAGGGCTGGCAATTCCAGGTCTCCACAAAATGTTGCACATCCCACACAGAAGAGGTGAGCCGCATTTGAAAGGTCAATAAAGCCATCTTCCTCTAAGATGTGAATCAAGTTGTAGTACTGAGATGTTACAGCACTCAAACAAAACATATTTTCTTTAAAAAAGAGACTAACAACATGAAAACTAAGTCAAGTGCTGCTACATTTAAAATAACTTTGACAAAACAGCAATATAATGTCAACTTACCTCCATGTCCTCCTCGCCGTAACCTCCTGTTAGTGCAAAGAGCCCAGTCAAACCCACCAATAGAAACTCCTGCCTCATTCAGCGGCGTAAGCCCCGCCCACTATGTCCAAACTCAACTCGTAGCTTTTAGTTTTGAGAGCGCAGGTTTTTTTTTGAGAGCGCAGGTTTTTGATTTGAGAACAAAGGTTTTGGAATTGCAGCCAGAAACTCTAGTTTCATAAGCAAAACTAACAAATAATTTACTTACAAACGAGAAATTTGCTCTCAAAACATTTTGTTTGTTTGTGTAATAAAGACACAAATCTACCTTCATAGATGTCCACAGACATTTGTCCCACATCTCAGAGACGAGGACTGACTGTCTTCTTCTCCTCCTCCTTCTTTTTCTCCTTCTCTTCTTCTCCTTCTACTGTGGCTTGTGTTTTTCTTCTTCTCCTTTTTCTTCTTTGTCTTCTTTTTAGTCAGAGAATTTACGGATTTATTATGAATATATTAACCGATATATTATTCATATATTAACTTATATATTCAGTCCAGTAGGTGTGAGTGTGAATGGTTGTCTGTCTCTATGTGAGCCAGCGATGGACTGGACACCTGTCCAGGTGAACCTGCCTCCACCCACTGAAGCTGGGATCGGCTCCAGCGCCCCTAAACAGGATAAGGGTTTCGGATAATGGATGGATTCGGAATACATTTAATAATTTATTATGAATATATTGATTAATTTATTATGAATATATTGACAGTAACTGCCTTCATAAATTGTCTCATATTTCTTATGTTCTCATGTTATGTTAGAAAACAAAATAAAAGCCTGCCTTCCCCCCTGACCTGTGACCTCACCACTCACACCTGAGTCTTTCCGTCACAGACTGGGGTCAGCGAGGTCAGAGGTCACGAGGTAGACAGCTCAGGACCTACCAGCTGTTTCCTGAGCAGCAGGATGTTCTCCTCCAGGAGCTTCTCCTCAGAGCTCCGCTGCTCCTCTTCATCCTCCTCCTCCTCCTTCCGGAGCTTGAGCGCGGCCCGGACCAGCACCTCCTGCCGCTGACGCAGGTACTCCAGCTCCCCGAGCCCGGACACGGTGGCCTGCAGCCGCTCCCTCCTGGAGGACATGTCCTCCGTCCCACTGTCTGCTGAGACCTCAGGGTCTCTGCAGCATCAGGGTCTGGAAGGTCTGCAGCACAAGGGTCAGGAGGGTCTCTGCAGTATCAGACGCATGGCTGCGGGGCAGCAGGGTTGGATCAGTTGGTTCAGAAAAAATCCAGACCCAGATCACCAGACTGGTCCCTGAAGCTCCCGCTATCAACTGGTGGTCTCCCGGTCCTCTGCGGACGCACAAGATAAATTAATTCGGTGGATCAGTCCCGGTCCAGCTCCAGATCCCAGCATGCCCCGGGGCAGCAGTGGGGAGTTTGTCCGTCACAAAGAAGCAGAACATCGGCTTGAGCTGCGCCCTGCTGCCGCTCATCCCGCTGCTCCGTCCAGACTGACCCGCTGCCTCACAGCCGCTCTGAGGCCTCGCCCCCTCCACGCTGTCTGACAGGCCGAGCCATGTGACGTCAGCGGCAATGAACACGTAGACACCTTCAAAATAAAATCTCCAGTTACTCTATTATTAGGCTGCCACAGAAAGTTTGCTGATCTGTCTTATTTATTATAGATTGTATAAAGTTAACATGTTAATGCAGCAATAATATATATATTATAATAATATTATTCTGCTGCAGTAAAAGATCGTAGAAGAAAAGTACTTACTTCATCACTGATGTGAAATTACATAAACTTTAATATAAAAACTTGTGTGAATATTTATTTTATTAATTTAAATTATTCTATAAATATTATATATCAAACATATTGTATTATGAGTGATTCTACTCGTGTGTTTGTTTTGTTTGTCATGTCATGAATGTCATTGTGTTGCATGACAATAAATTACATTACATTACATTACATTACATGTCATTTAGCTGACGCTTTTATCCAAAGCGACTTACAATAAGTGCATTCTACGGTTACATACAAGAATCAGAACAACAAGAATCAAGAAGGTACAATTTCATCAATAAAGTTCAACTACAAAGTGCTATCAGTAAGAGCCATTTCAGTGCTACTATAGTGCTACTTCCTTTATTCAAGGTATAGTCGGAAAAGATGTGTTTTTAGTTTGCGACGGAAGATGTAGAGACTTTCTGCTGTTCTGATGTCAATGGGGAGCTCATTCCACCATCGAGGAGCCAGGACAGAGAACAGTCGAGACTTTGTTGAGTGTTTAGCTCTCAGTGACGGAGCTACAAGGCGATTGGCAGAAGCCGAGCGGAGCGCACGAGATGGGGTGTAAGGTTTTACCATGTCCTGGATGTAGACTGGACCAGATCTGTTTGCAGCACGGTACGCCAGTACCAATGTTTTGAAGCGGATGCGGGCGGCCACCGGTAACCAGTGAAGGAGCGGAGGAGCGGAGTAGTGTGGGTGAATTTCAGGTTAAAGACCAGTCGAGCTGCTGCATTCTGGATGAGCTGCAAAGGTCGGATGGCACCAGCAGGTAGACCCGCCAGGAGGGAGTTACAGTAGTCTAGACCAAGATGACCAGAGCCTGGACGAGAACCTGTGCCGCCTTCTGGGTGAGAAGTGGACGTATTCTCCTGATGTTGTCCAGCATGTACCTACAGGAATGTGTTGTTGCGGTAATGTTGGCAGTCAGGGAGAGTTGACTGTCCAGGGTCACACCGAGGTTCCTGGCAGTCGGGGTCGGGGCCAAGACTGAGTTGTTGAAAGTAATCGTCAGGTCGTGAGTGGGGGAGACTTTCCCTGGAAGGAGAAGTAATTCCATCTTGTCAGGGTTAATCTTCAAGTGATGTGCGGACATCCATTGTGAAATGTCAGTCAGACAAGCAGAGATTCGTGCTGCTACCTGTGTTTCCGATTGTGGAAACGAGAGGATCAGTTGGGTGTCGTCAGCATAGCTATGGTAGGAAAAGCCATGTGAGCGAATGACAGGTTACCCGGTAGGTCCGATCGCTGAGGTGGTTAGGATGCATGAGTGAGAAAGAGTCAGTTGAAGGAAGGGCTGACAGAACAGACGAGGCCAGAGAGGAGGGAGAGAGGGAGCGAATGTTGCGACGGATAGGTGCAGAGTCTGTTGCTGTGGGAGGGTTGTCAGTTCCCAAGAGTGGGAGAGAGTAGGAGATGAAGAAGTGGTCGGAGACGTGAAGTGGAGTTACAGTGAGGTTGGATGTTGAGCAGTTTCTGGTGAAAATATAGTCAAGATGATTTCCAGCCTTGTGAGTCGGAGGTGAAGGACTGAGTGAGAGAGCGAAGGAAGATAGTAAGAGCACCAGGTCACATGACTTCTCGGTCTGGATGTTGAAGTCACCCAGAAGAATGAGAGGGGGGCCGTTTTCTGGGAAACTTGATAGGAGGACGTCTAATTCTTCCAAGAAGTCTCCCAGGGAACCAGGTGGACGGTAGAGAACAACAATGTTCAGTTGAACCGGATGGGTAACCGTCACAGCATGAAGCTCAAAAGACAGTGGTGTAGGCAATGGAAGCGGGTAGAGAGAAAAACTCCATTTGGGGGAGATGAGTAGACCAGTACCACCACCCCGGCCAGTGGGCCTAGGTGTGTGGCTGAAGGAGAAGGCAGAGGAGAGAGCGGCAGAGGTAGATGTGTTGTCTGGTGTGATCCAGGTCTCAGTGAGAGCCAGGAAGTCCAGAGATTGCTTGATAGCAAAGCCAGAGATGAAGTCTGCCTTGCGGTTAGCTGACTGGCAGTTCCAGAGGCCTCCTGTGACGAGGTGTTGGGTTTGTGTGGAGCGGGTGGGATAAATAAACGTGGAAGGATTTTGATGCAAATGAGACCGAGTCCGAGGTCTGAAGTATCTACGAGTTGATATGTAGACGGGTATGGGAGGGAAGCACATCAAACAAATTATCCTAGATCATATTTATATGATATATTACATTACATTTCATTTAGCTGATGCTTTTTATCCAAAGCTTACATGCTATACAGTAGACCGTAGACACAGCAACGGATGTATGTGAGACAATCTTTTAAAATAGAAATCTAAATGTTCACATAATAATTTTATAATACAAATTCACAGCTCTTCATGTTTTTAGTAGCAGTGAAACAGCAACAAAGTATTATTTTGATGGACACATTGACTTCCTGTCCAATTCTGCTGATTTGTGCGTAGAACTTCCTCCTCTCTCAGGCTTCCGTCAGGTCCTAGAGTCTTCCATGTTCTGTTCGACCTATTAATCATATTTAAAACTGTTAAAGGACACTTTCATGTGTTCTATGTTCTATTTGTGTTAAATACACTGCGGAATATAATGTTTATACACAGATTTTACACTACATGAATAAAGTAATCTCAACAAAATGTTCAGTTCAGTGCAACAATGAAAGTTATAAATAATGTAAAACACATTTTTATATTTATCATCAAAGCTTCAGTGAGTCAGTAAGTTTTTATTGTTTCTCATCTTCTGTTCAAGTTTGAATATCTTTGATAAAAAATAATATAATACAAATATTTCCAGTATGCCAAACAGTAATATATTTCCAGTACATCACATGACTTTGACTAATATGTATTGTTTACAATATGGATGTGTCTTTGTGTGTTCTTAACGTGTCTTTGTGTGTTCTTAATGTGTCTTTGTGTATTCTTAACGTGTCTTTGTGTGTTCTTAACGTGTCTTTGTGTGTTCTTAAGTCAAAAAATAAAACTTTTCTGTTTGAAATCGCTCTGGTTTGACAGTTGGAGAGGAAAGTACCCTAACCACTCACCCTCTCACCACAATGTACACAAACCAGTGTGTATACCAGTAGGTATTTAAACCCTAAGAAGTAAAGACACGAGAACCGCTCATGGAACTTGAGGAAAAGCAGATCCATCCCGTCTCAAAGATGTGTGAAGGTACTTTTTATTTAACATAATTTTTAAATATACAATACAACAATGTGCAGAAGGGTAGTTTTTAAAGGTCTACGAGATATTCAGCAGCTCAGACGTCCTCATCTGGGCCCGTGGATGTTTTCTCTTTCTTACTCAAAAAACGTTTGTTGGTTCAGACCTGGATACAAAAATAATAATGTAATATTATCATCAGTGAAAGAACAGATTAAAAACAGACTAAGAACAGACCATGAATCTCAAAGTGATGTCAGAGTGATGTCAGCGACTGAAGGACCTTCTGATCCCTCCTCCAGGAGCCCTGAGGACGCATTGGGGTCAGAGGTCACGTGTGTGTGTGTAAGTCAGTGTGTGTGTAC
Source organism: Cottus gobio (assembly GCA_023566465.1). Classification (NCBI taxonomy): domain Eukaryota; kingdom Metazoa; phylum Chordata; class Actinopteri; order Perciformes; family Cottidae; genus Cottus; species Cottus gobio. The sequence goes on along the minus strand of CM042228.1, from coordinate 333,930 downwards.
CTCTGGTTGTGTGTCTCTCTGCTCCTTGGTCTTGAGGAGGTCGTGACCTTTGACCTGTCCTTCACTTATGGGGTCAAAGTCCTGGAGGAGTGACGGCAAGAAACACTTCACTCTGTAGTACTAATACTACTATAACTGTATTATTATTATTATTATTATTATTATAACTGTAGTAATAACTACAGTTATTACCACATCCATCCATCCATTAGCGGTTCAGATAATGGATGGATGATGTAGTAATAACTGTAGTATTACTACTATAACTGTAGTACTAAGTCTTTAGAAACGTGGTCTCACCATTTCCTGGAGCTCCTGGAGAGAACTGGAGAAACTGAAGACACTATCCTCTGAGATAGAGAGAAAGAGAGAGAAAGAGAGAGAGACAGAGAGAGAGACAGAGAGAGAGAAAAAGAGAGAGACAGAGAGAGAGAGAGAGAGAGAGACAGAGACAGAGACAGAGACAGAGACACAGAGAGAGAGAGAGAGAGAGAGAGAGAGAGAGAGAGAGAGAGAGAGAGAGAGAGAGAGAGAGAGAGAATAGTTACGATAGATACTCCAGCAACAGCTAGACCTGCTGGAGGACTACTGTCAGAACTGGGCCCTGGCAATAAACCTAAAGAAGACCAACATCATGATCTTCCATAAAAGGCCCAGATGTCAAGAAAACAAACACCTTTTGACTCTGGGAAATGCCACCATCCAACACACCATGAGCTACACGTATCTAGGACTAACTATCACAGCCTCGGGGAGTTTCAACCTAGCAGTGAATGCACTAAAAGAAAAGGCCAGAAGAGCCCTCTATGCTATTAAAAGAACATTTTATAATATCCAAATTCCAATTAAAATCTGGTGTAAGATTTTTGATAACGTGATCCAGCCCATTGCGCTGTATGGTAGTGAAGTTTGGGGTCCACTCAGTCACCATGACTACACTAGATGGGACAAACACCCCACAGACGCTCTACATGCAGAGTTCTGCAGAACGATCCTAAACGTTCAAAGAAAGACACCAACAAATGCATGTAGGGCAGAATTAGGCAGATATCCCCTTATAATAAACATTCATAAACGAGCACTCAATTTTTGGAATCACCTTCATACAAATTCACCAGACACCCTCCATGTTAAAGCCCTCCGAAGCCAAGAGCTGAACCCAGAAAAGAGTCTCCTGAGTCAGTTGGTGCTGAGACTAACGTCTACACAGCAGAACCAGTCTCACACCAGCACTGCTCTCCAAACACCAGTTAGAGTCAACACAGTTATAAAGAAAAGCAAAGAAACATATCTGGAACATTGGAGAAAAGAAACTGCAAGTCAAAGTAGATTAGGATGTTATCTGGCCCTAAAAAGAGATTATGAATTGGCAGAATATCTCTCTTCTGTCAGGGGTCAGAAGCAGAGACAGACCCTGACCAGGTCCAGAAGCAGAGACAGACCCTGACCAGGTTCAGAAGCAGAGACAGACCCTGACCAGGTTCAGAAGCAGAGACAGACCCTGACCAGGGTCAGAAGCAGAGACAGACCATGACCAGGGTCAGAAGCAGACCCTGACCAGGTTCAGAAGCAGAGACAGACCCTGACCAGGTTCAGAAGCAGAGACAGACCCTGACCAGGTTCAGAAGCAGAGACAGACCCTGACCAGGTTCAGAAGCAGAGACAGACCCTGACCAGGTTCAGAAGCAGAGACAGACCCTGACCAGGTTCAGAAGCAGAGACAGACCCTGACCAGGTTCAGAAGCAGAGACAGACCCTGACCAGGTTCAGAAGCAGAGACAGACCCTGACCAGGTTCAGAAGCAGAGACAGACCCTGACCAGGTTCAGAAGCAGAGACAGGCCCTGACCAGGTTCAGAAGCAGAGACAGACCATGACCAGGTTCAGAAGCAGAGACAGACCCTGACCAGGTTCAGAAGCAGAGACAGACCCTGACCAGGTTCAGAAGCAGAGACAGACCCTGACCAGGTTCAGAAGCAGAGACAGACCCTGACCAGGTTCAGAAGCAGAGACAGACCCTGACCAGGTTCAGAAGCAGAGACAGACCCTGACCAGGTTCAGAAGCAGAGACAGACCCTGACCAGGTTCAGAAGCAGAGACAGACCCTGACCAGGTTCAGAAGCAGAGACAGACCCTGACCAGGTTCAGAAGCAGAGACAGACCCTGACCAGGTACAGAAGCAGAGACAGACCCTGACCAGGTCCAGAAGCAGAGACAGACCCTGACCAGGTTCAGAAGCAGAGACAGACCCTGACCAGGTTCAGAAGCAGAGACAGACCCTGACCAGGGTCAGAAGCAGAGACAGACCATGACCAGGGTCAGAAGCAGACCCTGACCAGGTTCAGAAGCAGAGACAGACCCTGACCAGGTTCAGAAGCAGAGACAGACCCTGACCAGGTTCAGAAGCAGAGACAGACCCTGACCAGGTTCAGAAGCAGAGACAGACCCTGACCAGGTTCAGAAGCAGAGACAGACCCTGACCAGGTTCAGAAGCAGAGACAGACCCTGACCAGGTTCAGAAGCAGAGACAGACCCTGACCAGGTTCAGAAGCAGAGACAGACCCTGACCAGGTTCAGAAGCAGAGACAGACCCTGACCAGGTTCAGAAGCAGAGACAGACCCTGACCAGGGTCAGAAGCAGAGACAGACCATGACCAGGTTCAGAAGCAGACCCTGACCAGGTTCAGAAGCAGAGACAGACCCTGACCAGGTTCAGAAGCAGAGACAGACCCTGACCAGGTTCAGAAGCAGAGACAGACCCTGACCAGGTTCAGAAGCAGAGACAGACCCTGACCAGGTTCAGAAGCAGAGACAGACCCTGACCAGGTTCAGAAGCAGAGACAGACCCTGACCAGGTTCAGAAGCAGAGACAGACCCTGACCAGGTTCAGAAGCAGAGACAGACCCTGACCAGGTACAGAAGCAGAGACAGACCCTGACCAGGTCCAGAAGCAGAGACAGACCCTGACCAGGTTCAGAAGCAGAGACAGACCCTGACCAGGTTCAGAAGCAGAGACAGACCCTGACCAGGGTCAGAAGCAGAGACAGACCATGACCAGGGTCAGAAGCAGACCCTGACCAGGTTCAGAAGCAGAGACAGACCCTGACCAGGTTCAGAAGCAGAGACAGACCCTGACCAGGTTCAGAAGCAGAGACAGACCCTGACCAGGTTCAGAAGCAGAGACAGACCCTGACCAGGTTCAGAAGCAGAGACAGACCCTGACCAGGTTCAGAAGCAGAGACAGACCCTGACCAGGTTCAGAAGCAGAGACAGACCCTGACCAGGTTCAGAAGCAGAGACAGACCCTGACCAGGTTCAGAAGCAGAGACAGACCCTGACCAGGTTCAGAAGCAGAGACAGACCCTGACCAGGGTCAGAAGCAGAGACAGACCATGACCAGGTTCAGAAGCAGACCCTGACCAGGTTCAGAAGCAGAGACAGACCCTGACCAGGTTCAGAAGCAGAGACAGACCATGACCAGGGTCAGAAGCAGACCCTGACCAGGTTCAGAAGCAGAGACAGACCCTGACCAGGTTCAGAAGCAGAGACAGACCCTGACCAGGTTCAGAAGCAGAGACAGACCCTGACCAGGTTCAGAAGCAGAGACAGACCCTGACCAGGTTCAGAAGCAGAGACAGACCCTGACCAGGTTCAGAAGCAGACCCTGACCAGGTTCAGAAGCAGAGACAGACCCTGACCAGGTTCAGAAGCAGAGACAGACCCTGACCAGGGTCAGAAGCAGACCCTGACCAGGTTCAGAAGCAGAGACAGACCCTGACCAGGTTCAGAAGCAGAGACAGACCCTGACCAGGTTCAGAAGCAGAGACAGACCCTGACCAGGTTCAGAAGCAGAGACAGACCCTGACCAGGTTCAGAAGCAGAGACAGACCCTGACCAGGTTCAGAAGCAGAGACAGACCCTGACCAGGTTCAGAAGCAGAGACAGACCCTGACCAGGTTCAGAAGCAAAGACAGACCCTGACCAGGTTCAGAAGCAGAGACAGACCCTGACCAGGTTCAGAAGCAGAGACAGACCCTGACCAGGTTCAGAAGCAGAGACAGACCCTGACCAGGGTCAGAAGCAGAGACAGACCATGACCAGGTTCAGAAGCAGACCCTGACCAGGTTCAGAAGCAGAGACAGACCCTGACCAGGTTCAGAAGCAGAGACAGACCCTGACCAGGTTCAGAAGCAGAGACAGACCCTGACCAGGTTCAGAAGCAGAGACAGACCCTGACCAGGTTCAGAAGCAGAGACAGACCCTGACCAGGTTCAGAAGCAGAGACAGACCCTGACCAGGGTCAGAAGCAGAGACAGACCATGACCAGGTTCAGAAGCAGACCCTGACCAGGTTCAGAAGCAGAGACAGACCCTGACCAGGTTCAGAAGCAGAGACAGACCATGACCAGGGTCAGAAGCAGACCCTGACCAGGTTCAGAAGCAGAGACAGACCCTGACCAGGTTCAGAAGCAGAGACAGACCCTGACCAGGTTCAGAAGCAGAGACAGACCCTGACCAGGTTCAGAAGCAGAGACAGACCCTGACCAGGTTCAGAAGCAGAGACAGACCCTGACCAGGTTCAGAAGCAGAGACAGACCCTGACCAGGGTCAGAAGCAGAGACAGACCATGACCAGGTTCAGAAGCAGACCCTGACCAGGTTCAGAAGCAGAGACAGACCCTGACCAGGTTCAGAAGCAGAGACAGACCCTGACCAGGGTCAGAAGCAGAGACAGACCATGACCAGGGTCAGAAGCAGACCCTGACCAGGTTCAGAAGCAGAGACAGACCCTGACCAGGTTCAGAAGCAGAGACAGACCCTGACCAGGTTCAGAAGCAGAGACAGACCCTGACCAGGTTCAGAAGCAGAGACAGACCCTGACCAGGTTCAGAAGCAGAGACAGACCCTGACCAGGTTCAGAAGCAGAGACAGACCCTGACCAGGTTCAGAAGCAGAGACAGACCCTGACCAGGTTCAGAAGCAGAGACAGACCCTGACCAGGTTCAGAAGCAGAGACAGACCCTGACCAGGTTCAGAAGCAGAGACAGACCCTGACCAGGTTCAGAAGCAGAGACAGACCCTGACCAGGGTCAGAAGCAGAGACAGACCATGACCAGGTTCAGAAGCAGACCCTGACCAGGTTCAGAAGCAGAGACAGACCCTGACCAGGTTCAGAAGCAGAGACAGACCCTGACCAGGTTCAGAAGCAGAGACAGACCCTGACCAGGTTCAGAAGCAGAGACAGACCCTGACCAGGTTCAGAAGCAGAGACAGACCCTGACCAGGTTCAGAAGCAGAGACAGACCCTGACCAGGGTCAGAAGCAGAGACAGACCATGACCAGGTTCAGAAGCAGACCCTGACCAGGTTCAGAAGCAGAGACAGACCCTGACCAGGTTCAGAAGCAGAGACAGACCATGACCAGGGTCAGAAGCAGACCCTGACCAGGTTCAGAAGCAGAGACAGACCCTGACCAGGTTCAGAAGCAGAGACAGACCCTGACCAGGTTCAGAAGCAGAGACAGACCCTGACCAGGTTCAGAAGCAGAGACAGACCCTGACCAGGTTCAGAAGCAGAGACAGACCCTGACCAGGTTCAGAAGCAGAGACAGACCCTGACCAGGGTCAGAAGCAGAGACAGACCATGACCAGGTTCAGAAGCAGACCCTGACCAGGTTCAGAAGCAGAGACAGACCCTGACCAGGTTCAGAAGCAGAGACAGACCCTGACCAGGGTCAGAAGCAGAGACAGACCATGACCAGGGTCAGAAGCAGACCCTGACCAGGTTCAGAAGCAGAGACAGACCCTGACCAGGTTCAGAAGCAGAGACAGACCCTGACCAGGTTCAGAAGCAGAGACAGACCCTGACCAGGTTCAGAAGCAGAGACAGACCCTGACCAGGTTCAGGCTCAGTGACCAGTTAGCAATCGAAAAAGGCCGACAGAAGAAATCTTGGCAACCAAAAGAAAACAGAATATGTGGTCACTGTTGGACAGATGAGGTTGAGACAGAGATGCACTTCCTCCTAAAATGTGATAAATATAGTGAAATAAGACGAGCGTGGTTAGACCGGCTCAGCTCCCAGATCCCTGGTTTCAAAGAACTGGGAGAATCTGCTAAACTAAGAATCCTTCTGGGAGAAGGACACACACACTCTCACACTCACACACTCACACACTCACACACACACACACACACACACACACACACACACACACACACACACACACACACACACACACACACACACACACACACACACACACACACACACACACACACACACACACACACACACACACACACAATTTGAATGGTTTAAAATCCTTCCTCAACAAAACCAACTCAATCTGTTTTATTATTATTGTGGTTGTCCATGTAAGTTGTATATTTTTGTGTTTGTCTCTTGTTGTAATGCTTTGGCAATATTGTCTTTTTGTACATTCATGCCAATAAAGCTCATTGAATGTCTTTTTAAAAAATATTTATCTTGCTTATTGTAAATGTGTATATATGTACAATGAGAGCTATGTGTAACCGGAGTCAAATTCCATGTGAGTGTAAACACACATGGCCAATAAAGCTGATTCTGATTCTGAATTGAATTGAATTGAGAGAGAGAGACAGTAGGAGAGAGAGAGAGAGTAGAGAGAGAGAGAGACAGTAGGAGAGAGAGAGAGACAGTAGGAAAGAGAGAGAGAGACAGTAGGAGAGAGAGAGAGAGAGAGAGAGAGACAGTAGGAGAGAGAGAGAGAGAAGAGAGAGAGAGAGACAGTAGGAGAGAGAGAGAGACAGTAGGAAAGAGAGAGAGAGACAGTAGGAGAGAGAGAGAGAGAGAGAGAGACAGTAGGAGAGAGAGAGAGAGACAGAAAGACAGACCTTTTAGTGAATTCTTTGATGAAAGTGTCTTGGTTTAGTTTAAACGTTGATAACAGAGAGAATTGTGGCGTAATGATGAAGAGGATGATGAAGAAGAAGAGGAAGATGATGAAGATACCTGTCATGGCAGCCGGCTGGTTGACACTGAGCAGCAGTTCTCCCTCTGAGATTTGCTTCAGTGCTGCTTCAGGCCCTGCTGTCACTGTGGAGCTGCTGGTGCAGCTGGAGTCCTCTGGGGAGCTGGAGGAGGACGCTGGTCCGGGCTCAGGACCAGGACCAAGAGGAGACGGGGAGAGAGCAGGGCGGATGGAGGGGGGAGGGAGAGGGGAGGAGAAAAAAGGCTCCTCCTCTGCTACTGACATCACCCTGCAGGAGGAGAGAGAGACTGATGTCTGGATGTCCTACATCTCCCACAATGCACCTGGACACTGGTCAGAGCCCCCTCTCTCTGTGTACATACAGCAGCTGTGAGCGCGTATCCAGCTGCTCCTCCGGTCTCTCCTCATCCAATGGCAGTTCAACGTCTCCCCAAGTCAGAGGGGGAGGGGCTTGATGGACAGCAGGAGGACTTCCTGTAGAGGGGGCGGGCTCTGGGTTTGAGGTGGGCGTGGCTACAGGCTCTGAGGTCATAGACAGAGATAGAGACAATGCACCATCTAACCATCATCGTCAGCTACACAAGTACAGCGTTGTCTTAAAATTATAATTAAAAAGACCATAGAAGGATCTGATTGGCTGTTCGGGTAGGAAGCAGTGAAGATGACTTCCTGTTATTACATTACATTTATCTGAGGCTTTTCTCCAAAGTGACTTACATGATATACAGTAGACTGTAGACACAGCAACGGTGAGCAATGAGGGTTAAGTGTCTTGCTCAAGGACACAACGACATGGACTAGCAGAGCCAGGGATCGAACCACCGACCCTCTGATTGAAAGACAGACTTGCTAACCATTGAGCCACAGTCGCCTGTTGGACAACAGAAACATTAGCTACTCGCCTGGAGTCCAAACAAGAGGAGCGTCGTCATCATTAGGGGGCGGAGACAAGAAACTGCGGTCAAGTCAGACAGTTTTCAGCTGACTTCAAAGTTTACACAGGAAGTCACAGAAAAAAGGACTTCGATCTGTAGTCTACTTGTAGTTTACAGATCACCTTTTGGATTTATTCACGTGTTTATAAATATATATTAATGTAGAAATGTGTGTGTAGCTGCATCTTTTGTTCTTTTTATGCCTGCTTGTGAAATACATTACTACTGGTTTTGATATGTTATATAAATAAACGTTATTAGTATCAAACACATGATATGTTTTAAACATGAGACTAATAGTCAACAATGGAGCGTTAAGTATTACAACTACACATAAAATAAGAATTGTCCACAACACGTGGTATTTGCTGTCAAATCTAAGAGCCAATCAGCTCTCTAATGTGGCGAGAGCCAGGCGTTTCCCATCATGCACTGGGCCACGCAGTCGGTAGAGAGCTGCTGCGGCGCCTGGCTCTAAAATCGACGACCGCCTCGCGAGATTATTGTTGACCACGTGTGCATGACGTCAGAGAAAGTCGGGACCAAGTTGGACACAAATCTACCCAGCATGCACTGCTGCTGTGCCTGACCTGGAGCTGTGATTGGCCGAAGAGACTCATCGTTCAGCAAGCTAGTTGGTTCAGAGGGAGGGGGCGTGGTCAGGGGCGGAGTCTCTCTGCTGGACTGGGCTGGGCTGAGTGGGGCTGGGCTGGGTGGAGGCGTCGGTACTGGTGTAGGAACCAGTGATACCAGTTTGTCCTGGAACAGAATCGTCGGCAGGCTTCAGTTCGTGATCAGAACACAAAGACAGACTGAACACTGAAGATTCTGTACCTCCTGAGTGGATTCTGGACCTGGTTCTGCTGGCTCCAGTCCTGGTTCTGGTCCTGGTTCCATTGAGTCCCTCTGTCCCAGCAGCAGGGTGACTTGCTCTGTCAGAACCTCACTAACCAGCTCCCGGATCAGATCCGAGTCTACCGACATGTTCGAGTCCACAAAGAGCTGCAGACCTCCCCCTCCTGCTACCGCCACTGAACCCACAACAACAACAACACTGTCAGAACCCACAACGACAACACCGCCAGAACCCACAAAAACATTGTCAGAACATACAACAACAACACCGTCAGAACACACAACACCGTCAGAACAAACACAACAACACCGTCAGAACATACACAACACCGTCAGAACACACAACAACACCGTCAGAACACACAACAACACCGTCAGAACACACAACAACACCGTCAGAACAAACACAACACCGTCAGAACACACAACAACACCGTCAGAACACACAACAACACCGCCAGAACACACAACAACACCGTCAGAACAAACACAACACCGTCAGAACACACACAACACCGTCAGAACACACACAACACCGTCAGAACACACAACAACACCGTCAGAACAAACACAACACCGTCAGAACACACAACAACACCGTCAGAACACACACAACACCGTCAGAACACACACAACACCGTCAGAACACACAACAACACCGTCAGAACACACAACAACACCGCCAGAACACACAACAACACCGTCAGAACAAACACAACACCGTCAGAACACACAACAACACCGTCAGAACACACACAACACCGTCAGAACACACACAACACCGTCAGAACACACACAACACCGTCAGAACACACAACAACACCGTCAGAACACACAACAACACCGTCAGAACATACACAACACCGTCAGAACATGTATCATCACCTCATGAGACTAAATTACAGACAATATGACAATACGAGATTGTCAGACCAATGAGGGAGCACCAACATGAGAACTCTGCTCTCATTGGTCCGTCAGCCTGTCGGCTCACCAATGTCTGAGGTGGCGCTCTGCTCCTCGGACTCTGATTGGTCAGTGGAGTCATTCTGGGCGTGGTCAGGGGGAGGGGGGCGGTACATCTCTGAGATCATCCGGGACATCAGCTGCTGCTCTACCCTGGACACAACAAAGCCAGTTTGGATAAAAACAGTGTAGACCGGTTCAAACAGTTCAGACTGGTTCAGACCAGCTCAGACCAGTACAGACCGGTCAGCCCGCTTCCTCACCATTCCACCAGCCGGTTCTCGAGGACGTCTCTCTGCAGGTTGAAGTCCAGGACGGAAGCCTGATCCTGTGTAGGGAGGGCAGATCTGGTCTGTGGAGGGAAGACTGGACCCTGGTACAGGACCGGAGGAGGAGACGGACCTCCATCCAGCTGCACCTCCTCCTCACCCTCAAAGCTCTGCTCCTCCTGCTGCAGAGAATCAATACATTTATAGATTCATGATCCGTTAGTTCTGTTATCTTCTTCGTCTGATCTGGATTCAGTGTGACAGACTGAATCATCTATCATTCAACTTAATTCAACTGACATTCATTTATTTAGTAATTGATCTGAAACAAAATTACTGCTATTGACCCAAATAACTATTTAGTAGAACTGAGGAGGAGGAAGAGGAGGAGTTCAGTTTGTGTCTAGCAGGAGGAGCTGTGGGACTGAAGAAGCTGGTTCATAAAGACAGGATGAAGAAGAGGAGAGAGGAGGAAGAAGATGAAGATCACCTGAACGACATCAGCGACCGAAAATAATTTAGTTCCAGGGAAGACGTCCTCTTCTTCACTCTTACTCTCAATTATGTCAACAGGAGGAGGAAGAGGAGAAGGAGGAGGAGGAGGAGGAGGAGGAAGAAGGGCATCCAGCTGCTCCACCTTCTGTTAACACAAAACGCCTGACAGTGACCTCGGACCTTTGTGTCTGTGTGAGATACAGGGATGCATCATGGGACTACATCACCTGTGACTGTAGCTCCGGCACTCCGTTGTCCACCGCAACCACGCTACATGTGGGAGGAGCTGCGGGCGGTGATGTCACTTCCTGTTGCCGCTCCGCGAGGCACCTGGCAGACGAGTCTGTCCTGGGGCGACCTGGAGAGGACATGTTTATTATTTTACATATTACTTCTAGATAAAAATCTAAAAAACTGAAATACAAACTAGGATGTTTGATTGTTTACTGACCCAGCGGGATCGCCATGGTAACAGAGCTTCTGGCTCCAAGGGTCACTGTGAGGTCAGCAGGGTCACCAGAGGTCAGGTGGGAGGAGCTGATGATGTCATAACGCTGAGATTGTCCAGGTGACGTCTGAGTCTTACGGGACTCCACCTTCACGCCTGGTGGCGAAACATGAGCTCTAAACTCTGTATGCATTCAATGAAACTTTATTAACAACAACAGGCACACCTGTGACGCTCTCCACCAGCCGGGGGCGGGGCTTCCTGCTGGGCGGGGCGGCAGGTGAGCTGAAACGTAGGTACGGACTCTTCTTCAGTGTCCGTCTTAGACCCTCGTATGGAGCTCTGCCGTACAGACGAGCCAGGTACAACTCACCTGTGGCTGAGTCAGGCTCCGCCCACTGCAAACAGTGACATCACAGCAGTGAGTCAGCTAGCTAACCAATTAGATCGATGGATCAGAGAGACGGACTGACCGGTCCTCTGCTTCCTCTCCCGACCGCAGGCTCACTTCCTGTTCCTCTGAGCGCGGTTACTACTGACTTCCCCCGACCTGTGGGGGCAGAGCTCCCAGCAGCCTTCTGCTGTGATGTCATCGCAGCCTCCTCTGAGGACATCTCCGCCTGGGGAGGAAGAGGAGGAAACAATTGAAGAAGTGGATGATCAAGAAGAAGTAGACAGCATGTGACACCTTTATTAAGTAGGTGAGAAAGTCGCCCTGTGTTAGTGAGACAGATCCACTCAAACCTCCTCCCTACGTGGACTCTCTTTATACGACGTCAGCTGACCTCCTCGTCATAAACATGAATATTAAGGAGTTGTTTGACAGACAAGCATTTTCCTTGGTGTAGGACAGTGGTCCATGTTTGTCCTCACCTGGATGTCTTTGGTTAAAGTGCTTATCCAGGCGTCCACCGTCTTCTTGATCCGGACCTCCTCCGTCAAGTCTCTGCAGAGGACAGAGGACCCACATTTGTATTTTACACATTTCAAATGTGTTCTTTACCTTCAGTGGAAACTGTTAGCTTCCTGTTAGCATTTAATTAACATTAGCTTCCAGTTAGCAGATCTAAGTTACAAGTAGCTAGCTGTGAGAAGACATGTCTGTTAGCAGTAATTAAGCTAGTTAGCAACAGGTTAACTACCTGTTAGCCTGTTCATATAAGCTACCATGAAGTAGATACAGCTAGCATTTGCTACCTGTTAGCAGACAGTAAGCTAGCAGTAGCTACCTGTTAGCAGACAGTATGCTAGCAGTAGTTACCTGTTAGCAGACAGTAAGCTAGCAGTAGCTACCTGTTAGCAGACAGTATGCTAGCAGTAGTTACCTGTTAGCAGACAGTAAGCTATCATTAGTTACCTGTTAGCAGCCAGTGCGTCCAATTGGCAGTGCAGAACCTCTCCGGTTCTGGCTCTCAGCAGAGCCTCCAGGTTCTCCTCCAGAACCTTCTTCCGTCTCCGAACTTGACGGAGAACCAGACCCGCCTCCTCCAACGTGGACGAAAGCACAGGCCTCCTCTGGACCAGCACAGACTGCAAGTGCTGCGAGAGCTGGAACTGGGTCTGACATGGTTGGGAACGGATTGATTGGAAAGGACTTTGATGGGACTGGGTTTTTTGGGAATTAGTATGTTGGGACTGGGACCTGAATTGTTGTGATTGTAACTTGGATTGTTGGAATTGGGACTTAGATTGAGGGGTCTGGGAATTGGATTGATTGGACTGGGATTGTTGGGACTGGGACTTGGATTGTTGGGATTGAGACTTGGATTGAAGGGTCCGGGACTTGGATTGAGGGGATTGGGACTTGGATTGATGGGACTGGGATTGTTGGGACTGGGATTGTTGGGACCTGGATTGTTGGGACCTGGATTGTTGAGACTTGGATTGTTGGGACTCGGATTGTTGAGACCTGGATTGTTGGGAGCTGGATTGTTGGGAGCAGGATTGTTGGGAGTCTGGTCCAGATGTGGTGGTCTTCAGAGAGTCTTCTGGCTGCTTAACAACAGAAAGTAGTTCAGACTTTAGACAGTATTCTACTGAGTTCTACGTTCGCCACTAACTCACCGTCAACAGCAGCTTTGTCTCCCTCAGCGTCTCATTGGTTCTCATCACCGCCCCCTGACTGTGATTGGACGAAGAGGAGAATATATATATATATATATATATATATATATATATATATATATATATATATATATACATATAGAAATTGTACTTTCTTGATTACTTCTTGCTGTTCTGAGTTTGTAATCATGGTTGAATGCACTTATTGTATGTCGCTTTGGATAAAAGCGTCACCTAAATGAAATGTAATACTAAAATCTGACACTTGACAAACTGAATAAATCTGATTCATTGATTGACACACGCACTCACTCACACAGTGGCGTGTCCTTATAAACCGCCCCAGAGTCCCCATAGTGTACTGAGAGCGAGTGAGTGTGTGTGTGTGGACAGTGAGGGTTAAGGTGCCCTTGGCTCAGTGCAGCAGCTCTCACACACACTCTCTCACACACACACACTCTCTCTCACACACACACACACACTCACACTCACACTCACACTCACACACACACACACACACACACACACACACACACACACACACACACACACACACACACACACACACACACACACACACACACACACACACACACACACACACACACACACACGTTATTGCTCAAAGAGAAATATCTGCAATGCAGCAAAAAACAAAACTACTGAGTACACAGACTACTACTACTAGTACTAGTAAGTAACTTAGAACTCTAGACTTTAACTCTACAGACTTTAACGTAAACTCTCGTCTTTAACATTAACTCTAGACTTTAATGTTAACTCTAGACTTTAACATAAACTATTAACGTTAACTCTAGACTTTAATGTTAACTCTAGACTTTAACATAATCTCTTAACATTAACTCTGCGGACCCACTTTCGGTTCGTCGCGGACGCGTTTTCAGTGGGTTGCGGACCTTTGCATGGGCAATATAAAAATCTTGTGCTTTAATTTTGAAGGGATTTTTGAATGCAGTAAAGTGCGTCTATTCACACTCCTCAGTGCTGCGTTCACAACACACTTGCATGAGTTTACACACGCACTATTTGTGATAGTTCACTTCATTCCCGACCTTTTTATTATGTTTGTGCATGAAAGCACTGCTGAGTCTGTTAAAAAAGGCTGAAGTTATAAAATGATTATGTGTGTTGTATTACTTTGTGTCCTTAAGATGCACTTTGGGGTTTTTAATTGAGTGTAAAAGGGAATATTTCAAACTAGTTTTTTTGTGTTGGCATGTGAGATTCTGTACCATTTCAGGCTCAAACTGCACCATCTTTTCATTAAATCCATTTGAGAAGTTGAGCATGTTCCTTGCTTTGGATCTCGGTTCATTCAGGGGTGATGGTGCAGCCAGACCAGTAGAACCACTGCCCCAGACCACATGCATGTTCTTATTGGCTAGTTATGTCCTTCTCAACTGTGACAAAAAAAGCTTTGAACAAAGTTAATATAACAACGATTGTTTGATCTTTGTCTTTGTTATTTTCTTCTGTTTTAAGTTTGATCTTTGATAGAGTAATGTGGGTTTATATATATATATATATATATATATATATATATATATATATATATATGTATATAAATGCATGTACAATACTGTTACACTTGAATAAACAATACAAAGACAGTTATTTAACAATATGTTCGGTAGTAGTTAAATTTATACAGTGTTACAGTTACAACCGGCCCTTTGAGGGCGACCATGATGCTGATGTGGCCCGCGGTGAAAATGAGTTTGACACCCCTGCTCTAGACTTTAACACAACCTCTACACCAGGGGTGTCCAAACTACGGCCCGCGGGCCAACTGCGGCCCGCGGGTCAGTTTTTATTGGCCCGCAGCAAATTCTAGAGTCTAGACCAAGGGTGGGCAAACTACGGCCCGCGGGCCGGATCCGGCCCGTTGGGCGTTTTTCCGAAGCACGATGACGGCAAAAGACCAGCATCGATGTTTCTTAACTCAAGTCGGGAACGGAGAAGCGTTACAGCGGTCTTTACGTGCCGTGCTTTCTGCAGCGCATCAGGCTGCGAGTCCAGCTGCTGCTGTCTGCTCACCTCCACCCCTCCCCCACAGGCCAGCGCGCCACGGAGACATGGTCCGTTTTATACGGCATAACGAACGCACATCAGACCCACGGGACTCATGTGACATATAGGGTTCTGCTGCCAGCCTCCTGCCAGCTTCCTGCATTGAGCCCCTCTGCAACAGGGGGGCTTTTTTTAGACAAACTGCTAGTCAAGTATCAAGCACCAAGGCAAGTTATTTGCTAGCATTTAAATTAGCAAAAGCCAGCAAGCCTTTCTCTGAAGGGGAGTTTTTGAAAGAATGCATGGTAGAGACAGCAGGTCTCTTGTGTCCAGAGAGCAAAAACAAATTCAAAAATGTAGTTTATCACGCAGGACAGTGACTCGGCGTGTAGAACTAATTGACGAAGACTTAGCCAGCAAGTTAAACAAAAAAGCTGAGTCATTTAAGTTATATTCGTTAGTAAGTAATGTAAGTTCTCTTTACTTTTTAGTTATTGGCTTTTATTTATAATGTATATTGGTTCACACAAACACTCTCTATCCATCTGATACTGGCCCGGCCCGTCTGTCTAATTTTAAAAGTCAATGTGGCCCCTGAGCCAAAAAGTTTGCCCACCCCTGATCTACACACTTTAACCTAAACTATAGACTTTAACGTTAACTCTAGACTTAAATGTAAACTCTAGACTTAAATGTTAACTCTATATACTTTAACGTAAACTCTACATATATGTAGTAATTATAAACGTCAGATTAACAGATAAACATGGAGGAGTTTGTAGCAACAGAAATCCAAGCAGGACTGATCTCAGATCTGTAAACCAAGAAAAGAAGCCAGAATGCACCCTGGTTGAGACAGAAAAAAGAGAAGAGGTTCATACCAATGTTTTATTACAAAGGACTGAGCTGCAAGGCACGTTACAATCTGTTCAAGAAGAATAACACGTGTTGCTGTACCGATCTCCTCTGACACAGAAAATGAGTTATTGCGGGCAAGAAAATTAAACATTTGAAATGATTTTAAAAAAATCACAGCAAAAATAAATTACATTGAAAAAAAAAAAAATGTCAAAAAAGATTCTAAAAAAAATAAAAATCGTTAAAAACTTGTATAAAACAATAATATAGTTTTACAAACAGGTGATTAATAAACAACAATGGAGTGTGAGAGCTGTCTCACTCTCTGAACCTGTCTGTCTGTTCACACTGCCGACACAAAGACGCCCACTTACGTAGAATATTTATAGCTCCTCCCCCTTCAGTTTGTCAGAATGAATGTGCAGATGGAGATGTTTGAACACACCAATAACAAACTAATAAATCATAATAAATAAACGCTTTCTGTATTCTGTTTAAATGCAGAATTTAAGCATTTTGTTTTAATTAGAAATATGAATATTACAATCTGCTATTTGTCTCATTTGAGGATTTAAAGTGTACAATATTCCTCTCATGTATTGATAAGCAGAGCTACTGACTGACCCGAGGTCTCCGTTGCGGGAAGAGAGGCGCCTCTGGCCGGACACGGAGGCCGGGGACACCGAGGTGCTGCTGCTGTGTCTGGAGGACGGCGTGGTGGAGTGGACCGAGTCCCGGTCCTTGCTGGGGGAGTGCGCGTTCCCGAGCGTGTCCGCCACGGACATGAGCGCCGGGGACTGTCCGTTCTGCAGGGGGGGGGCGGGCTCCGGTGGGGAGGCGCGACTGGGGACACCGGGCGGCCCGGAGACCTTGAGGGCTTCGGTCTGGCTGCTGATCCACTGCGGCCTCGGCTGGTCCTCCGGGGAGTCCGGCTCCGGGGACGCCCTCCTCTTCCCCACGCCGGCCCTGGAGCTCCCGCTGCCGGACGCCAGAGCCCGGCCGGGCGGCAGCGTCCGGCTTGAACCCGTTGGGCATCCGGGTGCTCCTTGTCGCGCTGTAGTCGAACCGAGCCCGGCTGTCCGAGTACCGGTCCGTCCGCCTGGTGCTGGTTCTGCTGCCCCGCCGGGCTCTTGCCCGCAACGGGCTGGGTGAGGGTCTGAGCAGGCCCCGCTGCGGGGGGGCGAGCCTCCTGGAAGCCGTGAGACCGCTTCAGGTGGCGGGCCGTCTCCATGACGAGCTCGACCCGGTCCGCGCCCTCGTAGTTGACGCAGCCCCGGCACACCGGCTCGGTGAAGTCCCAGATCAGGGCCCAGGGCATGCGGGGCAGGTCGCACAGGTAGCACGCCTACCTGCGGGACGCGGCGCGCTGCGGGGAGGACATGGTGTCGCTGCCCGCTGTCCTGTGCTGCGGGAGCCGCGCGCGATCAGACGGAGAGCGGCCGAGAGGAGCGCGCGCTCACGGACTCTCCTCGCGGCTTATTGTTCCTGCTGGAGCTGCGCGTGCTGCAGAGGCCATAGGAATGCCACCTGATAGAGTAAGTGACGTCATCGCCCCCTCCTCCGAACAGCGTGTCACGTGACAGCTGCAGGTACGTCAACTCTGCTCAGAACAAAAGAAAGTCACGTGACTCAAACCACGTGACCTCGTCAGCTCTTCAGCGAATACCAGCTTGTAGTAGTAGTATTTATATATGTTTATAGTATCATAGTGTAGTATTTATATGTGTTTATAGTATCATAGAGTAGTATTTATATATGTTTATAGTATCATAGAGTAGTATTTATATATGTTTATATGATCAAAGAGTGGTATTTATATATGTTTATAGTATCACAGAGTAGTATTTATATATGTTTATATGATCAAAGAGTAGCATTTATAGATGTTTATATTCAGTATCTAAGAGGAGTATTATTATTAGTATATTATATTTTATTGATCATGATCTTTGTGACATTAATGATAAAAGTAATAATACATAAATAAATAACATCTTTCTACATCATATTTCGCTTTATTAATCAGATCTTTTATTTCTCGAGTAGTTATAATATTATTATAAATGTTGTCATTGTTATTATTGCAGAGACGGCAAGTTGCTAGGCAGGTTTCACTGTGAGGACGACGGTCACACACTGATGCATTGTGGGACAAATAGAGAGGTACACCTGCAGTGAGGGTTTCACGTGTCTCACACACACTGATGCATTGTGGGACAAATACATCTGGAGACCCTGTGTGTTGCTGTGGAAACACGGTGAGTGTGCTGGGGGGGGGGGGGACATCTGAACATCCCATGAAGTGATGCAGAGGTCTGTAACCATGGTAACCTCACCTGTTTTGCTCTGGCCATAGGTCATGATGGGGGGTTGCCATAGCAACTGGGCCAGTCTCCATGGTGATGGAGGCAGCTCTGTTTGGCTGCTGGTTGCTATGGAAGCCAACTGATGAAGAAGAAGACAAAGAGGTCAACGGTCATTTATACATATAATACTATATATATATATATTTATACATACATATATATATATATATACATATAATACTACACACATATGTATATATACACATACACATATATATATATATACACATATATATATACACACACATACATACATATATCTAGATACTTTGATCTCTTCCATGTAAAATAACATACATTAAATACATTTTATGTATTTAATGTATGTGTTTAACCCTAGAACACTAACGTTAAAAATAGTCACACTAACGTCGGGTGATTTTCACCCGATATAAAGTACCTGATAAAACATACTTCTCATCAAAATATATTAAATTACAACTATACAATGCAAATTTAAGTTCTCCTCTATTATTTTGCCCTATAGAACTTCTCATAAAACTAAAAACAGGTATCATGGGGTGACCCTGAGAAAAGGCTCAAAATCAGGTGAAAAATGGGGAAATAGTCAATAAAACATGATTAAAAACATAAATAATGGAGCTATGAACGTGTTCTTTGGTCCACATGTTCCTGGACATGTGACCGTGTCTCCTTCAATGTAAAAACACATCCAGATGTTTTTACCCTCTAACACGAACATCGAGTGAAAATCACCCAAACTCGTGCCTGTTGAGAAAATAGGGATGGGAGCAGAGAGACACGCCCACCTTCAACAAAGACACGCCCACCGCCAATAAGGTCAGTGAGAAGCAGGAAGCTACACAAGGACCCACGCAACTCAGACAAAAGCAACACAATGAAAATAATGTAACGACAATCGCTCGGGTGAAAATCACGTGTTCTAGGGTTTACATTTTAATGTATTTAATGTATTTAAATACATTCAAATGTATTTAAATACATTAAATACTAGGGATGCAACAATACCATTTTTTACAAACCGATACGAGTACGAGTATTTTTATTTGTGTACTTGCCGATACCGAGTACCGAGTACCGATACTTCTTAGATTTGGTCTCCATGAAAGTGCAATTAATTTGGAGGCAGATTTTATTTTATCCTCTGCAGATTATGTCAAGCCTATAGTACAAAATTAACAGAAGGCTATCCCAAGCTTTAAACTTCTTGTGGAAGTCCCTCTAATGTCGGACCATAAAACGCCCCGTGTCCGGATTCATAATGTAAGCGATAATATTAGGGATCGAGCAATTATATAGGAAGCTGTGTTCCAAGTTATGTTTCCGGTGCTTTTATTGTGGAGGGAGAAACGGAAAGGAAAAGAGTGGAATTGTGGGATATACGTGTGTGAAGGAGATAAAAAAGTGGTTCAAGTTACCCTGGAGCGTGTTTTCATTTTATTAGAATTACAAATATAGACACACAACAGACACTCGGCTACAATAATATCATCCGTAGCCGCACAACAGCGTCTGAATGAGGCCGCTGCCAGCGCTACTTCAGGTGGATCAGCAGCCGTTTGATTCAAACCGGCAGGACGGCAGTCATTTTTTACTGTGTGAACGCGACGCACATTACTCTACACACCTTGCTGCAAGAGCTGCAAGAGAGCGATGAAAGAGCCGTATGCGGCTCTGGATCACGGGTTGCCGACCCCTGCCCTAGACGTTGAAGTCAGGTAGGACAACAAATCTGTTTCTCCACAAAGCGCGACCAGTTTGTTGTAGCGAAATACTGTTGAGTGGTATCGGTTCTTGGTATCGGCAATTGAAATCGATACGAGTACGAGTATTTTAACGCAGTATCGACCCCCGATACCGGTATCGGTGCATCCCTATTAAATACTATGGGGTCAGATCTGTCTCATAATTGCAAATGCACACAGAAAGACTCACAACTACATTCCAATGCACAAATGTGGATTTGTATGTATTCGAGTGTGGATCGCTACACATTCGTGTGGGTTTTTTGAGACTCCCCTGACATCCCTGGATCCACAAATCAATTCAACATGGACCTATCTGTAGCCAATCAGATGTCGCCCTCATCTTCAACCAATCACATCACTGCCGTCCTGCCGTTGCGGAAGCAGCTCTGGAAGCGTTTGTCATTCAGACGCAGTTGAGATCCACAAACAAATACATACAGATCCACATTTGTGCATTGGAATGGATTTGTGAATCGTTTTTTTAATCGCATTTTTAACTATTGAGACAGACCAAAACAAGCCAAACAAGCCCTCACCTGTAGTTTCCAGGTGAGAGACCTGCAGATGGGGAGCTGAAGCTATGAGGTCAGAGGTCACAGTGGCGTGGCCTGTCACCATCCTGAGGGCCTGATGGCTCTGATTGGAGGAGAGGACAGCCAATGAGCAGTCAGAGTTAGAGCAGGTGAGTTTTTTTACCTGCAGCTGCTGAGACACACACACACACACACACACACCTCAATGAGAGGAGTGGCCTCTGTCAGGACCCCTGTTGCATTCTGGGAGCTGGTCCTGAGGGGCCCCAGGTCCAACAGCTGCACTTTGACCTCCCTCCTGTGGGGGACGCTGTGAGACCTGGAGACAGACAGGAAGTCAGGAGGTTTTCAAAGTAATACCCTAAATCCACCTATAAACAAACAAACTGGTTTTCTGTCTTGCCTCATATTATGACACTCACCGACGGCTCAGAGCTGTGAGGACGAGGCCTCGGTCTCCAGCGTCAAACCGGGAGGTCAGCAGGTCGCGACCTGAGGGAGATGATGTCATCAGAGTGATGATGTCATCAGGAGCTCAACAATCAATAACACAAACTGATCATATTAATATCAGCATTATACAAATACATCGCATTATTATGATAATGCATTGGAGCTTGATGTCGTCATGAACTGCTGTTTAATCAACACTATGACGTCATCAATCAGTGGATCAATACTGAGAGCCGGTTACACCGGAGCTCTTACCGGGCTGAGGAGCAGCCGGGTCCGGGTCCTGACCGGGAGGGTCCCGCAGCTTCTGAACGGTTATCTGGACCGGTCCGGGTCCGGATCCTGGTCCTGGTGGAACCCGAGTGGACCGGATCAAAAGGTCCCCGGTGTCCGAGGAGCAGGAGGACTGGTCCGGACTGGACTGGGACCACATCCTGGTTTCTATGTGAACGAGCTGCTCCGCTTTCAAACGTCCCGCTCCAAATGCATCCGGATCTCACTACATCCGGGTCCCAAGGGTTTCGGTTGAAAGAGACTGATGTTCCGGCGAGAAAGTGACGTCACGTTTTTAATAAAACATAAAAACGGAGAAACTCAAAGTAGAAAAGCAACAAACAGCAACTGTTGCTGACAACAGAGCAACGCTGACTACAAGAACAACTGTTGCTGACAACAAAGCAACGCACTTTCGACTTCCGCTTCGGAGATATTTAAAAAAACACCTAAGATGGATATCTCACTCCGCCTCTAAATCCAGACACAGAAAGAAACGTGAATATAAATGCGATGACGTCACACTTTATCCAGCGAATGAAAGTGTCCTTACGGTTTCATGGTGCCTTCGACGCCATCAGAAATTCTGATAATAATTATAATTATAATAATAATTATAAGTATTTCCCTTTAGATGCTCTTTCAATATGTATCAAAGACTAAAAGCTGAATAAGATTCTGAGATATAACATCAATAAAACAAATGTTCAAATATAAATAAAATATGAAACAGAGACATATAAATGAGACAGTAAATGGGGCGACCTTCAATCAGAGGTTCGGTGGTTCAAACCCCGGCTCAGCCAGTCCATGTTGTTGTGTCCTTGAGCAAGACACTTAACCCTCATTGCTCACCGTTGCTGTGTCTACGGTCTACTGTATATCATGTAAGTCTCTTTGGATAAAAGCCTCAGATAAATTAAATGTAATGTGATGTAATTTATATATTATTCTTGATTCTTGTTGTTCTGATTCTTGTTTGTAACCGTGGAATGCACTTATTGTAAGTCGCTTTGGATAAAAGCGTCAGCTAAATGTAATGTAATGTAATGTATTACTCCGCTACACGAGGTGGCGCAAAGCTCCGGGATTCTCAATTTCTAGTCCGCCAGTAAAACCAACGAAGAAGACGAAGAAAACGAACATCACATGACCTTCAGCCGCTGAAGCAGCTTCACGTGTCTCACGTCGTCCTCAGGTGAGACCCCAGCGCGGGAGTGTGTTCTTTAATGGTTTAAATAAACGTTGAACTGAACCCGAAAGCTGCGGAGGAGCTGATGCTCGCTGACGTCAGCTCTGAGCTGATGGCGTCACCAAGCAGCTTGGACCAGACTCCGTTCATTTAAACGTCTCTTTTAGCGACTGCTCCACAGACACGAGGCGCGATTTAAAATATCCTTTAGACAACTTTATGGATCAAGACACATGACATATTTTGACAGAACGTTGACCGGATGAGAGGAAGATGTGATGTGAGTGACAGGGTGGATATTTAAAGAGAGACTCTATTGAATGGAGTCTGGTGTTAAAGACTCTATTGAATGGAGTCTGGTGATAGCTGATCTGTGTTCTGGTTGTTCCTCAGACCCTGAACCAGAACCATGGCGGTCCAGGTGACCGAGTCCGACCAGATCAAACAGGTACCTGCTCCTGGTTGTGACCCTAAACCCCAACCCATTACCCTAAACACCTAACCTAAACCCAACCCCTTACCCTAAACTAACCCATGATGGAGAGTGTTTGTGAATGAAGGTGTGAGCTCCTCTGTGCTCAGTTTAAGGAGTTCCTGGGGACCTACAACAAGGTGACTGAGAACTGCTTCATGGACTGCGTCAAAGACTTCACCGGCCGGGAGGTGAAGCCGGAGGAGGTGAGTCTGATTCTTCAGGACACGATACTACTCTTCCGATTGGCTGTGACGCTTCATAACTGAATACTACATTATACAATACCCATGAGCCTCAGCTGCTGAAAGCGGTGTATCGTGTTCCAACGAAGCTCTGTGATTGGCTGTTTGTGGGTGCAATGCATGCTGGGAGTCGTTCAGTAACCTGTGTTGACATTTCCAGTCCAGCTGCTCAGAGTCGTGTCTGCAGAAGTACCTGAAGATGACTCAGCGGATCTCCATGAGGTTCCAGGAGTACCACATCCAGCAGAACGAGGCCCTGGCTGCTAAAGCGGGCCTGCTGGGGCAGCCCCGCTGACCTGGTCTGACGTGAAGCTCCGCCTCCAAGGACCTCAAAGCATCGTATTTAATATTGGGTTGAAACGTCTCGTTTTCTTCTGGTCTGGAAATAAAATCTGTTTAAAATAAAGTTTTGAACATTTACTGAAACCAAGAGTCTCCTTGAGACCATCAGAGAGTCCTTAACTGAATCCTTCAGGTCTCTGTTGACCCCCCCAGGGACCACCTGTGAACTGGTTCCTGACTAGAACTGGCAAACTGGTTGATTATCTTCATGACCTTTCAGTCATCCTCCATAACTCATCTAACCTTTGACGGTCAGGTCACACCCCTCTCCTCTAGTCACTAATCTGAGAGTTAGGTTTGACCCTCACCTGACCTTTAATGACCGTATAAAAATACCTGTGCAAAACCTCCTTACGTCTCTAAACTCCACCCCACTTTAACCCTGTCAGATTCAGAGAAGCTCAAGACTGGACTACTGTAATTCACTCTGCACTGGGATCGCTGGCAAGAACATCCAGAAACTTTAATACATCCAAACAGCGCTGCCAGGATCCTGAAGAGAGGAAATCTGAGCACCAAACACCCCTTCTACACTCACTACACTGGCTCCTTGTCTCATTCCGGATCCACTACAAAGTCCTACTACTCACCCATAAATGGACACGGACCGGGTCCCCAACACCAAGCGCCACCATGGGCAACCAGACCGGGTCCCCAACACCAGGCTCCACCATGGGCGACCGGACCGGGTCCCGAACACCAGGCTCCACCATGGGCGACCGGACCGGGTTCCCCAACACCAAGCTCCACCATGGGCGACCAGACCGGGTTCCCCAACACCAAGCTCCACCATGGGCGACCAGACCGGGTTCCCCAACACCAAGCTCCACCATGGGCGACCAGACCGGGTTCCCCAACACCAAGCTCCACCATGGGCGACCAGACCGGGTTCCCCAACACCAAGCTCCACCATGGGCGACCGGACCGGGTTCCCCAACACCAAGCTCCACCATGGGCGACCGGAACGGGTTCCCCAACACCAAGCTCCACCATGGGCGACCGGACCGGGTCCCCAACACCAAGCTCCACCATGGGCGACCAGACCAGGTCCCCAACACCAAGCTCCACCATGGGCGACCAGACCAGGTCCCCAACACCAAGCTCCACCATGGGCGACCAGACCGGGTTCCCCAACACCAAGCTCCACCATGGGCGACCAGACCGGGTTCCCCAACACCAGCCTCCACCATGGGCGACCAGACCGGGTTCCCCAACACCAGCCTCCACCATGGGCGACCAGACCGGGTTCCCCAACACCAGCCTCCACCATGGGCGACCAGACCGGTTTCCCCAACACCAGCCTCCACCATGGGCGACCAGACAGGGTTCCCCAACACCAAGCTCCACCATGGGCGACCAGACAGGGTTCCCCAACACCAAGCTCCACCATGGGCGACCAGACAGGGTTCCCCAACACCAAGCTCCACCATGGGCGACCAGACAGGGTTCCCCAACACCAAGCTCCACCATGGGCGACCAGACCGGGTTCCCCAACACCAAGCTCCACCATGGGCGACCAGACCAGGTTCCCCAACACCAGCCTCCACCATGGGCGACCAGACCGGGTTCCCCAACACCAGCCTCCACCATGGGCGACCAGACCGGGTTCCCCAACACCAGCCTCCACCATGGGCGACCAGACAGGGTTCCCCAACACCAAGCTCCACCATGGGCGACCAGACAGGGTTCCCCAACACCAAGCTCCACCATGGGCGACCAGACAGGGTTCCCCAACACCAAGCTCCACCATGGGCGACCAGACCGGGTTCCCCAACACCAAGCTCCACCATGGGCGACCAGACCGGGTTCCCCAACACCAGGCTCCACCATGGGCGACCGGACCGGGTCCCCAACACCAGGCTCCACCATGGGCGACCAGGGTGGAGTGCGTACAAAAAAAAAATGTATTATGAATTGAACATCTGGGATCAGAAAGCCATTTAAAAACTTGAGTTCTCAGGAAGTTTGTTTATTTACAGCACATAAAAAACAGTTCATTATACAACAGTACAAACAGGCTGCTCTTAAAAATATTAGAAATCATTCTTTACAGGATGTAAAACCAGTCCTCAAACACACCACAGGGTTTTATTCTGGACTCCAAGCTGGTATTTACAAAACAGGGGTCCCTGAAGCAGCCATCTGTCTGAGGCACCACAGAAGATCAAATCCATATTAATGAGAAAATAATTATAAAAAAAAATAAGATTAAATCAGAAATTCATACTTTTAGTCAATTCAGTAAATAGAAATTAGGATCTAATGTCATTGTTCATAAATCAGATTAAGTCATGAATTACAAAAGTATGACATTTAAAATAACTAAATCAAAACAGTTTTATTTTTCTGTCAATATATGAACCTAAGATTTATTTTCTCTCCTGCTGTGACGTCAGAATTTTTCTTTTTACCAAAATAAAAGCTCTGATTTTATATTTAAAAAAATAGATTCACAGCAGGAATTCAGGAAAAATTAAAGCAGTGACTTCTGACCCCCAAAAATAACAGTCACTATATTTTGAAATTAGGGGAAGGAAGGAAGGAAAGAATTCTATGGCGGCTTAACAGACGGCTGATTTCACTCAAACAGGAAGTCAGTCCCAGGTGAAGGGGCAGGTGTTCCCCCCCTCTGACCTGGAGGGAGTTTATTTCCCCATCATGCCCTCAGCTGGTGGAGTCTGTGGCTGGACCGGGGCGGGGCTTGGTGGGCGTGTCATCACCTACACTCCACAGCAACGGTGTTCTGGGTGGGCGAGGCCGAGGACGGACTCATACCTGTGTCCGAGGAGCCCGAGGACGCCGTCGTGTTCGACACTGAGAGACAAAACATAAGTGAGTGACAGCCACGTGTCCGACGGCCTGCATATCTCCCAGCATGCCCTGCGTCTCTACCTTCTCTCTCCTTCTTTTTTAGTCTCTTCCTCCGTCGGTCGATGGACGCCACCTCAGACTTCAGGGTCATGTAGTACTTCCTGATCTCCTGCAGCTTGTCCTGCAGGAAGGAGATCCGCTCCGAGCTCGACATGCTGTCCAGCTCGTCTGGGGGTACGAGTACACGAGTATACAAGTGCACGAGTAAGAGTACACGAGTATGAGTGCACGAGTATTAGTACGAGTGCACAAGTACATGAGTGAGTAGAAGTACACGGGTAAACAAGTAAATGAGTACACAAGAGTACAAGTGAGTATGGGAGTGTACTCTGAGTACATGAGACGTACCGAGCTGGAAGGTCCACTTGTTCCTCTGAGGAGAGAAGACGAGTTTCTCTCTGAGAGACGACGAAGACACACGAGAGGAAGACGGGTCCTCACTGTCACTGCTGTGGCCTGGGGGGAGGAGATAGAGGGGGAGGGGAGGGGGGGAGATAGAGGGGGAGAGGAGGGGGGATAGAGGGGGAGTATAGAGGGAGAGGGGAGGGGGAGGAGGGGGGATAGAGGGGGAGGAGGGGGGATAGAGGGGGGGGAGTATAGAGGGAGAGGATATAGAGGGGGGAGATAGAGGGGGAGGAGGGGGGAATAGAGGGGGAAGATAGAGGGGGAGATAGAAGGGGAGGAGATAGAGGGGGAGGAGGGGGGAATAGAGGGGGAAGATAGAGGAGGAGATAGAGGGGGAGGAGATATAGAAGGGGAGAAGATAGAGGGGGAGAAGATAGAGGGGGAGAGTATAGAGGAGGGAGGATGCAAGGGAGGCAATGAGACAGTTATTGATGTAGAAAAGGTATTTGATGAAGACCATGAGAGGGCGTAGAAAGCTTCACAACCAGGAAGTAACTCTGCCCATCCACAGCTCACCTGCTCCGTTCTTCTCCACCTTGCCAGGTGTGTTGAGTCGTTTCTGGTTACGTTTCTGTTTCTTGGCCGTTGGGCTTGAGTTACAGTCCATCATCCTCTTCTGACCTGAGGGGTCAAAGGTCACACACGTTACTCTCTACAACAACTAACGAATCACAAGTGAGGACAGAGGAGTCTCCTTTAGCAGAGGAACACAACCACCTTTACCAAAGGAGAACGTTTCAAGATAACAAGATAATAATTAACATGGATTCATTAAAACATAGGACACGAGACGTCAGGACATAGAACCTGACCTCCTAGGATCAGGTCAGGAGGTCAGGTCAAAGGAGGTCAGAGGAGGTCAGGTCAGAGGAGGTCAGGTCAGAGGAGGTCAGGTCAGAGGAGGACAGGTCAGAGGAGGTCAGGTCAGAGGAGGTCAGGTCAGAGGAGGTCAGGTCAGAGGAGGTCAGGTCAGAGGAGGACAGGTCAGAGGAGGTCAGGTCAGAGGAGGTCAGAGGAGGTCAGGTCAGAGGAGGACAGGTCAGAGGAGGTCAGGTCAGAGGAGGTCAGGTCAGAGGAGGTCAGGTCAGAGGAGGTCAGGACAGGAGGTCAGAGGAGGTCAGGTCAAAGGAGGTCAGAGGAGGTCAGGACAGAGGAGGTCAGGTCAAAGGAGGTCAGAGGAGGTCAGGTCAGAGGAGGTCAGGTCAGAGGAGGTCAGGACAGGAGGACAGGTCAGGTCAGGTCAAAGGAGGTCAGAAGAGGTCAGGACAGGTCAGGTCAAAGGAGGTCAGAGGAGGTCAGGACAGAGGAGGTCAGGTCAGAGGAGGTCAGAGGAGGTCAGGTCAAAGGAGGTCAGGTCAGAGGAGGACAGGTCAGAGGAGGACAGGTCAGAGGAGGTCAGGTCAGAGGAGGTCAGGTCAGAGGAGGTCAGGTCAGAGGAGGTCAGGTCAGAGGAGGACAGGTCAGAGGAGGACAGGTCAGAGGAGGACAGGTCAGAGGAGGTCAGGTCAGAGGAGGACAGGACAGAGGAGGTCAGGTCAGAGGAGGTCAGGTCAGAGGAGGTCAGGTCAGAGGAGGACAGGTCAGAGGAGGACAGGTCAGAGGAGGACAGAGGAGGTCAGGTCAGAGGAGGTCAGGTCAGAGGAGGTCAGGTCAGAGGAGGACAGAGGAGGTCAGGACAGAGGAGGACAGGTCAGAGGAGGTCAGGTCAGAGGAGGTCAGGTCAGAGGAGGACAGAGGAGGTCAGGACAGAGGAGGACAGGTCAGAGGAGGACAGGTCAGAGGAGGACAGGTCATACCAACAGTGTTCACACCGGTCTCACCTCTGTCCTTGGTCTCCTGCAGAGACAGCAGGGAGGTGGAGGAGGAGGCGCTTGAATCTCCCTCCTGCTCTCCCCTCACTGCTCCTCTCTCCTCCTTGACAGCGCTTTTGGGTGGGAGGAGCTCCTCGGGGCAGGAGTCGGGGCCGGGAGCGGTAGCCGGCAGGAAGGGCCTGAGCTGAGGCTGGGGTAGGTGAGGCGGATGGGGGGAGGGCAGAGGGTTGTGGAGGAGGTTTGGGATCAGGGGCAGGGCTAGTTGCTGCTCCCTCATCATCAGGAGGAGGTGCTCCGGGGCGGTGGGCTTCTCCTTCTCATCCGGGTCGTCCAGGTCCACCTCGTGGCAGACCAGCGCGTCAGGGCCGATCTGCGGCTCTAGCTCTTCGGCGGAGGAGGAGCCCGGGCCCTCTGGGATGGGGGGAGATGTCCCAGCATGCACCTCTGACTCTTCTGGACAGGGCCAGTCCTCCGCTTTCACCGCTACCTCGCTCCTCCTCTCTGACTCCGCCCTGCGGAGAGGAGAGGGGAATCCTTTGAGTGAAGCTTCGGAGGCCATCTTGGACTGGGACGGGGGCATTTTGGGAGAGACTGCCTCGTCCTGCCTCCTTTCGGGGCGGAGCTTCTTGTCTGCCGCTCGCTGCTCTGCTGCTTTACGTTTCAATGTGGAGTCGCTCCTCTCCTCCTCCCCATCCTCCTCTTCGGTGGCGGAGTCAGTGTCGGAGTCTGCGGTGGGAGACTTGGAGGGGAGGCGCTGGGTGGGGAGGCAATGGAGGACCACCATTGGCTCGTCCTGTCTTTTCAGGACGCTGCGAGGAGATGCCATGTGGGCGGGGCTAGTGGTGCAGAGGAGGATTCTGGGAGGAGTTTCAGAGCCTGTCTCCCTGAGGAGCGTCCTGCGACCTTTGACCCTGGGGAAGGACAGAGGAGTGGACCTGCTGTACTCCTCTGCAGTGGCGGGCTGAGGAGGCGTCTTGGTGGCGTCCGGGGGAGGAGTCCTGGGGGCGTCCCGGGGAGGAGTCCTGGGGGCGTCCCGGGGAGGAGTCCTGGGGGCGTCTGGGGGAGACACCCTGGTGGGGGACATCTTGTTGCGCACTTCCTGTCTCTCTTGGACATACGTCATCTCTTTGTCCAGGTGAACCAGCAACATGGCAGCTTCAACAGTTGGCTCCTCCCCTTGATCTGCCTCCTCCTTCTCTGATTGGCTCAGAGGTTTTCCCTCAGTTTTCTCCTGAGGCATGCTGGGACGCTGCGGTGAAGTGGCAACAGGCAGCTGACCAGATGTTGCGGTGTTGTCGTTAGCGGCTGTTGTGACATCAGCGACCTCACTTGTCTCCTCCTCTTTCACCTCTTCCTGAGAGGGCAGGCCTTCAGTCCTCCCTCGCCATGGCGACGGCTTTTTGTCAGGCGGGTCTTCCGATTCGCTGTCTTCTGATGAGTTCCCAGAATCCTCTGCAGGGAGACAGCAGCAGATTGGTTAGTTACCTCTTCCTGAAACCAGATCACTGCCAGGAAACAGGAAGTGATCTCACCGTTAGACGCTCTGTCGGAGTCGTACAAACCCGACGTCCTCCTGGTCCTCCTGCGAGGAGTGTCTGCAGAGAGGACACGTCAGAGAGACAGACGGGCAGAGAGACAGACGGGCAGAGAGACAGACGGGCAGAGAGGAGGACAGGCAGAGAGACAGACAGGCAGAGAGGAGGACACGTCAGAGAGACAGACAGGCAGACTGAAGCCGGCAGACAGACGGGTCTCTTACTGTCTCCGTTGGCCATGTTGGACGGCATCTCCGTCCTCCGGCCGTTGGACCGCCCCTCGCTGCTCGGCGTCTTGGAGGCGCTGCGTCCCGCTGAGCCCGTCGGCGGCGTCCTGGTTTGAGGACGACCTCGTTTGGCTCCCGGAGGCTTCGACGTCGCCGACGGAGGCCGCTCGTCGTCCCGCTCTGTCTCCGGCTCGTCTGTGCTCTGTTAAGGAGACGGACGGGTCAAACGGAACAGAAACAACAACGTGATGTCACTTCCTGTTTCCTGATCAGCCAACAGGAAGTGACATCACAGAGTTTCTCAGGAGCAGGTCACATGACCTCACCGAGCTCACCTTCCCCTTCTTCCTTCGTCTCTTCTTGGTTCCCTTCTCCACAGGCCAGATGAGCCGGTCGGCCTTCACCCACTCGTCGTACCTGAGGATCAGACACACCTGTGTGACTCTTACCTTTATATCACGGGTGATTCTGATGGAGAAAGCACTAAAACCTGACAATGGCTGAGGGAAGCTCATAATAATGTCAGAATCAGTCAAATCGACTCCATTAGCACCATCCCACCACCATCATCAGAACAACCTTCTGGACCCTCACCAGTCTGGATTCAAGGCAGGCCACTCAACAGAGACTGCCCTCCTTGCTGTCTCAGAGCAGCTTCACACTGCGAGAGAAGCCTCTCTCTCCTCTGTCCTTATCCTTCTGGACCTTTCTGCTGCCTTTGACACAGTGAACCACCAGATCCTCATCTCCTCCCTCCAGGACCTGGGTATCTCAGGCACTGCGCTCTCCCTCCTCTCATCCTACCTCAGCGATCGCACCTACCGGGTAACCTGGAGAGGATCTGTGTCTGAGTCTTGTCCTCTCACTACTGGGGTCCCTCAAGGCTCCGTCCTGGGTCCTCTCACTACTGGGGTCCCTCAAGGCTCCGTCCTCGGTCCTCTCCTCTTCTCCCTGTACACCAACTCTCTTGGCTCTGTCATTCGCTCACATGGCTTTTCCTACCATAGCTATGCTGACGACACCCAACTGATCCTCTCGTTTCCCCAATCGGAAAGACAGGTAGCAGCACGAATCTCTGCCTGTCTGACTGACATCTCACAATGGATGTCCGCACACCACCTGAAAATTAACCCTGACAAGACGGAATTACTTTTCCTTCCAGGAAAAGTCTCCCCCACTCACGACCTGACGATTACTTTCAACAACTCAGTCTTGGCCCCGACCCCGACTGCCAGGAACCTCGGTGTGACCCTGGACAGTCAACTCTCCCTGACTGCCAACATTACCACAACAACTCGTTCCTGTAGATTCATGCTGCACAACATCAGGAGAATACGTCCACTTCTCACCCAGAAGGCGGCACAGGTTCTCGTCCAGGCTCTGGTCATCTCGCGTCTAAACTATTGTAACTCCCTCCTGGCGGGTCTACCTGCTGGTGCCATCCGACCTTTGCAGCTCATCCAGAATGCTGCAGCTCGACTGGTCTTTAACCTAAATTCACCCACACTACTCCGCTCCTCCGCGACCTTCACTGGTTACCGGTGGCCGCCCGCATCCGCTTCAAAACACTGGTACTGGCGTACCGTGCTACGAACAGATCTGGTCCAGTCTACATCCAGGACATGGTAAAACCTTACACCCCAACTTGTGCGCTCCGCTCGGCTTCTGCCAATCGCCTTGTAGCTCCGTCACTGAGAGCTAAACACTCAACAAAGTCTCGACTGTTCTCTGTCCTGGCTCCTCGATGGTGGAATGAGCTCCCCATTGACATCAGGACATCAGAAAGTCTCTACATCTTCCATCTCAAACTAAAAACACATCTTTTCCAACTATACCTTGAATAAAGGATGTAGCACTATAGTAGCACTGAAATGGCTCTTACTGATAGCACTTTGTAGTAGTAGTTAGGACGAAATTGTACCTTCTTGATTCTTGTTGTTCTGATTCTTGTATGTAACCGTAGAATGCACTTATTGTAAGTCGCTTTGGATAAAAGCGTCAGCTAAATGAAATGTAATGTAATGTAATCCCCTTTGTCATTGGATGAGAATGTTTAGGGGGCGGAACTTTAAAGGGTTAAATGAAGCAGGAATCTGTTGCTGTTGGCTTGTTTGTGTTGAGTCTCACCTGACGTTCCAGCCGTAGTAGTGGACCAGGTAGAACTGTTCTCCGTTGTCCACGTCCGTTTTCTTGATGTGAGCCTCGTAGATCTTCTGAGTCTTCCCTCTGCCGTACTTCACCCGCACCTTTGTCCCCGTTACAGAGTCGCCATCCTCCTCATCCTCACAGCTGACACACACACACAGACACACACACACACAGACTTTAATTTCGGACAGTGGGACATTTTCTGAACATCAGACATCTGATGCCAACATTAGCACAGCTTGTTTCTATGATAGCTTAAGACCCACACGCCTGATGCTAACGTTAGAACAGCTTGTTTCTATGATAGCTAAAGACACACACGCCTGATGCTAATGTCAGCACCGCTTGTTTCTATGATAGCTGAAGACCCACACGCCTGATGCTAATGTTAGCTCAGCTCCTTTCTATGATAGCTTAAGACCCACACGCCTGATGCCAACGTTAGCACAGCTTGTTTCTATGGTAGCTTAAGACACACACGCCTGATGCTAACGTTAGCACAGCTTGTTTCTATGATAGCTTAAGACACACACGCCTGATGCTAATGTTAGCACAGCTCCTTTCTATGATAGCTTAAGACCCACACGCCTGATGCTAATGTTAGCTCAGCTCCTTTCTATGATAGCTTAAGACACACACGCCTGATGCTAATGCTAGCACAGCTTGTTTCTATGATAGCTTAAGACCCACACGCCTGATGATAACGTTAGCTTAGCTTGTTTCTATGACAGCTTAAGACCCACACGCCTGATGCTAACGTTAGCACAGCTTGTTTCTATGATAGCTTAAGACCCACACGCCTGATGCCAACGTTAGCACAGCTTGTTTCTATGATAGCTTAAGACCCACACGCCTGATGCTAACGTTAGCTCAGCTTGTTTCTATGATAGCTTAAGACCCACACGCCTGATGCTAACGTTAGCTCAGCTTGTTTCTATGATAGCTTAACATCCACATGGCTGATGCTAACGTTAGCTCAGCTTGTTTTTATGGTAGCTTAAGACCCACACGCCTGATGATAACGTTAGCTTAGCTTGTTTCTATGACAGCTTAAGACACACACGCCTGATGCTAATGCTAGCACAGCTTGTTTCTATGACAGCTTAAGACCCACATGCCTGATGATAACGTTAGCTTAGCTTGTTTCTATGACAGCTTAAGACCCACACGCCTGATGCTAACGTTAGCACAGCTTGTTTCTATTACAGCTTAAGACCCACACGCCTGATGATAACATTAGCTTAGCTTGTTTCTATGATAGCTTAAGACCCACACGCCTGATGCTAACGTTAGCTTAGCTTGTTTCTATGATAGCTTAAGACCCACACGCCTGATGCCAACGTTAGCACAGCTTGTTTCTATGATAGCTTAAGACACACACGCCTGATGCTAATGCTAGCACAGCTTGTTTCTATGATAGCTTAAGACCCACACGCCTGATGCTAACGTTAGCTCAGCTCGTTTCTATGATAGCTTAACATCCACATGGCTGATGCTAACGTTAGCTCAGCTTGTTTTTATGGTAGCTTAAGACCCACACGCCTGATGCTAACGTTAGCTCAGCTTGTTTCTATGGTAGCTTAAGACACACACGCCTGATGCTAACATTAGCTTAGCTTGTTTTTATGGTAGCTTAAGACCCACACGCCTGATGCTAACGTTAGCTCAGCTTGTTTCTATGGTAGCTTAAGACACACACGCCTGATGCTAACGTTAGCTCAGCTTGTTTTTATGGTAGCTTAAGACCCACACGCCTGATGCTAACGTTAGCTCAGCTTGTTTCTATGGTAGCTTAAGACCCACACGCCTGATGCTAACGTTAGCTCAGCTCGTTTCTATGATAGCTTAACATCCACATGCCTGATGCTAACGTTAGCTCAGCTATTTGCAGCTGGACGGATCATTGGTGCCTCACTCCCCCCCCTCCCCTCCCTGCAGGACATATATGACACCCGCCTCACCCACAAAGTGACCATGATTGTGAGCGACTCCTGCCACCCCTCACACGGTCTCTTCAGCCTCCTGCCCTCCGGTAGGAGATACCGGAGCCTCCGGGCTCGCACCACCAGGCTGTCCAACAGCTTCATCCACCAGGCTGTCAGGAAGCTGAACTCTCTCCCCACCCTCCCACTCCGTCCTCTTTAGACACTCATGTCTAAATGCTGCTGAACTCTGTCTGACTGCTGCTAACATACATAGTCATTCACAGTTCCAAATTTATGTTGTTATAACTGCTTATATGTTTCTCTCTTTCTTAATTTGTTTTTGCACTTTATTATTATTCACTTTATGTTGGACAGAAGAGAAACGTACTTTCGATCTTTTGTATGTTTGCACATACACAAATTTATATTAAAGCTGACTTTGACTTTGACTATTTCTCTGATAGCTTGATGCTAATGCAAGTACACAAATAAACTCCACCAGCAGCAACATTAAAATATATTTTATAACCTGAAGCCCCAATAATATAATTCACAGTATAAAGACACAACTCCTCAATGTATTTGTATATTGAAGAACATGTACCTTGTTTGATAGAAAGCTGAATTATTTCCGGCTCACCCTTCTCTCCTCCTCTCCTCCTCCTCCTCGTCGTCATCCTCCTCGTCCTCTGAGCCTTTCTCCGAGTCGTCCATCCTTCGGTGGCTGCGTCTCCTCAGCTCCCTCTGCTCCTCACTGGTGTCGTCTCCTCCTTCCTTCAGTCCGGAGGGAGGCTCTCGCTCTGCCTTCAGCTGACTCCCCACACTCCTCCTCCCCTACCACACAGACAGGAGGAGAGAGAGACAGGAGGAGGAGTAGGGAGAGACATTCAGTCTTAATAAAGTGAGACCATAGTGAATGTTATATTAATATATAATTATTAATATAGTAAAAGGTGCTGTCTCACCCTCGGGGACAACAGTCTCTCCTTCACCACCTCTTCGTCTTCTTCGTCCTCGTCGTCGTCCTCCTCCTCCTCCTCATCCTCCCTCTCACTCTCCGACTCCGCCTCATCCACGTTCTCTACGACAGGCTCCTCCTCCTCCGGTGGTGTAGAGGGCTTGTTAAGCTCCACCCCTGCCTGCTTCTGATTGATCGATGTGGTGGCAGGACGGGGGTTGTTGTGATGGATGGTCCTGAAGGTGATGGAGGCGGAGCGGCAGTACTCCTCAAAACCATACAGGTACCTGTGACACAAGCACCTGTCACCCAGCTGCTTGGGGGGAGGGTGGGGGGGGGGTACTCAAAACCATACAGGATAAGGAAGAGGAAGAAGAGAGGAAGAGGAGGCCTGGATGCAGTACGTACTTCTTGTAGGCCGTCTTCACGTTATAGGACGCTGCAGAGTTCAGGACCGGGATCCCCAGATCCACATAGACCTGCTTCCAGATGGTCCCAGACTCAATCTGCAACACAACACGGTCACAGCCAGCGGAACAGGAAGTGACATCACAGAAATTCAGCAGGTCACATGACCACTGTCAGAGCTCAAGAGACAGACAGACAGACAGACAGACAGACAGACAGACAGACAGACAGACAGACAGACAGACAGACAGACAGACAGACAGACAGACAGACAGACAGACAGACAGACAGACCTCACCTTGTGGCAGCCCCCCAGGTGATAGACCAGTCTGAAGAGCTTGAAGAGGTTCAGGTCTTTATAACCCAACACTGGAGGCTTGTTGATGGGTGTCCCTGAAGGACAGAGACAGTTAGAACAGACCTTCAGCTGGTTAGCAGAGAGCAACATGAACCAGCCAGTGTTTTAAACTGGTCTCTGTACTGGTTTGACCTTGTGGACTTCTTACCTCGGTCCTCCATGAACTTATACAGCTGCTGCAGGAAGCTGTCTCTCTCCTCTGGATCAGGCTCCTCCTCCTCTGGCTGGACAGAGAGACAGACAGGTCAACATCTGAGCCGGGTCTACAGACAGACAGGTCAACATCTGATCCTCTGACCTCCTCCTTCATGCGTTTCTTCTTCTTCTCGTCTTCGTCCTCCTCGTCCTCATCACTCTCCTTCTCATCGTCGCTGGAGGACGAGTCCAGGATCTGACTCATGTCCATCTTCCACATATCAGGGACCTGCAGAGTCCTCAGGAACACCTGGGCTGCTTCAAAACCTGCAGGAGGAGAAGAGTGGTGGCAGAAGAAGTAGTAACAATAAAAGCAGTTAGAAAATTACTGATACATTACTGATAGCACTTTGTAGTTGAACTTTTTGATGAAATTGTACCTTCTTGATTCTTGTTGTTCTGATTCTTGTTTGTAACCGTAGAATGCACTAATTGTAAGTCGCTTTGGATAAAAGCGTCAGCTAAATGAAATGTAATGTAAAAAATGTGTCGGTGCCCTGGTGTATTGTGGGAGGTGTAGTCCCTCACCTCTCCTGCTGGAGAACTCCGACCTGGTGGCGCTGATGGAGCTGAAGGTGTGGATGTGTCTCCTCGCCACCGTGTAGCTGCAGGAGGACAGCAGACAGGCAGGAGGTGAGACAGGCGGACCGCAGACAGAAAAATAGGTGAGGCAGCTGATGGGTTTGTGATCACAGATCAATAAGAAGAAGAAACTCACAACTTGGAGTCGCTGAAGGATCTGACCAGACACTGGTCCTTCTTCACCACCAGCTCATCGTTACAGCTGGGAGACAGCACCTGAGGACACACACCTGAGATCCTCACCTGGGGACGGGGCGTGTGTGTGTCTGTCGGAGAGTCTGTGTTGGCGTTTCTGTGTCGGTGCGCCTGTCAGTAGGTGTCGGTGCGCCTGTCAGTAGGTGTCGGTGAGCCTGTCAGTAGGTGTCGGTGAGCCTGTCAGTAGGTGTCGGTGAGCCTGTCAGTAGGTGTCGGTGAGCCTGTCAGTAGATGGTGTGTCTGTCAGTAGGTGTCGGTGCGTCTGTCAGTAGGTGTCGGTGCGCCTGTCAGTAGGTGTCGGTGCGCCTGTCAGTAGGTGTCGGTGCGCCTGTCAGTAGGTGTCGGTGCGCCTGTCAGTAGGTGTCGGTGCGCCTGTCAGTAGGTGTCGGTGCGCCTGTCAGTAGGTGTCGGTGCGCCTGTCAGTAGGTGTCGGTGCGCCTGTCAGTAGGTGTCGGTGCGCCTGTCAGTAGGTGTCGGTGCGCCTGTCAGTAGGTGTCGGTGCGCCTGTCAGTAGGTGTCGGTGCGCCTGTCAGTAGGTGTCGGTGAGCCTGTCAGTAGGTGTCGGTGTGTCTGTCAGTAGGTGTCGGTGCGTCTGTCAGTAGGTGTCGGTGCGTCTGTCAGTAGATGGTGTGTCTGTCAGTAGGTGTCGGTGCGCCTGTCAGTAGGTGTCGGTGCGCCTGTCAGTAGGTGTCGGTGCGTCTGTCAGTAGATGGTGTGTCTGTCAGTAGGTGTCGGTGCGCCTGTCAGTAGGTGTCGGTGCGTCTGTCAGTAGGTGTCGGTGCGTCTGTCAGTAGATGGTGCGTCTGTCAGTAGGTGTCGGTGCGCCTGTCAGTAGGTGTCGGTGCGTCTGTCAGTAGATGGTGCGTCTGTCAGTAGGTGTCGGTGCGCCTGTCAGTAGGTGTCGGTGCGTCTGTCAGTAGATGGTGTGTCTGTCAGTAGGTGCGTCAGGTGTGTCGGTCTTTACCAGAGCCAGGTACCAGTTACTGGTTTCCTCTTCACTCTCAACGCTGCAGATTTTCCCCAGCAGCTCGTCATTCAGTCTCCTCCGGTCATCGTCCTCATCATCACTGGACGAAGACTCGTTCTCCTCATCAGCCCTGAGAGAGAGAGAGCGCGAGAGAGAGAGAGAGAGAGCGAGAGAGATTTAGTTCCATGTCCCAGAGACCGTAAATACGATCACGTGACTCTGATCATGTGACTCACACAGCCTGAGACGACCTCCGTCCTCCGCGGTTCGATTTCTTGCCAATGACCGGCGTTCCGAAATGTTCGGGGTTGGTGAGCGGCAGCTGGTCCAACGTCTGAGGAGACATGAAAGATTAGAGGACTTCAGAGGCTTGTCTGTCTGTCTGTCTGTCTGCCTGCGACTTACCTCACTCTCTGCAAAATGTCTCTCTCCCTTCAGACACAGAGATGTCCGACGAAGAGTCTTCTCATCTCCATCATCAAACACTGAGAAACACACACACACACACTTCTGAGGACATGTAGAAATATGAAATAAAGACAGACATGTTATGTCCTCTTGAATGTTTGAAACAATGAGGTGAAAAAGTTGTTAATATCAATCAATAAAAGATATCAGTCTCCTCTTATGTCTCCTTCCTCAAGTCCTCTCTCCTTCCTCTGGAGAGCTGTTGAGCTAGCGTTGGTAACTAGGAAGTTAAACTGACAGCGTCAGACAGCCAAGAGAAGTTGTGACATCACAGGACATCAGCTCATTGAGCGAAACCTTTTCTCAGTATCATCACTCCTGTCAGCCAATCACAAGGTCTCTGACCTGAGATCAGTGATGTTAGAACATAAATCATTGTTAAAGTTACACATCTGATCTGAGAACAGCTTTCAAGCATTGATTACTGGGGATCCAGCATCAGAAGCTCCGCCCACTCGTCCTGTCAATCGGTCACCTCCATGGAGAGGAGGTCATGTGACTCAACACCTTATGCCAATGTTCTTCACACCAGAGGGCTGAACGTCCCTCTGAACTCACCCACAGTGTAGAGGCTGGCGTCCGTCAGCTTACTGATGACGGCCTCGCTGGACAAACCCTCGTTGGTCTTCACCTCCACCGTGGAGCCCACCTGGAGGACAGAGACAGTCAAGTCCCAACACCTTTTCACTTGAAGTGTCCAACAGGAGACACTCATCACATCTCACCCTCAGCGCTCCTTTGACCTGGTCGTCCTGCACCACCTGGGACGTGCTTTCACCTTTCAGATTCACCTGAAGACACAGACATCAAGAGGGTGAAGACATGAGGGGGACATTCACTGATGAGGCCTGAGACCTGAAGCCCGAGGCCTGAGACCTGAAGCCTGAGACCTGAAGCCCTGAGACCTGAAGCCCTGAGACCTGAGGCCTGAAGCCCGAGACCTGAGACCTGAGACCTGAAGCCTGAAGCCCGAGGCCTGAGACCTGAAGCCCGAGACCTGAAGCCCGGCTCTTAGATTGGACAGCGAACACCACATGTTAATATTTTATGTGTGTTGTAATACGCTGGATTGTTGACTATTAGTCTCATGTTTAATCTGAAGACATATCGTGTGTTGATAATAAAGTTTATTTAAATAACACATCAAAACCAGTAGTGACGTATTTCACAGTCAGACATAAAAATAATAAAGGATGCAACAACACACACATTTCTACATGAATATGTATTTATAAAACACACACATGAATAAATCAGAACAAGGTCAGTAAACTACAAGTAGCCTCCAGATCTAACAGGAAGTAACCGTTTCTGTGACTTCCTGTTTATTCTTTGAAGGCAGATGAAAACTGTGATGCCGCTGCTCTCGTCTGCTTTACAGGAGAGAAGCTCATCTCGAAAGAACCTACGGTCCTCACGTAGCGGCTGGCTAGTTAGCTTGTTAGCTCACTGGTTACAGAAACCATGAACATGAACACAGAAACCATGTTCATGCAAAGATCTGGTTTGGCTTCAATCTAACCCTGAAGACAAACTAGCCAATCACAGCACAGCATAACCCTGGACTTCCTGTCCACAGTGGACCTGGTTCCCACGGGTCTTACCTTCACCTTCACCATGCGCTTAACAGTCTTGATCTTGGCCTCACAGAAGGCTCCTCTGTATTTGGCACTGACATCCGTCCCCACGGTCAGGTAGGGAGGCTCGTCTGCTGCCTGGGAGACACCGAGCAGGGACATCAGGACACACACACACACACACACATCAGGAAAACACACATCAGGAGCCGTTCAGAGACCGAGAGGCCTGTTGAGCGCCACACCGCTGAGCCCTTTGAAGGTCCTGAGGTCTGCAGACTGAAGGTCGGACCTGGTTTTACTTTCTTCCTCATTTTAATAATTTCTATATTTCAGACGGTTTTAACGCTCAGCTGTCGCTTGAAGTACTCGTCAACATGGTCCCAGGGGTCCAGACCCAGACTAAGATGGCAACCAGAACCATGACAGGTTTCATTGACAGCTGCCATCTTTGTTTGGGTGAAGAAAGCATTTAGAAAGATCCAGAGCCGAGATACCATGATCCTACAATACTGAGCCAACCTGGACCTGCTTCTCATTGGGAGGGGTTCTGGTCATGTAACCTCTTCTCTACAGGAAAGCTCCATTATCAGTAGAGAGTGAACAGAGAGGAGTCTGAACTGGACCGTAGCCAGGAGAGGACCATCAGAAACTAGTGTAGAGGTCTCACCTTCATCTCTCCGGCTACTTGAGGGAGTCCAGCTCGGAAGGTTGTGGATCTCTGAAAGACAAACAGGAATTGTGGTTAATGACAGACGGGGACCAACAGGACAGACCGGGACAGGGTGGCAAACTGTCTGAGCGGGTCAAGGAGCCTCAGGGACCCGGACTCAGAGGAGCCTCAGGGACCCGGACTCAGAGGAGCCTCTTCCCGCTCCGCTGCTCTGAGTCACGTCGCCATCACAGCCCTGCTAGCTGCTAACTTCACCCCCACAAGCAGAACGGCTGCTAGCTACCAGCTGCTGTTGCCACAGACCCGGTAGAGACCTGGCACAGAGAGGGCCGAGTCCAAGACCGCGTCCCGGCCCGAACCGAATCCTAACGGGTCCGAGCGGCTCGTGTCTCCAGAGCTACACGAAGCTAACGGAGCTTTAGCTCCCGAGCTAGTCGGGTCCTGTTCCCCAGACAAGCGGGGACATTCGCTCCGTTTCCGGGATAAAATAAGTTTCTAGCGGACCGGACCGAGCCGGACCGGACCTGGTGACATTCGACGGAGCAGAGTATTATTTATTTATTAGCGGCTCCACAAAGGCGCAGGAGGTCCACATTTCTTCACATAAAAACAAGCTGCCGTTCAGCTCACGGCTCACCGGAAACCTCCCGGTGGCTCCGGTGTTGTGTCCCCGGTGCTCCGGGGGTTCTGCCCGGTCCTCACGCTAGGTCTGGTCCGAGCAGACGGTTCGGATACTCACCTTCTCGCCGCTTCTCCTCTCGAGACGCGAACAACAAGCTGTTGAGTACCGAGCTCTGTTTCCCGCCACGC
Organism: Cottus gobio; assembly: GCA_023566465.1. Taxonomy (NCBI): domain Eukaryota; kingdom Metazoa; phylum Chordata; class Actinopteri; order Perciformes; family Cottidae; genus Cottus; species Cottus gobio. Next base: position 292,318 of record CM042228.1, on the reverse strand, counting down.
AATTGGCTGCGCGGACGGCGGCGGCTGCAGCAAACCAATCTGATTGGTCGAGCGATCTCTCAATTCTGATAGGTCGTGCTTCTCCTGACGTCGCCATTAGTTGAGACGAACGACGCTCCACGAGGGAAATGACGGCATCCGCTGGACAGCCGTCCAATCGGCGGCGAGTTCAAGAGAAAGGTGAGGTTGTGATTGGCTGAGCGCGTTTTGTGCCGATAAACGACGCGTCGCTATTGGCTGAGCGGAGTCCTTCTCTATACGGACTCGGCAGGAAGCCCCGCCCGGATACGTGCTGAAGCTCTGCACACCAAACTACGTTCACGAACCTCCAGAGCGAATGAAATCTCGTTCAGCGACACGATTATGAATATACATCATACACTGAGAAAACAAGTACACTTTAAAATACATCTGCTCACAAAGCGTCGATTAAAATGCTAAAACTCAACAAGAACACCGGCTTGCCTGCTCGTTCCAATGCAAACGCGACATGGCCAGAGTAACCGGAAACAGAGGTCAGATAGTGAACACACGTTAGATTTATATTCATAAACGCTATTCTTGCAGCACGACAGGTGAGCCGAAGAGAAGACGAGTAGTGAGCATTTGTGAAACGTCCCACTTTGTGTTATGTCACGTCTATAACTCGCCTGTGGCCGCTGTAAACCTTAAATACACACTTTCTTTAATGGGGTTCGACGATAAGGTTTCCATCCGCTGTGGTTGCTACTGCACCCACAACCAGTGGCCCAGCTGAGCTGAAGCCCGCGATGCGGGCCTTTGATTCGGGGACAGTCTGCGCTGTGGCGCCGTTAGTAAAGAGCCGGAGGGGGCGGGCTCAGCGGCGCGTTACGTAAGTTACGTAACCGGAAAAGAGTGACGGCGAGGCGGCAAAGCCTTGTATGTCACGATCCTCTGTAATGGTTATTTCTACACATTCAGAGAGTAATAAATAATTATTAATAAAATCATAATTATTAATGCTGCTCACTTCTGTTCAGAAGTGAACTTAAAGAGGACATTTTAATCATATGTTTTTATAACTTACTTCAATTAATAGATTTCTGGATTGTGTGTTCCATGTTCACTCCTTCAAACCTCATATAGTTTAGTCTTTAAACCGCATTTAGTTTAGTCTTTAAACCACATTTAGTTTAGTCTTCAAACCTCATATAGTTTAGTCTTAAACCTCATTTAGTTTAGTCTTAAACCTCATTTAGTTTAGTCTTCAAACCTCATATAGTTTAGTCTTTAAACCGCATTTAGTTTAGTCTTTAAACCACATTTAGTTTAGTCTTCAAACCTCATATAGTTTAGTCTTAAACCTCATTTAGTTTAGTCTTTAAACCTCATTTAGTTTAGTCTTTAAACCTCATTTAGTGTTTAGTCTTTAAACCTCATTTAGTTTAGTCTTTAAACCTCATTTAGTGTTAGTCTTTAAACTTCATTTAGTTTAGTGTCATCAGATCATCACATGGTTTTGCATCCTCGAAAGAGAACCAAATGTTTATCAACACTTCATCCTGTCCATGTTAGTGATCAACAGATAAACTGGAGGATGAAGTGTTCTTTTATGTGATGATGAATGGGTGACTGTGGGTCAGTGGTTAGCAGGTCTGTCTTTCAATCAGAGGGTCAGTGGTTCAATCCCAGGCTCTGGTAGTCCATGTCGTTGTGTCCTTGAGCAAGACACTTAACCCTCATTGCTCACTGTTGCTGTGTCTACGGTCTACTGTATAGCATGTAAGTCACTTTGGATAAAAGCCTCAGATAAATGTAATGAATGTTTATGATAAACTGAAGGATGAAGTGTTCCTTTATGTGATGATGAATGTTTGATAAACTGAAGGATGAAGTGTTCTTTTATGTGATGATGAATGTTTATGATAAACTGAAGGATGAAGTGTTCCTTTATGTGATGATGAATGTTTATGATAAACTGAAGGATGAAGTGTTCCTTTATGTGTTGATGATGAATGTTTATAATAAACTGAAGGATGAAGTGTTCCTTTGTGTTGATGATGAATGTTTATAATAAACTGAAGGATGAAGTGTTCCTTTATGTGATGATGATGAATGTTTATGATAAACTGAAGGATGAAGTGTTCCTTTATGTGATGATGAATGTTTATGATAAACTGAAGGATGAAGTGTTCCTTTATGTGATGATGAATGTTTATGATAAACTGAAGGATGAAGTGTTCCTTTATGTGTTGATGATGAATGTTTATAATAAACTGAAGGATGAAGTGTTCCTTTATGTGATGATGAATGTTTATGATAAACTGAAGGATGAAGTGTTCCTTTATGTGATGATGAATGTTTATGATAAACTGGAGGATGAAGTGTTCCTTTATGTGATGATGAATGTTTATGATAAACTGGAGGATAACAACATTAATCAGTTGACTGACAACAGAAAGATTTTTTATTTTCAAAGTTGAAATTCATCAAAACAAACATGAAGTTCAAGAACTATAAAACAAAAACAATGTTATGAAGAGTTCACATGTTGTCTTCATCAGAGTCATCCTCCTCTTCCAGAGAGTCCTGAAATGACAACGACAACGTCAAGTGTGTACTGTGTAGCTGTGTGTAACCGTGTCACAGTGTGTGTGTCTCACCTTTGCGTACTTCTCAGCTTCTTCTCTCACATCTTTAGGAATCAGTTCGTGTCGTCCGTTCGTCACTAAGGAACAAACAGGTGAGACAGGTGAGCAGAGACACAGACAGGTGAGCACCCGTCTGACTCATCACCCTAACCCTGCTGACATCTGGTCTGATGGACAGTATTGATCAGTAAACAGGAAGGGGCTCTTGTATTGATCGGTAAACAGGGAATTGCTCCGGCAGAGCCCTGATTGGTGGACAGTACCTTCTCCCACCCAGCTGAGCTCCAACTCGAAGGCCTTGTCCTTCACCTCGTCATGGACGATGTAGATTCTGAGGGCAGAGACACACCTTAACCTGGAGAGTACTAGTACACAGCAGAGTATTAGGAAGAATAGACAGAAGAGGACCTGCATCCTCATTGGCTGTTTAGTCCCTGACATCACTTTCTGTGTTACTGTCAGTTTAAATCTCTTTCTATAGAAGTGACATCGCCTGACCTAGTCATTCAGGGTCAATAAAGTTAAGTTTGGACGATGACTCACATTTTGGCGACTTCTTTGACGAGCTCCCTGCAGGACATGTCCTTCATCTGGGACAGAAGACATCACAATCAATAACGCATTCCCATCGATCGATCAGTGATTGATCCACGGAACAGATCTAAATCAGGTTCAACACGATCATAAAAACCAACCTGCAGCTTTTCGATCTCCGTCTTGGCGGCTTGTTTAGCTTTTCCGATGGCACAACCCCAGTAGCCCTGAAACACAGTCCTGTTACTGGACCTGGTGTGTGTGTGTGTGTGTGTGTGTGTGTGTGTGTGTGTGTGTGTGTGTGTGTGTACTGACTCACATGTGAGATGCCCGATGGGTCGACCATGTAGAGCTGAGGACCGTCATCTTTGTCATATGAGCCGAGGATGAAGCTGTGGAAAGATGTCATCGTCATCATCATTTATCTTCATCATCGTGTCCCTGAATGCACCGCATTCAGTCACTCACCTGCAGCCAAAGGGCCTCACGGCGCTGTAGAGCGTGTAGGCGTGCACGTACATGGCCACTCTGTCCGACAAGTGCTGTGCAACAGGAAACACATTGTTAGCTTAGCATCAGTCCCTGCTTAGCATCAGTTCCTGCCGAGCTTAGCATCAGTCCCTGCTGAGCGTAGCATCAGTCCCTGCCGAGCTTAGCATCAGTCCCTGCTGAGCGTAGCATCAGTCCCTGCCGAGCTTAGCATCAGTCCCTGCTGAGCGTAGCATCAGTCCCTACGCAGGTATAGCGACTCACCTTCAGTGGGATGTCGTGTCCGTAGCTGGATCTGAAGCTGGAGGCTTCGTCTCGCGCTACTTCAGACAGAGAGCGAGCGTCAGCCAGCAGCCCGGCGACCGCCTGTGGGAGGGGGCGGAGTCAGAGATAGAAACAGGTAGACAGGTGTCATGTCCATGAAATGTGTGTGTGTGTGTGTGTGTGTGTGTGTGTGGTTACCATGCCCACGTGTCTGTCGATGTTGAAGATGCGTTTGTTGGAACCTTGCTCGTAGAGTTTGGATAGAACAAGCTTCTCCACCCCGAAGACCACACCGTCTCTACAACGGATAGCTATAGCCGTACTACACACACACACACACACACACACACACACACACACACACACACACACACACACACACACACACACAGTCAGTGATGCGTTCAGGTCACCCTGGAGGAAGCAGCTTTCTGATCTCTCCTCACCTGCTGTTCTCCACCGCCTTCATGGCGTACTCCACCTGGAACACCCGCCCGTCCGGGGAGAAGGTGGAGGCCGACAGGTCATACTGCAGGACGGACACATTTTAAATAGTATTTACATATTAAATACCTGAATAACATTAATTTACATCTCAGAATAATTATCAGACTGATCCCGTTTCTTTTGGTTCGGGTCCACATCCCGGATAAGTTCCGGGATGTGGACTCCAAGTGTCCCGCAACCCTGAAACCGAAACGAGCTCCTTTAATGTTTTCAGAACGGGGTTTTGCAGCTAGTCACCGGAGCTAACAGCTAGCATCCACTCTGCTCACACTACAACACTTATCCTAAAATGACGACGTGATGACGTTACATATGACGTCATATTAGTTATGATAGTTTTAAAATACTTAACCAACTCAAGTTACATTTAATTTTAACTTTTAAAGTCCCTTTAGCTCCAGCTAGCTTTAGCTGTGACTCAGCAGGCTAACACGCTAGTTAGCTCGTTACTAATAGCACCGCGTGTTTCCGATGTGAAGATGGGTTCTGGGCGGTGCAGCGGGTCCAGTCGCCGGGCCCCTGACCCGGAGAAACTCACCCCGGTACCGATGGAGCTCATTGTAACTCAGCGTGAGGGTCCTGTGAACAGCTTTCAGTTCGCTGCTCCTGCGCTTCCTCTCACGGTCACACACTTCCGGTTTCACACTCCACAATAAAAGCCTGAGTGTAGACTACTGAGTTTGGTTTCCGGTCGACAGGTCATTTAGAGATACTCGTTCTTCACTTGAGTATTTCCATTTAATAATACAGGAAGTATGATTATAATATATATTATATATCTTATTATAGATTTCATTATTATATATCTTATTTTATTATTATAGCTCTTATTATATATCTTAATTTATTATTATAGCTCTTATATATATTATAGCTCTTATATATATTATTTTATTATAGATCTTATTTTATTATAGATCTTATTATATATATTATAGCTCTTAAATTATTATACATTATAGATCTTAATATAGATATTATAGATCTTATGATGGATCTTATTTTATTATAGATATTATAGCTCTTATCTTTTATTTTTATAGATCTTATCATAGATATTATAAATATTATAGATGTATAAAGTCATTAAAATGAGCTGAATGCATCAATAATCAAGATACAAGATTATATACTTTATATTATTAGTCTGGCTGGTGGGGTGCAGGTAAACCACGTGTCTTGACTGTTTCTCTTCTTCGTCTTCTCTTGGATCAGAAATGAAAGCTTCGGTTGCAGAAGAGTGAAAAACATTTGTTTACTGTTTAATCAATCAAACGGAGCTCCATGGCAATAAACAGCTGATTCACGGGAAAAGAACAAGCGACGTTGGTGATGAAGATGAGCGTTCATTAGCTCACCAATACAAACATCAACCAGCTTCTTTATTTATGACATCACGCTTCAATACGAACCGAGTCCGAAAGTCTGTTTTCCTTCTGAACGTCGTTACTTCCTACAAAACAAACGTTTCCTTTCCACTGAACACAGAACCAGACGCATGAAGACGGCCCACACGACATGAGACAATACGTCATTATTATGGGGTAGTATTGAGAAAATACGTCCTTATTAAGGGGTAGTTATGAGACAATACATTATTATTATGGGGTAGTTATGAGACCAGTATCCCCACAGTAGAACGTTAAGATCGGGACCACAGTAGAACGTTAAGATCGGGACCAGTATCACCACAGTAGAACTTTTAGACTGGGAGGGATTTGTTTAATTTGGATAAAAAAAAAAACATTAAACATTTGTTTATTCTGTTCTGTGATAACAAAGTTTTAAGTGAGTGTCACTCAGGAGGGAAAGAGGCTGATCACACTGGTCCTGCTGGACCAGTAGAACCAGTGCAGGTGCTTCAGGTCTGATAATGGACCAGTAGAACCGGTAGAGGTGCTTCAGGTCTGATAATGGACCAGTAGAACCAGTACAGGTGCTTCAGGTCTGATAATGGACCAGTAGAACCGGTAGAGGTGCTTCAGGTCTGATAATGGACCAGTAGAGCCCGAACAGGTGCTTCAGGTCTGAGAATGGACCAGTAGAACCAGTACAGGTGCTTCAGGTCTGATAATGGACCAGTAGAACCGGTAAAGGTGCTTCAGGTCTGATAATGGACCAGTAGAACCAGTACAGGTGCTTCAGGTCTGATAATGGACCAGTAGAACCGGTAGAGGTGCTTCAGGTCTGATAATGGACCAGTAGAGCCTGAACAGGTGCTTCAGGTCTGATAATGGACCAGTAGAACCGGTAGAGGTGCTTCAGGTCTGATAATGGACCAGTAGAACCGGTAGAGGTGCTTCAGGTATGATAATGGACCAGTAGAACCTGAACAGGTGCTTCTGGTCTGATAATGGACCAGTAGAACCTGAACAGGTGTTTCAGGTCTGATAATGGACCAGTAGAACCTGAACAGGTGCTTCTGGTCTGATAATGGACCAGTAGAACCTGAACAGGTGCTTCTGGTCTGATAATGGACCAGTAGAACCTGAGCAGGTGCTGCTAGAGAGGATTGGAAGAGGAGATTGAAGAAGATGAAGAGGACGGTGTCTGGTTAGTGATGAAGACGACAGACTTCCTGTCTGTTCTCTCTGGTCCACAGTTCTCAGTGTCATTCGTCCACTCAGACTCCGACTACAGTGGGTGTCCAGTTGATGTGGGCGGGGCTGTATAAAATGGGCGTGTCCAGTTGGTGGTGAGCAGGGGTCGAACAGTTAGGTGTTACCTTTCAGGACACCCAGACAACTCTGCAGCAGCTGGAGGTTCCCCTGCAGGTGAGAGGGGCGGGGTCAGAGGGGCGGGGTCAGAGGGGCGGGGTGAACAGAGACAGACGGGTGAACAGAGAGACAGACGGGTGAACAGAGAGACAGACGGGTGAACAGAGAGACAGACGGGTGAACAGAGAGACAGACGGGTGAACAGAGAGACAGACGGGTGAACAGAGAGACAGACGGGTGAACAGAGAGACAGACGGGTGAACAGAGAGACAGACGGGTGAACAGAGAGACAGACGGGTGAACAGAGAGACAGACGGGTGAACAGAGAGACAGACGGGTGAACAGAGAGACAGACGGGTGAACAGAGAGACAGACGGGTGAACAGAGAGACAGACGGGTGAACAGAGAGACAGACGGGTGAACAGAGAGACAGACGGGTGAACAGAGAGACAGACGGGTGAACAGAGAGACAGCGATGATGTCATCGTTACCTTGGCGTGTTTGAGCTCCAGCTCTGCGAGCTCCACCAGGTTCTTCCTGAAAGCTGCAACTCGTCTCGTTTTGAAGTCGATGAGCTCTGCAATCAGAACCTGCTGTTAGATACTAGACCAAGAACCAGGACTACTAGGGTCAGGAGTACTAGGATCAAGGATCAGGAGTACAAGTATCAGGAGTACAGGGGTCAGGAGTACAGGGGTCAAGGATCAGGAGTATAGGGGTCATGAGTACAGGGATCATAGATCAGGAGTACAGGGATCAAGGATCAGGAGTACAGGGGTCATGAGTACAGGGATCATAGATCAGGAGTACAGGGATCAAGGATCAGGAGTACAGGGGTCAGGAGTACAGGGGTCATGAGTACAGGGATCATAGATCAGGAGTACAGGGATCAAGGATCAGGAGTACAGGGGTCAGGAGTACAGGGATCAAGGATCAGGAGTACAAGTATCAGGAGTACAGGGGTCAGGAGTACAGGGGTCAAGGATCAGGAGTATAGGGGTCATGAGTACAGGGATCATAGATCAGGAGTACAGGGGTCAGGAGTACAGGGGTCATGAGTACAGGGATCATAGATCAGGAGTACAGGGGTCAGGAGTACAGGGGTCAGGAGTACAGGGATCATGAGTACAGGGGTCAAGGATCAAAAGATAAGTTAGTATGTTGGTGTGAGGACCTCCTACTGTCTGGAATGTACCAACCATGTGTTTTGTTGTCCCTGTAAAATGAAAGCAGGCTTTCACAGGTGTAAACCTGGACTGGACTCACCTTGCTTGGCTGACTCTGAGATCTTCTCAAACTTGTGGCAACAGAGCTGCTGGCTGGTCTCGGCCTGCAGGACGTCTCTGTTTTTGGCTCGAGCTTTATCCAGAGCTTTGTTAGCGTTTTCATAGTCCACCAGAGCCCGGCTCCTCCGGTACAGCAAGTCCTGCAGCCACATTACATTACATTACATTTATCTGACGCTTTTATCCAAAGAGACTTACATGCTATACAGTAGACCGTAGACACAGCAACGGTGAGCAATGAGGGTTAAGTGTCTTGCTCAAGGACACAACGACTAGTGGAGCCGGGGTTTGAACCACCGACCCTCTGATCGAAAGTTAAGAGTTGCTAACCACTGAGCGACATCCCCACAATATGTTGCTGAAGGTGGTTTTAACATCCGATTCAGAATGGAGTGGGTGACATGTTACATAAAAACTACAGGGACCCGCTCCTTTAAGAGATTACTGATGAAACTATATATTTGTGTTTTTAAAGATGAGGCTAACTGTCAGGATAACTGTCGGGCTAACTGTAGAGCTAACTGTCGGGTTAACTGTCGGGTTAACTGTCGGGTTAACTGTCGGGTTAACTGTCGGGATAACTGTCGGGATAACTGTCGGGATAACTGTCGGGATAACTGTCGGGATAACTGTCGGGTTAACTGTCGGGTTAACTGTCGGGTTAACTGTCGGGTTAACTGTCGGGTTAACTGTCGGGTTAACTGTCGGGTTAACTGTCGGGATAACTGTCGGGATAACTGTCGGGATAACTGTCAGGATAACTGTCAGGATAACTGTCAGGATAACTGTCAGGATAACTGTTGAGCTAACTGTCAGGATAACTGGCTCCATAAACTCGTTGCCCACGTTGGAGTCAAGTTGGACCAGATCTACCCAGCATGCATTGCAAGTGCCTCAGACGAGCCTGACCTTTGCAGCCTGTGACTCTCTCAGGTAATATTTCAGCAGGTCGGCCAGCTTCAGGTCTTCATCTGCTGCAACTCTAGCTTCAATCTTCTGTAAAGCAGCAACAGAAACCTTCACAACTCTGACGTGAACAGAACAACACACCTATGGACGGTTCTGCATCGGCTACTCGTCATGTGATCCGACAAGAAACATACCCTCGTCTTCTCAAACAGCTCCGACACTTTCAGGAAGAACCTGAAAAAGGTGAAACAGGAAGCGATCAACAGCAGGAAGTGGAAATGAAATACTTAAAGGAATATTTGTTCGTACTTGCAGAGGTCTGTGGAGTCCTGCGTTCCTAACGTGTAGAGAGACGAGGCGATTCTGTTGATGTCGTCTGCAGCGTCTGAACACAAATACCTGACTTTTAGTCCCATAATGCACCTGGACAGAGTCTCACATTACATTACATTTCATTTAGCTGAGGCTTTTATCCAAAGCGAATTACATGATATACAGTAGACACAGCAACGGTGAGCAATGAGGGTTAAGTGTCATCGAACCACCGACCCTCTGATTGAAAGACAGACCTGCTAACCACTGAGCCACAGTCGCCCCGGCCCGTGATTAAATGACTTGGATTCTTACTTTTGTGAGAGCGGATCATTCTGTCAGATTTGGCCGAAGCGTCTTTTACTCTGTTGTGATATTCCAACAGAAACGTCTTCTCGTGCTCAAAGAAGTCGTCCACGTCCTGAAAAACAGTAAATATCCGTGAACTCTGACCAAAGTGAACCACTGAACTCAGGTAGAAGCTCTGAACTCTGAACCGTCACCTTGACTCCGGCCACCAGGACGCCGTCGGCCGACTTCACCACGTTCTTAAAGAAATCCTCCAGCTTCTCTTTCTTGTTCTTCCCTCGTACACTCAGCTGTCAGAGGTCAGAGAGCAGAGGTCTATATCTATCTATCTATCTATCTATCTATCTATCTATCTATCTATCTATCTATCTATCTATATATGTGTGTGTGTGTGTGTGTGTGTGTATATATGTGTGTGTGTGTGTGTGTGTATATATAAATAAAAAAAGAAAACAGGAGCAGAGTGAGACCTCTCAGATCAGAGGTGTGCAGTCAGTCAGGTGACTGCATGTGTGTGTGTAGTCAGGTGACTCACGTCCTGGTTGTACTCCAGGAAGACGTGGAAGTTGAGGTCTTTCCTGAGGACAGGATGAGCCGCCACACGACACAGGAAGACCTCGTGCATGGCGACGGTCTTCTTAAAGATAGCCAGGTACTCTCTGAAAACACAGCGGCAGCTTTCACCACCGACTTCACTGCAGACGGTTGTAAGTGAAGGAATACAAACAAAACTGTGCAAGCATGCACGGGTCAGCAGGTGGTGAGGTGGGTCAGCAGGTGGGTCAGCAGGTGGGTCAGCAGGTGGTGAGGTGGGTCAGCAGGTGGGTCAGCAGCTGGGTCAGCAGCTGGGTCAGCAGCTGGGTCAGCAGGTGGTGAGGTGGGTCAGCAGGTGGGTCAGCAGCTGGGTCAGCAGGTCGGTCAGCAGGTCGGTCAGCAGGTGGGTCGGTCGGTCAGCAGGTGGGTCGGTCGTTAAGTAGGACGTGGTTGTGCCGGGAGGAAGGGACTCACGCCTCCAGTTCCTGCTTCATCTTGGTGAACTCCTCCTTGGTCATGGATCCTTCTCCCTCCCCCAGCTTCTGCAGCTTCTCTCTGGAGGCATCGAAGTCTGGTCTGGGGGGGGCTGGGGGGATCTACACAAAAACAACAACACAATTGCTTAATGTTTCATTCGAGTTGTGCTCTCTGTATTGTTTCCACTTGTAAAAAAGTGATATCTAAAACACCAGGGTACAAGGTTAAGGAACGAAGAAGAAAGAATCCTTTACTAATCTGCATAACCTTTAACCCTTAATTAAGGAGCAGTAGGCTGCCGTGAGGTGCCCGTGGAGCAATGGGGGATTCAGTGTCTTCTCAAGGACACTTCCACAAGCGGACTATGGGGAGACTGGGGGTCTGACCTCTGACCTCGTGGTTTCAGAACAATCTCCCATGAGCTACAGCCGCCCTAGAGGTTCCAGGTTTAAATAACCGCAGCAGAATGAAAGCTAGCGGGCAGGCTAACGCGAGGCGGTTCTTACGATGTATCCGGCGTACTCTTCGTTCTCGACAAACGAGTCGTGCAGCCAGATGAACTCTTCGTGCTGCCGGACCACCGAGAACTCGTTCTGCTTGAAGTTGGGGAGCGTGCTCTGTGGGAACAGGCAGTGAATCATCAAACTCATCCATCCAGGTGTCAAAAGGTCAACGATCTGCAGATAGTTTCCTTTGTGATATTTCATTGAAGAAAATAAAGCTGGAAAAACAACCGGTGAGAGTTCAGCGAGTCAGTTCTGGGCTCCTGGACTGGACTCTGAGGACCTGGTCCCTGGAGCTAATCCAGTCTGAACGTCCTCAAGGGTGCTGAAGGACAGAAATACACTGACCTTGGTGTGGACGGTGAACTTGACCTTGTCCCTCTCACTCAGAGCGTCAGAGATGTCCACCTGCAGCGTGGCGTCCGTCTGCAGATCCACGTTCACCGCCCGCGGCTGCAGAGAGGGGGCAGAGACCACATGTCCCATAATGCACCACACCCACCGATTAACCCACTGGGCACCATGAACCCGACAGACTGCTTTATTGATGCTTAATTGTAATAACCTGTTAAATATCATGTTCAGGATGTAAAACTCATGAATCCCTTCTTCCAGCAGGAAGTGACTATTGTAAAATGATGGTTCTGTAGTTATCTGTGTGTTGGATGGGTGTTAGCTGGGTGTTGGATGGGTGTTGGATAAGGGTTAGCTGGGTGTTGGATGGGTGTTAGCTGGGTGTTGGATGGGTGTTGGATGGGTGTTGGATAAGGGTTAGCTGGGTGTTGGATGGGTGTTAGCTGGGTGTTGGATGGGTGTTGGATGGGTGTTGGATAAGGGTTAGCTGGGTGTTGGATGGGTGTTGGATGGGTGTTGGATAAGGGTTAGCTGGGTGTTGGATGGGTGTTGGATAAGGGTTAGCTGGGTGTTGGATGGGTGTTGGATAAGGGTTAGCTGGGTGTTGGATGGGTGTTAGCTGGGTGTTGGATGGGTGTGTTAGCTGGGTGTTGGATGGGGGTTAGCTGGGTGTTGGATGGGTGTTAGCTGGGTGTTGGATGGGTGTTGGATGGGTGTGTTAGCTGGGTGTTGGATGGGGGTTAGCTGGGTGTTGGATGGGTGTGTTAGCTGGGTGTTGGATGGGTGTTGGATGGGTGTTGGATAAGGGTTAGCTGGGTGTTGGATGGGGGTTAGCTGGGTGTTGGATGGGTGTTAGCTGGGTGTTGGATGGGTGTTGGATGGGTGTTGGATAAGGGTTAGCTGGGTGTTGGATGGGTGTTGGATGGGTGTTGGATAAGGGTTAGCTGGGTGTTGGATGGGTGTTGGATAAGGGTTAGCTGGGTGTTGGATGGGTGTTGGATAAGGGTTAGCTGGGTGTTGGATGGGTGTTAGCTGGGTGTTGGATGGGTGTTGGATGGGTGTGTTAGCTGGGTGTTGGATGGGGGTTAGCTGGGTGTTGGATGGGTGTGTTAGCTGGGTGTTGGATGGGTGTGTTAGCTGGGTGTTGGATGGGTGTGTTAGCTGGGTGTTGGATGGGTGTGTTAGCTGGGTGTTGGATGGGTGTGTTAGCTGGGTGTTGGATGGGGGTTAGCTGGGTGTTGGATGGGGGTTAGCTGGGTGTTGGATGGGGGTTAGCTGGGTGTTGGATGGGGGTTAGCTGGGTCTTGGATGGGGGTTAGCTGGGTCTTGGATGGGTGTTAGTTATCTGTGTTAGCTGGGTCTTGGGTGGGTGTTAGTTATCTGTGTTAGCTGGGTGTTAGCTCAGCTCGCTAACACTAGTGCATTGACGGACATGTTTGTAGTTCTTCTGGAAACCAACAGCCTAAATGGACTCATCTTTTGAAGGTAACCTGGTTCTTAACATTTCATTAATGGATCAACGATGAGAACAGACTCAACACATCTTACCGGGGCCCGGACACAGAACCAACCAGGACCAGGACTGGTACCACCGAGGTCTCCCTGTTATGGTCACGAGACGTAAACTGAACTGAAGCGAATTAACCAATGAGCATCAGAAGAGTGTCATGTGACCGCCTGGTGGCTAACTAGCACAGCAACACCTGATAGCTCACTTGGCCCGGGAGCTAGCGGCCTGTAGCCGGGTCAGGGCTCGAACTCTCGGCCGGCTGGACCGGTTGAGAGGCTGCGATCCTGGAGCCCGTTAGCATGCGCGGCTAATCACCGGAGCTACGGGTAATTAGCTTCGCCCAGACATACAGGCAGACAGACAGGTAACGTAGACAGGTAGCACTCACTCCTCGGTCCTCCTCGGACAGGAAGTCGGGTCCGTCATCCAGCCCTTCCTGCTGCGGGGAGAGAAGCACAGCGTTAGTTCACCGACCACCGGCCCGCTGCGCCGCGGGGGGCCGGTACCGAGCGAGGAGAGAGGAGAGAAGAGACATAAACCCACCATCATGGCTGCGAACGGGTGGAGACAGGAAGTTGCATGACGTCACGAAGGAGATTCAGACGTCACGAATCAAATTAGCAACCTTATTATAACTTTCTATTCTGTTTGCTTTATTTTATTTGTTATACTTTACTTTATTCAATTATATTGTATTGTTTTGTTTTATTCAATTATATATTTTTGTTTTGTTTTATTTAATTATACCCTATTGTTCACAGGGTTCACGGTTGACCCCCTATAGTGGATCACAGGGTTCAGGGTTGACCCCCTCTAGTGGATCACAGGGTTCACGGTTGACCCCCTCTAGTGGATCCCAGCATCTCCTTGTGTGGACGTGATGACGGACTCAGAAGCATGCAGGTCTATAAATAGCAGCAGGCGGATCAGATTCTGCAGCTGAGTCACTCTGTTTCTTTAACTTCAGTTGCAGGAAACCAGGACCTGGTTCTGGTCTCACTGGGTTTCTTCAGCGAAACCAGGACCTGGTTCTGGTCTTAATGGGTTCTCCAGCTTGTCATCGAAGCTCTCTGATGTTTTATCATAGAAATGTTCTGATGGATTTAAACAACAGCTGATCAACACGTTATTCTTTCATGAAACTCACCTCAATGATGTCACCGTACATGTACACCTTCTGTTCATTATGATGTCACCGTACATGTACACCTTCTGTTCATTATGATGTCACCGTACAGGTACACCTTCTGTTCATGATGTCACCGTACAGGTACACCTTCTGTTCATGATGTCACCGTACAGGTACACCTTCTGTTCATTATGATGTCACCGTACAGGTACACCTTCTGTTCATGATGTCACCGTACAGGTACACCTTCTGTTCATGATGTCACCGTACAGGTACACCTTCTGTTCATGATGTCACCGTACAGGTACACCTTCTGTTCATGATGTCACCGTACAGGTACACCTTCTGTTCATTATGATGTCACCGTACATGTACACCTTCTGTTCATTATGATGTCACCGTACAGGTACACCTTCTGTTCATGATGTCACCATACAGGTACACCTTCTGTTCATGATGTCATCGTACATGTACACCTTCTGTTCATTATGATGTCATCGTACAGGTACACCTTCTGTTCATTATGATGTCACCGTACAGGTACACCTTCTGTTCATTATGATGTCACCGTACATGTACACCTTCTGTTCATTATGATGTCACCGTACAGGTACACCTTCTGTTCATGATGTCACCATACAGGTACACCTTCTGTTCATGATGTCATCGTACAGGTACACCTTCTGTTCATGATGTCACCATAAAGGTACACCTTCTGTTCATGATGTCACCGTACAGGTACACCTTCTGTTCATGATGTCACCGTACAGGTACACCTTCTGTTCATGATGATGTCACTGTACAGGTACACCTTCTGTTCATAATGTCACCATACAGGTACACCTTCTGTTCATGATGTCACCGTACAGGTACACCTTCTGTTCATGATGATGTCACCATACAAGTACACCTTCTGTTCATGATGATGTCACCATACAGGTACACCTTCTGTTCATGATGTCACCATACAGGTACACCTTCTGTTCATGATGTCACCATACAGGTACACCTTCTGTTCATAATGTCATCGTACAGGTAGACCCTTTGTTCACCTGTTTATTATGTCATTGTATATACATATATGTACATGTATATCATACAGCATATATCTTGGATTCTAGTTTGTAACAGTTCACCTGGAGTTTAACAAAGTTATGCTGGATGTTTTGTGTTCTTCTGGACATTATACCAGTTCTAGTGATATTACAGTAGTTCTCAAGAGGTTCTACTGAGATTATAGTGGTTCTCATGTGGTTCATACTTTACAACACTTCTACAAGGCCTGACTCTATCAAGGTTCTACTGTGTCACACTGGAGTCATGGTGGTTCTCCTGACAGTTTACTGAGTACATTTACTAGAACATAGGTACTGTAGTGGGGTTCTGCGTGTGACACACAGGCTCTTCTGAGGTTCTCTGTGTTCAGAACATTTTCACTCAGAGGTCGTTACAAACTGTCTGGTCATGTGACCCACACTCAGAACGTAGAACATGGCTGACACCGTTTCTGAGGGGAACGACCTGCGGCTGGAAGCTTTTCTGATTGGTGGAAGCAGAGACGAGACGGGAGGCGGCAGATCTGCCACAGGCTTTTATTGCAAAGTGGCTTCATGTGATCTCAGAAACAACGTTCCTTTTTAAGGCTCCAGATGTTGTCGTGTTGTTGTTGTTGTCTCTCCCTGCTTGGGTCAAATCTGCTTCCTGTAGTGTTTCTCTACAAAATAAAAGTGCACTCTAACTAACTGGTGTGACGGTTACATTCAAACTGAAAGTAAGGCGACGACCAAACGGCTAGAACGAGGGCGAGCTGGTGTGACGAGGCGGACCTGCAGTGGTTATGTCCCTCCTCCTCTCCCAGGTGCATAGTAACAACGAGTGTGCCTGGTGTCAACATACCGGAGAAGAAACAATACGTTACAATAATAAATAAAGTCATATGGAAAAAGCGTCATGACCCGTGTGCTGCAGGAGGCGGAGCTTTGCTCGCCTCCGACACGCGTGGCTGCTTCCTTCACATGGACTGTTTGGCAAAACTCTGGCTGTGAGCGAGACGACCGTCTTGGGGTTCGGTAGGGTGTCACTTCTGTGTTATTCTGCCAGGTGAACACAAGTCATCTGGCAACAAACTGGGATGTGTTTGCATATCATTATGTTAATGAGATCTCCTTGATGTTGGATAAAAAGCAAAAGGAACAAAAAGCAAAAGGAAACCGGCCTAAAGACTTCAGGCCCGGTGCAGGCAGAGCGAGCTGCTGGGGGGCGGCGGCGAGGGGATTTGGGGTGGGGGGAGGGGGGGGTGCTTCGGTCCGGATGGCACGGCAGTTGGCTTGGCTCCGCTTGCCGCCGTGACATCACAGCGGCTTGCCCTCCAGAGACACCACCACGTTCCCACCAAGCTTCTCCGCCAGCGTGGCACGGTCCTGGATGTCGTCCAACCCGTTCACCTGCCACTCGTGTTTGATACCTGAGGGGACAAACCTGAGGTCACTGAGGAACACAAAGAGACAAAACACACCACACCTGAGCTCCACCAACCACACCTGAGCTCCAAGTACAACACCTGAGCTACACCTAGGCTCCACCAACTACACCTGGGCTCCACCAACAACACCTGAGCTCCACCTACTGAGCTCCACCAACAACACCTGTGCTCCCCCAAGAACACCTGAGCTCCACCAACAACACCTGAGCTCCACCAACAACACCTGAGCTCCACCAACAACACCTGAGCTCCACCTACTGAGCTCCACCAACAACACCTGAGCTCCACCTACAACACCTGAGCTCCACCAACAACACCTTGACCTCATGGCGTTTCCCATCAAGGAGAAGTGGTTAGGAAAGGACACATAGGCATCACATGACCTCACACAGGTCACATGACTCACCTGTAAACTTCTTCTTGATGGCGTCTTTAGAGCTGGCGTAGATCATCTTGCTCTTCAGCGGAGCATTCTCTGGAGCCCTGAAACACAGCAGAAACCAGTCACAACCAGGATCTACTACAGGAACTGGACCAGTCACAACCAGGATCAAGGAGGTTCAGAACTCATGTTTTAAATAACACAAAACAAAAAAAACTGATTAATGCTGCTAAAAATAACTTTTACTTGAGTGCATCCATCAGGAGAGACAGACAGGGTTAGGGGTGTGCAAGACCAAGTGGTGGCCGTCAGGGCCAGCTAAGCCTTCTCTGCTGCCCTGAACAGAATCACAAAGTTATAGCTATTTTATAATTTAATTGTTTTTCACAAATACACTACATGTATTATAATTGTCTCATTGCACAGCTCCTGTCTTCGTCTGTTGCTCTGCTTCCAGAGAGCTCTCGTCCAATCAGATCTCACCTCTGTGTCTATGGAAGCAGAGCGGCCAGAGGCCGTCTAGCTGACCTTTCAGATTAAAGTACATGAGGATGGTATTAGGGCTGGGCGGTATACCGTTTCAACCGGTACACCGGTGTCAAATTTACGTACGGTATGACTTTTTCACATACCGGCACACCGGTGCCCAGCCGTAGTCACTGGCGAAGCGGTCGGAGCTACGTGTGTTACGTGCATTGAGTCATGGTTTTAATTTTATAACAACAATTAATAACCCACAACTAACGCTCTTTAACAGGGCACAACACCACAAAACAACAGTTTGTGACACATAAACAATTTGTAACACTAATAATTGTACATTTATTAAATTTACACCGCAGAACTGCATGCTGGGTACAGCCCACCCACTATCACAGAAAGAAGAAACTCCGTCGCTACATTAAAAAACGTAAAAGAGCGATGCAGGAGGAACAAGAGAGAGCAGAGATGCACCAACACAACGTGTTGCCCAGAGAGGAGCTGTGTCTGCTGGCTGGAGGGTTTGAAAAGTCCAACGTAGTTTCGAAAACGATGTATTGCAAAGAAGCTGAACCTGGAGGGACTTAGGACCCAGAGGAATGCAGGTGAAAAACCCCCGGAAGAGACAGAAGTCACGCCACACAAACGGCTGTTCACAGCTCGCTGGGCAGTTGCGAGCGAGTTGGCCAACGAGCGAACAACGAGCGGTGAACAGCTGTTCAGGTGGCCGCAGGTCCTTTTCGGCATCAATAAATTAATGTTAATACCGTGATATACCGTGAAACCGCCAGAATCTTACAAAATACCGTGATATGAATTTTTGGCCATACCACCCAGCCCTAGACGGTATCCTTGAATGTCATAGACTTCAACCAATCAGATCTTTAGTTTGACATGCTGGCCGTGTTCTTTGACGTGCCAGGGCCTGCTAGCCGGCGTCAGCACTAACATGCGCTGTGATTGGTCAGTGGACCAGGAGGAGATGGAGAAACGGACTTGGTGGTGGAGTTACTGACAACACGGACATTTTCAGCCCCTAAAACGCATTGGAAACTTGGGCTATCCTCACTGGTCCATGGCCATCGAGCAGGACCTGGTACTGGACCTGGTACTGGACCTGAAGCGTACCGATAAACTGTACAACTGCGTTAGTTATCAAAGAGGCGGATGGACCTTTTCTTTATCAAGTGAACAGCATCTGGTGAGTGAACTGCTGTTTGTGTTTTTACATCTGCAATCATAAACAAGCCACGGCGGTTTATAAGCCTCTGCTGCTGCTCCTGCCACTGGTCTGCTACCTTCGGTGGTTGTTAGGGAGCTAACTAGCTAGCTCTAACTAACTTTGAGTGGTTAGATTTATCTCCCTGTCTGTGCCAGGCGGGCGGAGTTTCCCCCACACTTACGTGTAGTAAAGGATTTCAAAATAAAGGTTTGGGTGCTTCTCTTCACTTGGCAGCGTTTGTTCTGAGGACAGTTTGGTCCTAATCACCTCAGATTCAACACATTGTGTCAAACACGTCGCCAAATTTGATGTTTTATTGGTTTTTACTAAGGTTACTACACAACTTCACGAGTGTCTCTCTCCCTCGCTGTCCAGCTGCTTTCCTTCAGTTTGTGTTGTAGTTTTTTTTTTTTACGTCGCGATGCTTTAAAAGCAGACACGAACAACATATACTTATATTGTGGCTCGTGCTCTTGAGTGTGTCTTACAGTTGTGTTGGATTGTTTTGTCATGTTTTGTTATGACTAAATGTGACTGGTTCTTGTTGATGACTGCATGCATTGTCCGTTAATGACGCAACGTCCCGTCATGCGCTTATTTATGTAAACGATATCAGACAGCACTGAAGGCCCAGGGAGAAAATGCACGGCCAGCCACTGGCGAGACCAGAACTAGGACTAGAACCAAGACTAGGTTCAGAATGCTCCGGTCCTGAAGAAGTAAAGGTCTACGGGTCTAACCCTAAAACCAGGTCTGGACCTGGATCTGAGACTACATTACATTACATTTAGCTGACCCTTTTATCCAAAGCGACTTACAATAAGTGATTCCACCGTGAGTACAAACAAGAATCAGAACAACAAGAATCAAGAAGGTACAATTTCATCAATAAAGTTCAACTACAAAGTGCTATCAGTAAGAAACATTTCAGTGCTACTAAAGTGCTACTTTCAGACTACAGATCAGAACAGACCCTGATTAATAAGTGACCACAGATCAAATCAGAGGACCGGGTCCCCGAGGGGCACCGTACCAGAAGATGAAGACCAGGTCCTCCTTCTTGGACTCTTTGGTCTCATAGGTGGCGTCGTACAGCCCGTACCGGCAGTCGTTGGGGGGGAGGAGCTTAACGAAGCAGGCGTAGGGGTCCTCCACCGTCTCCCCGATGTCGCCCACCAGGATCTGCTTGCCCTCCTCCACGATGATCTTCTTCTTGTCCTCGCTCAGGCAGAACAGCACGGCCTTCTTCCTCTTCTTCACCTCGTCCTGGGACGAGGACTTCCTCACCTTCATGTCGTTGAACACCCTGATGACCTCGTCGTTCACTGTCACGCCTGACGCCTGCAGGGGCACGCGGGATTGGTCGACAGGGGACATGTGACTTACTATTTACTACAGGAAAGTACATGTGACCGTGTTTTAGGATACCTTTATGAATATTATTCATCTGGAGAGTCTGTGTGATAGAAGCTAGACTACCATTATAATATATACTACCATTATATTATATACTACCATTATATAATATACAACCATTATAACATATACTACCATTATAACATATACTACCATTATATTATATACTACCATTATATTATATACAACCATTATAACATATACTACCATTATAACATATACTACCATTATATACTACCATTATAACATATACAACCATTATAACATATACTACCATTATAACATATACTACCATTATATTATATACTACCATTATAACATATACTACCATTATAAAATATACTACCATTATATTATATACAACCATTATAACATATACTACCATTATAACATATACAACAATTATATCATATACTACCATTATAACATATACAACAATTATATCATATACTACCATTATATCATATACTACCATTATATTATATACTACCATTATATTATATACTACCATTATAACATATACAACAATTATATACAACAATTATATCATATACTACCATTATAATATATACTACCATTATAATTATAGACCAGCAGATAAACTAACCAGTGACACTAACTAACCAGCCGATAAACTAACCAGTGACACTAACTAACCAGCAGATAAACTAACCAGTGACACTAACTAACCAGCCGACAAACTAACCAGTGACACTAACTAACCAGCAGATAAACTAACCAGTAACACTAACTAACCAGCAGATAAACTAACCAGTAACACTAACTAACCAGCCGACAAACTAACCAGTGACACTAACTAACCAGCCGACAAACTAACCAGTGACACTAACTAACTAGGAAATAAACTAACCAGTGACACTAACTAACTAGGAAATAAACTAACCAGTGACACTAACTAACCAGCAGATAAACTAACCAGCAGATAAACTAACCAGTAACACTAACTAACCAGCAGATAAACTAACCAGTAACACTAACTAACCAGCCGACAAACTAACCAGTGACACTAACTAACCAGCAGATAAACTAACCAGCAGATAAACTAACCAGTAACACTAACTAACCAGCAGATAAACTAACCAGTAACACTAACTAACTAGGAAATAAACTAACCAGCAGATAAACTAACCAGCCGATAAACTAACCAGTAACACTAACTAACCAGCAGATAAACTAACCAGCAGATAAACTAACCAGTAACACTAACTAACCAGCCGATAAACTAACCAGTAACACTAACTAACCAGCAGATAAACTAACCAGCAGATAAACTAACCAGCCGATAAACTAACCAGTAACACTAACTAACCAGCAGATAAACTAACCAGCAGATAAACTAACCAGTAACACTAACTAACCAGCCGATAAACTAACCAGTAACACTAACTAACCAGCAGATAAACTAACCAGCAGATAAACTAACCAGTAACACTAACTAACCAGCCGATAAACTAACCAGTAACACTAACTAACCAGTGACTAATGACCGGTAACAACTGGTGACCAGCCTTCAGGCCTCCAGGCAGACAGACAGTGACTGTGCAGTCTCTCTGCCTGTCTGCCTGCTCATTAAGAATGAGCCCGGACTAAACCCAGACTCTTGAACCCGGTCCTTCTGCTGAACCGGTTTAGTCTGGTTCAGAAGGTCCAGCTGGTCTCGGTTAGTCCGGGTCCGGTGGTGAGTCCCGAGTGGATGCGGGCCGGTCAGCAGGGCCAAGATGGCCGCCCCGGGCCACATGGCCTGGGGGGCAGGCCCGGCTTGGGCCGGAACGCGGCCCGTTACAGATTAAAGCAGATACCAGTCCGGTACCGTCGGCAGATCAAAGCCCTTTACCGGGACACGGTAGAGTGACGTCAGCACAGAGTAAGCGGAGTGGCTAACGAACGGGAGCAGCGGCCATGCAAGCTAACATCACGCTACATAACGGGCCACCGGAGACCCGCGGGACCTGGACGGCACGAGGACCAGGACCCCGAGCCCACCTCGAGTCTCCGGGAGGTTCTTACCATGTTGTCCCGGGGTTAGTCCGCTGCGACGCCGTCTGATCGGGCTTCTCTCCGGGGTGAGGGAGGGGGAGTGTGGCCGGAGCAGGAGGAGGGCGGGGGGGGGGGGGGGGGAGAGAGTCTCAGAGAGGGAGGGGGAGTGTGGCCGGAGGAGGAGGAGGGCGGGGGGGGAGAGAGAGAAGAGTCTCAGAGAGGGAGGGGGAGTGTGGCCGGAGCAGGAGGAGGGCGGGGGGGGGGGGGGGAGAGAGTCTCAGAGAGGGAGGGGGAGTGTGGCCGGAGCAGGAGGAGGGCGGGGGGGGGGGGGGGGGGGGGGGAGAGAGAGAAGAGTCTCAGAGAGGGAGGGGGAGTGTGGCCGGAGCAGGAGGAGGGCGGGGGGAGAGAGTCTCAGAGAGGGAGGGGGAGTGTGGCCGGAGCAGGAGGAGGGCGGGGGGGGGGGGGGGGGAGAGAGTCTCAGAGAGGGAGGGGGAGTGTGGCCGGAGCAGGAGGAGGGCGGGGGGAGAGAGTCTCAGAGAGGGAGGGGGAGTGTGGCCGGAGCAGGAGGAGGGCGGGGGGGGGGGGGGGGAGAGAGTCTCAGAGAGGGAGGGGGAGTGTGGCCGGAGCAGGAGGAGGGCGGGGGGGGGGGGGGGGGGGGGGAGAGAGAGAGAAGAGTCTCAGAGAGGGAGGGGGAGTGCGGCAGGAGGAGGGCGGGGGGGGGGGGGGGGGGGGGCAGACAGTAACTGGTTATCAGAATCAGAATCAGCTTATAAAAGTCAATTTATTTTTATGAGAACAAACCATCAGAAACTTCATTCATTCATAAATAAAGCCAATGCAGAACTAAATAAATACACAGGGGGCTCCAGTGTAGTGTACAGCTGAGCTACACACACACAGACACACACACACACTGACTGAGCTGCAGCAGTCGCACTAACACCACAGAAGAAGAACGCATCAAACAAACAAACAGCAGAAAGCAGGAAGAACGTTGCTGAACTCAAACATAAAACTACAAGTCCCAGAGGCTCAGGTTTCTCTTAAAGGAACAGTTCCACGTTATTTTCTTTTACTTTCATCAAAAGGTTCATCTTTATGCTAAGCTATGCTACGCTAAGCCTCAATGCACACACACAAGTGTAACTGTCCCTTTAAGGCTGAGACCATGTGAGGATCTCATAACTATAATTTATAATCACGTTAACACACAAATGAAGATTACGTCTAATCTAGTCATTTAGCCCGAAACCTTGTTGCCACAGTGACGCTCTGCTGCATGTTAGAAAATATTTTTCATTCAAATTAGTTTTGTCCCTGAGAGAAAATAAACGGCCTGATGAGAGTTTTTAAATAGCTGCTGTGAAGCTGAGCTCTGTTTAGTGGTTGATACTTTTCTAACCGAGTGGACCCTTCTGTCTCTCCCTCTCCTGTCCTACAGGAAGTCTGCTACATGTCCACTGTCTGTCCACTGACAAGGACAGGAAGTTAAGACCCAGAAGGTCAACAGGTCGCAGAAATCTACTCATTGTTTCTACAGTTTCATGAACTCATGGGGAAACCACTGTGATCTGGTGATCATGTGATCACATGATCACCAGTGAGCTCTAAACAAATTGATCTGGTTCTCATTAGTTTCAGGTGAACAATCTGAGGTGGTTTGTTGGTGTTGGACTTCATGACCTTTGACCCCTGCAGTCATATTGGCTATGAAATGTTTTGATTGTCACGGGGAGGTCAAAGGTCATGAAGCAACCCATCAGTCCACGAGGAGGGGCCACGCCACGTCCCTAGACCAATGAGGAGAGAGGACGGCGGTGAGATCACAAGGGTGCGTTTGGGTCAGTGTCGGGAGCGCTTGGCCGCCGGAGCGCTGCGCTCTGATAGGCCGAGTCTGGCGAGCTCCGCATGGAAGAACTGCTGCAGCCGATGCCCCGCCTTCGCCTCGCTGGTGTGGCGAGGGTTGTACTGGAGGCAGTTGGAGAACATCAGGTCCACGTCGGAGACGAACTCACCTGCAGACACACAAGTTACATCAACTGTGAATATCAGACAGCAGGTGAGGACACACACACACCTTCAGGGTCAGTCAACGACTTCAGGTCTGTCTGTCTGTGTGTGTGTGTGTGTGTGTGTGTGTGTGTGTGTGTGTGTGTGTGTGAGAGAGAGTGAGAGAGAATGAGAGAGAGAGAGACCTTACCTGCTGTCTGATATTCACAGTTGTTGACTTTCTCTCTGATGGTGCTGAGAGCGATCGGCTTTTTGACGATGTCATAATAGTCAGGGACCTACAGACAGGTAAGTTACAGACAGGTAGACAGGTTTATACACATGTACCTGTGTGTCCAGGTGTATACAGCATACCTGAGTGTCCAGGTGTATACACATGTACCTGAGTGTCCAGGTGTATACACATGTACCTGTGTGTCCAGGTGTATACAGCGTACCTGAGTGTCCAGGTGTATACACATGTACCTGAGTGTCCAGGTGTATACACATGTACCTGAGTGTCCAGGTGTATACACATGTACCTGAGTGTCCAGGTGTATACAGCGTACCTGAGTGTCCAGGTGTATACACATGTACCTGAGTGTCCAGGTGTATACAGCGTACCTGAGTGTCCAGGTGTATACACATGTACCTGTGTGTCCAGGTGTATACAGCGTACCTGAGTGTCCAGGTGTATACACATGTACCTGAGTGTCCAGGTGTATACACATGTACCTGAGTGTCCAGGTGTATACAGCGTACCTGAGTGTCCAGGTGTATACAGTGTACCTGAGTGTCCAGGTGTATACAGCGTACCTGAGTGTCCAGGTGTATACAGTGTACCTGAGTGTCCAGGTGTATACAGCGTACCTGAGTGTCCAGGTGTATACAGTGTACCTGAGTGTCCAGGTGTATACAGCGTACCTGAGTGTCCAGGTGTATACAGCGTACCTGAGTCCGGGACACCAGCTTCTTAAAGGGCCAGCTGTCTTCATGCCTGACGAGCTCCACCGTCAGCTGCTCGCAGGCCGACAGCTCGTGGACGCCGTAGTTCCTGCCAGAGGAGCGTCGGCTGGATGAAGAAGAAGCGGAGGAGGAGGAAGGGGGGAGGACGAGCCTGGAGGGTTTGGGAGTGGGAGCTACGTCTGGGGGAGGAGCAAAGGGAAGAAGTCACTGTAGAGCAGGGGTGGGCAAACTTTTTGGCTCAGGGGCCACATTGACTTTTAAAATTTGACAGACGGGCCGGGCCAGTATCAGATGGATAGAGAGTGTTTGTGTGAACCAATATAAATTATAAGTAAAAGCCAATAACTAAAAAGTAAAGAGAACTTACATTACTTACTAACGAATATAACTTAAATGACTCAGCTTTTTTGTTTAACTTGCTGGCTAAGTCTTCGTCAATTAGTTCTACACGCCGAGTCACTGTCCTGCGTGATAAACTACATTTTTGAATTTGTTTTTGCTCTCTGGACACAAGAGACCTGCTGTCTCTACCATGCATTCTTTCAAAAACTCCCCTTCAGAGAAAGGCTTGCTGGCTTTTGCTAATTTAAATGCTAGCAAATAACTTGCCTTGGTGCTTGATACTTGACTAGCAGTTTGTCTTGGCCGTAGTTTGCCCACCCTTGCTGTAGATGGTTGCTGGTTTTACAGGTGTGTCAGCATCCAGCTCAGAAACATCACCTGGAGACGCTTCACTTCCTGGTTCAACATTCTAGTCGGGCCAGTGCACATAAACCGGCCTTCATCTGGTCACCTGCCGGCCATTGTTACCTGTTGATTACCTGTCGGCAGGTTCATTGATTGGTTGCTTACCTGTTGGGGGTCTCTTACGGGGCTCCGCCGGACCCGGTGAGGTTTTGGCGTTACTATTTGGTGCCAGGATCTCGTGGCTCAGACGGGCGCTGACGCGGCTCCCAGAACGGGCTGGAGCTTTACCTGCAGACGGGTTGGCCTTCATTGTGGGGGATGTGACCTTCTTACCTGAAGACCTGTGATTGGATAAAATCTGGAATTAGAGTTACAGTTCTCTGGGATCAGGTCTACAGTTCTCTGGGATCAGGTCTACAGTAAACTAGGTTTAGGTCTACAGTAAACTGGGATTAGGTCTACAGTAAAAAACTGGGATCAGGTCTACAGTAAACTGGAATTAGGTCTACAACAGATACTGACTTGGAGGCGGATGAGTTTTTCCCTGCTGAAGCGGGCGTGCTGTTCTTGGCAGTGGCCTGTTGACCTTTGCCTTTAGGGGGCAGGGCCTGGTTTTTCTTGGTTCTGCAGAGATTTCCATAGTAGAAGCTGCTATTTACGACGGATTGCACTGTAAATGGATGAGGTTGAATATTTCCACACTTACCTCACTGTTGCTGCTGCTGCTTCTTCTTCTTCCTCCTCCTCCTCCTCCGACTCCTCCGACTCCTCCGACTCCTCTGACTCCTCTGACTCCTCTTCCTCCGACTCCTCCTCTTCTTCATCTTCTTGTTCTGACTCCTCCTCTTCATCGACAGAAGAGCGCTGACGGGATGGGAGGCGGCTTGATCTCTGTTTGGGTCGACAGTCTGGACAGAACCAGTCCCCTTCTGGCACCGCCTGAGACAAGCGAAGGTGTTTAGTGTTAGCATGATGCTAATATAGAGCCTAGAGGCTGCGCCTCGTGGGTGTGGTTAGCATACCTTGAGGCGGGGCCTCAAACAGTGGGTGTGGTTAGCATACCTTGAGGCGGGGCCTCACACAGTGGGTGTGGTGTCCTCGATCACAGCCATCACACAGCAGCATGTTGTCGGCGTCTCCTTTGCGTCTGCAGATGCGACAGCGAGCATTGAGGACGGAGCGAGACCAGAGGACACTTCTCTCCAGACTGGACAGGTGAACAAACACCTGGACGCAAACATCTGCTGGTCAATCCCACAACAAACACCACATCACCTGAGGCCATTCAAAATGAGGAGAGGACTTCTGACCTGAGACAGACTGGAACAGACCTGAAGAGACTCCCTCCATCGCTCCAACACGGTCCTGACCCGACCGCTGTCACTGCCGTCTGAGGACAGACAGACAGGGGGACAGACGGACAGACAGACAGACAGACGGACAGACAGACAGGGGGACAGACAGACAGACGGACAGGGAGACAGACAGGGGGACAGACAGACAGGGGGACAGACAGGGGGACAGACAGGGGGACAGACAGACAGACAGGGGGACAGACAGGGGACAGAGACAGACAGGGGGACAGACAGGCAGGGAGACAGACAGGGGACAGAGACAGACAGGGGACAGAGACAGACAGGGAGACAGACAGGGGACAGAGACAGACAGGGGGACGGACAGACAGGGAGACAGACAGAGAGGGGACAGAGACAGGGAGACAGACAGGGGGACAGACAGGCAGGGAGACAGACAGACAGGGGGACAGACAGGCAGGGAGACAGACAGACAGGGGGACAGACAGGGAGACAGACAGGGGGACAGACAGGCAGGGGGACAGACAGACAGGGGGACAGACAGGGAGACAGACAGGGGACAGAGACAGACAGGGGGACAGACAGGCAGGGAGACAGACAGGCAGGGAGACAGACAGGCAGGGAGACAGACAGGTGGACGGACAGACAGGGAGACAGACAGGGAGGGGACAGAGACAGGGAGACAGACAGGGGGACAGACAGGCAGGGAGACAGACAGACAGGGGGACAGACAGGGAGACAGACAGACAGGGGGACAGACAGGCAGGGAGACAGACAGACAGGGGGACAGACAGGGAGACAGACAGGGAGGGGACAGAGACAGGGAGACAGACAGGGGGAGAGTATAACGTGAGCTTTCTCTAATCTTCAGAGCTGGTATTGAGATCAGAAGAAGAAGAAGAAACATAATAAAACAATAACTCCGTCCCACCCTCACTGGCCTGGTCTTCGTCCCTCTTCTTGCTCTTCTTGTTCTTCTGGTCTTTCTTTAAGTCCTCGTCCACTGGGAGACAACACATTGAATACCTTACAACGTCTGAGAAGGAGATGAACAGACTGCTCTCGCATCACATGGACACTACGTGATGACCCGCCACCCCGTGGTCTACGTGATGACCCGCTACCCCTCAATCTAACATCATGTGACTCACCTAGAGGCGCTTTGATAAACCGCCTCTCGATGCCCTTCTCAATGTGAGCCAGGGCCTGAGCCAGGGTCCGAACCGAGCTGCTGACTGACTGAGGAGTCCCAACACCGTCAGACCTCAACTCCTGCAGCCTGTCAGCAATGAAGAGACATGAAGAGACATCAAGACATGAATAGACATGAAGACATAAAGAGACATGAAGAGACATGAAGACATGAAGACACGAAGAGACATGAAGAGACATGAAGACACAAAGAGACATGAAGAGACATGAAGAGACATGAAGAGACATGAAGAGATGAAGAGACATGAAGACATGAAGAGACATGAAGAGACAAGACATGAAGAGACATGAAGACATGAAGAGACATGAAGAGACAAGACATGAAGAGACATGAAGACATGAAGAGATGAAGAGACATGAAGACATGAAGAGACATGAAGAGACAAGACATGAAGAGACATGAAGACATGAAGAGACATGAAGAGACACGAAGAGACATGAAGAGACACGAAGAGACACGAAGACATGAAGAGATGAAGAGACATGAAGACATGAAGAGACATGAAGAGACATGAAGAGATGAAGAGACATGAAGAGACAAGACATGAAGAGACATGAAGACATGAAGAGACACGAAGACATGAAGAGACACGAAGACATGAAGAGACATGAAGAGACATGAAGAGACATGAAGAGACATGAAGAGACACGAAGACATGAAGAGACACGAAGACATGAAGACATGAAGAGACACGAAGACACGAAGAGACATGAAGACACAAAGAGACACGAAGAGACATGAAGACACGAAGAGACATGAAGAGACATGAAGACACAAAGAGACATGAAGAGACATGAAGAGACATGAAGACACAAAGAGACACGAAGAGACATGAAGACACGAAGAGACATGAAGACACGAAGAGACATGAAGACACAAAGAGACATGAAGAGACATGAAGAGACATGAAGACACAAAGAGACATGAAGAGACATGAAGAGACATGAAGACACAAAGAGACATGAAGAGACATGAAGAGACATGAAGACACAAAGAGACACAAAGAGACATGAAGAGACACAAAGAGACATGAAGAGACATGAAGAGACACGAAGACATGAAGAGACATGAAGAGACACGAAGAGACATGAAGACATGAAGACACGAAGACACGAAGAGACATGAAGACACATGAAGACACGAAGAGACATGAAGAGACATGAAGACATGAAGAGACATGAAGACACATGAAGAGACACGAAGACATGAAGACACATGAAGACATGAAGACACATGAAGACATGAAGACACATGAAGACATGAAGACACATGAAGACACGAAGAGACATGAAGACACATGAAGACATGAAGAGACACGAAGAGACACGAAGAGACATGAAGACACATGAAGACATGAAGAGACACGAAGAGACACGAAGAGACATGAAGACACATGAAGACATGAAGAGACATGAAGAGACATGACGACATGAAGACACAAACACACAGAGACACAACACACAGAGACACAACACTCAGAGACACACTGTCCTTGTTGTCAGGCCCATAAAGGACTAAATCGTCTCACATCTGACTGCGTACCCGTCTCTGGCTCTCAGGTGGGCAGGTGAGTCCGCCTCCATGGGTTCCACTCGTCCGTTCATCCCTCCGTTCTGTCTGCCGTCCGAACACAGCAGCTCGTAGTTTCCAGCTTCCAGCGCAGAGCGCCACACCTGTCTGTCCATCACCTGAGCAGCCACGAAGAGAGAGGCAGGTGAGTGTGAGCTTACCTGCTGTCTCTGGCTCTGTGTTCACCAGGGGTGTGTGTGTGTGTGTGTGTGTGTGTGTGTGTGTGTACCTTCAGGGTTCCTAACGTTCCCTGGTGGATTCGGTCCTCGATGTCCAACAGCAGGTCTCTCAGTCTCCCTTCCATTAGAGTCTCAGCTGCAGAGGTGTATTCTGGGACAGATCGGGACGACTCCAGATCATCTGGACAAACAGTACAGGTGAGTGGTTACAGGTAATCCTGTGTGTATATTGACCCGTTTATATATGCACCTGTGTCCGTGAACCTGAGTGTGTACCTGTCTACCAGTGTACAATAATACACTGGTGGGTATGCACCTGTGTGTGTGCACCAGTGGGTATACACCAGTGTGTGTGTGTGCACCTGTGTGTGCACCCGTGTGTGTGTGTGTGTGTGCACCCGTGGGTATGCACCTGTGTGTGTGCACCTGTGGGTATGCACCTGTGTGTGTGCACCTGTGGGTGTGCACCCGTACCTGTGTAACTGTACTTGTTCCGGTCACAGTTCTGCAGCAGGTGTGTCAGTCTGTGTCTCTCCTGCAGCAGCGCCTCCTTCAGGCCGCTCTCTCTGTGACCTCTGGGATTCAGAGATTCGATCAGCTGATCCACCTCTTCCACTGAGGTGTAGAAAAACCATTGGTTGAGATGTTTGACTGGCGGCCCACAGGTGTTGAGGGGGGCGGGGCTTGAGCCAGCACTGTCCAGGAGGAAGTTTTAGAATTACAATTATACAATACAATTAGAAACACCTGTCTGAACACCTGAGTTCCTAAACTTGAACCAACTGGACCAAAATAACCCACCTCCTCTCGGTGTGCTCCTCCTGGACCACCTCCTCGTCCTCCATCTTGGTTGTGGCATCGTGTGCGGGTCTGGGCCGTGGACGCAGCATGTCCTCCGTCAGGCCGAAACAGTCGTCCTCTACAAACAAGGTGGCGGCGGAGGGGAGGAGCCAGTACCGACGGTACAGGCGGTCTCGGCCCAGAGGCAGCAGGCAGGTGCAGGCCGCCGCTTTCTGGATCCGCTCCTGCAGCTCTCGAACCTGCGGCACGAAGGAGACGCTACGATCACCAGTCCAGAGCTGCAGGCTTTCTTTAGACATCAATAAATCATGTTTCTGACCTTCTCCTGCTCCTCTGCACTCAGGAGGGTGGGGGGGCCAGAAGGGGCTTTGGGGTCAGAGGTCGTCTGATAGTCTCTCTGGTTGACTTGAGCTGGAGGAGACAGGAGACTCAGGACTCAGAGAGGAGGAGACACTGATAACAGTGGAGGTAAGACTTCACGTTTGTTTTTTTACCCTTCATCTTCTTGTTGGATGAAGAGCTTTGCTCCTCGTCTTCCTCAGCGAGTTGCTCTCCAGGAGTTTCACTGCAGACAAACAACATGCGTTGACTTTGAGGCGAACGATGAAGGAATCAAGGAGACGCATGATTGAGTCGAACCTGTTGTGTCCTCCCTTCACTTCCTGCTCCCTCCGCCTCACTTCCTGCTCCCTCAGCTTCTCCTCTTTACGGAGACGAACCCTGAAGTAGAGAAGACGATTCCAACCATTTCAATTCACTATTTATTGTGTGTTCACACTTGTGTGTACATAGTGTACCTGTGTGTACAGTGTGTACCGTGTGTAGCGTGTGCACACTGTGTACAGTGTGTAACGGTGAGTACAGTGTGTAACAGTGTGTACACTGTGTACAGTGTGTAACGGTGAGTACAGTGTGTAACAGTGTGTACAGTGTGTAACAGTGTGTACACTGTGTACAGTGTGTAACGTGAGTACAGTGTGTACAGTGTGTAACAGTGAGTACAGTGTGTACAATGTGTAACGGTGAGTACAGTGTGTACAATGTGTAACAGTGAGTACAGTGTGTACAATGTGTAACGGTGAGTACAGTGTGTAACAGTGTGTACAGTGAGTACAGTGTGTACAATGTGTAACACTGTAACAGTGAGTACAGTGTGTACACTGCGTACAGTGAGTACAGTGAGTACAGTGTGTACAGTGAGTACAGTGTGTACAGTGTGTACAGTGTGTACACTGAGTACAGTGAGTACAGTGTGTACAGTGAGTACAGTGTGTACAGTGTGTACAGTGTGTACAGTGAGTACAGTGTGTACAGTGTGTACAGTGTGTACACTGAGTACAGTGTGTACAGTAATAATAATAATAATAATACATTTTATTTGTAAAGCACTTTTCATAAGAAAAATCTCAAAGTGCTACAGAAACCACATAAAAACACATGGATAATAAAAAAACAACAGAAAACATATACAATCAAGAAAATACATACATAAAAACGCATTTGAAAAGAAAACAGCTAAACGAGCAGTGGAGAGCAAATTTAAAATCCGCAAAAACTACGAACAACTTAAGAACGCCTGCCTGAACAGAACAGTTTTGAGTTGTTTTTTAAAACTGTCCACAGACTGTGGTTTTCTGAGATGTTCAGGGAGGGAGTTCCAGATGCGAGGGGCAGTGACGGAGAAAGCTCGATCTCCCATGGTGCGGAGTCTTGAGCGAGGCTGATGGAGGAGGTTTGTGCTTTGGGACCGTAGGTTACGAGTAGATGAGTGGGGGATAATGAGGTCTTTGAGGTATTGCGGGGCATTGTTGTAGATGCATTGGTGGGTGATGAGGGCAATCTTGTATTGAATTCTTGAGGTTATGGGTAGCCAATGAAGGTTCTGAAGAACGGGAGTTATATGTTCGTATTTGCGAATTTTCATCAGAGTTCGGGCAGCACAGTTCTGAATGAATTGAAGTTTCTGAAGGTGTTTATTTGGGATATCGATAAGCAGGCTGTTACAGTAGTCCAGCCTGGAGGAGATTAGTGCGTGGATGAGTTTTTCTGCGTCAGAAAGACTTAGGAAAGGGCGGAGTTTTGAAATGTTTCTGATATGAAAAAAGCAGGTTTTGTACAGATAATTAATGTGGTTTGCAAAGGTCAGTTGTGGGTCCAGCTTCACACCGAGGTTGGTGACAGTAGTTGATAGGGGGATGTCTTGACCAGAGAAAGAGATAGTGGTTATGAGGGATGACTGGACCTGATGAAGGGTGCCAATTTGTATGGCTTCAGTTTTGGAAGTGTTCAGCTGGAGGAAATTTTGACTCATCCAGGCCACGATCTCCTCCAGGCAGTTTGAGAGGACAGAAAATGATAGTGAAGAGGGAGCAGCTGATGATGAGGTGGCCAGTGTTGGTGAAAGGACCGGGGTGGTGCATGAATCGGTTCGCAGGTATAACTGAGTGTCATCAGCATAACAGTGAAAAGAGATGCCATGTCGACTGATGACACGACCCAGTGGCAGCATGTATAGAATAAAAAGTAGGGGTCCCAGGATAGATCCTTGAGGGACACCACAAGTGACCAGAGCTGTTTGGGACCTGGCAGATCCCAGACTGACATATTCTGTCCTGTCAGCGAGGTAGGAGGTGAACCAGTCCAGTGTAGAGTGACGTAGACCAATGTCAGTGTGGAGGCGGTTTAGGAGGATATGGTGGTCAACGGTGTCAAAGGCTGCGGAAAGGTCGAGTAGGATGAGTATAGAGGGGGATCCAGAATCTGCAGAAATAAGGAGGTCATTGATAACCCTCAACAGTGCTGTCTCTGTACTATGGGCAGGACGAAAACCAGATTGGAATGTTTCAAACAGTAAGTTACGTTGTAGATGTTCCTGTAGCTGTGCAGCAACAGCTTTTTCAAGCACTTTCGAGAGAAATGGAAGATGTGAGATGGGCCGGTAGTTGGAGAGGCATTCTGGGTCAAGGTTGTGTTTCTTCAGAAGAGGTTTGATAACGGCAGTTTTGAGTGGGGGTGGAACAAGACCGGAGTTCAACGACTGATTTATAATTTGTGTGATGAGAGGACTAATGGCTGACAGGTTAGATTTGATGAGTGCTGTAGGGAAAGGGTCCAGAGGAGAGGTGGAAGGCTTCATCTTTTTGATGAGATCCTCAACTTCGATTTGTGTGACTGCATTGAAAGTGCTGAAAAAAGGAGGTTGTGAGCAGACAGATGGTGGAGACGGATCTGGCGAACCTGAAAGCTGAGACCGTATGGAGTTGATCTTATCTCTGAAAAATCGAAGAAAACTGTTGCATTGTTCTGCTGTGGGTTCAGAATGAGTTTGATTTTTGGGATTTAGGAGTTGATTTATGGTGGAAAAAAGCTGTTTGGAATTCCCAGGACTGTTATTAATAATATTAGAATAGTAGATGGACCGAGCTTGTTTTAGGGCCGCTGCATAGGCCTTCTGGTGTTGTTTGTAGGCCAGCTTGTGTACCACCAGGCCTGATGATTTGACACGCCTCTCAAAGGCGCGGCCACCAGCCTTCATCTTTCTTAGTTCGGCCGTGAACCAGGGGGCAGAACAGTGAGTACAGTGTGTACAGTGTGTACAGTGTGTACAGTGAGTACAGTGAGTACAGTGTGTACAGTGTGTACAGTGAGTACAGTGTGTACAGTGTGTACAGTGTGTACACTGAGTACAGTGAGTACAGTGTGTACAGTGAGTACAGTGTGTACAGTGTGTACAGTGTGTACAGTGTGTACAGTGAGTACAGTGTGTACAGTGTGTACAGTGAGTACCTGTGTGCGGCCTCCTCCCGGTCTCTGCGGTGTAGTTCAGCTCTGATCTCTCTCAGTTCCTGTCGGGCGGATCTCTGGTCCTCCACACAGTCTTCAATCAGGTCTCTGCTGGACGCCAACGTCAGCAACTTCCCCACCAGAGCCTGCAGAATCCTCAGCTTCTCCCCTGAACAGCCAATAACCGATCAATACACCACATCAACAACACTACACATAAAAAACACAACAACACATCAATAACCAATCAATACATTAACACCACATCAAAAACACATCAATAACCCTCCAACCCCCCGATTGGCTGCTGACCTGGCATCAGGTCGTACACAGAGGTGCTCGTCAGCCTCTTCAGCAGCGCCGGCTCGGCCAATCGCAGCTCGACACACGGGTCGTCCATCGGCGTGAACCCGCCCTGCTTCTGGTAGCGGAACTTGGCGTTGCCGTGGTAACAGTCGGCGCCGGATGCCAGGATGTGCAGCCGCAGGATCTCCGACAGCGTGCAGCTGTCCAGGTCCAGCTGCTTCAGGCCGCAGCCCTGGTGCAGCGGGGACCACGAGGCCGCCAGCGAGGCCACGGCACGCAGCGCCGACTGGGTCGCATCACAGTCCTCATCCAGGGCCTCCGACAGGTCTGCATAGACACAGTGAAGTACACACTGAAGTACATACTCATCCAGGGCCTCCGACAGGTCTGCATAGACACAGTGAAGTACACACTGAAGTACATACTCATCCAGGGCCTCCGACAGGTCTGCACATAACTTGTGCTGGACTGGACTAAAGGTTTAGGTTGTGGAGTAGACCACTAGTTCCCACTTCCACTAGTTGGGCATAATGGTGTGTTGTGTCTTTATGCCGGTCGTATCATTTTATTACGTCATATTTATCGCTCATACCGTGAAGGCCGGTCTTGGAAAATATTATCTTACACGAAACCGGTCCTTGGCACACAAAAAGACCTGTTGTTGACCTCTGGGCTATAGGACATTCTGAGCCCGGCCCTCCTACAGAGGAAACTAATTTCCTTACCCTATCTCTAAGGCTGAGCCCTACAGAGGAAACTCATCTCCTTACCCTATCTCTAAGGCTGAGCCCTACAGAGGAAACTCATCTCCTTACCCTATCTCTAAGGCTGAGCCCTACAGAGGAAACTAATTTCCTTACCCTATCTCTAAGGCTGAGCCCTACAGAGGAAACTCATCTCCTTACCCTATCTCTAAGGCTGAGCCCTACAGAGGAAACTCATCTCCTTACCCTATCTCTAAGGCTGAGCCCTACAGAGGAAACTCATCTCCTTACCCTATCTCTAAGGCTGAGCCCTACAGAGGAAACTCATCTCCTTACACTATCTCTAAGGCTGAGCCCTACAGAGGAAACTCATCTCCTTACCCTATCTCTAAGGCTGAGCCCTACAGAGGAAACTCATCTCCTTACCCTATCTCTAAGGCTGAGCCCTACAGAGGAAACTCATCTCTTACCCTATCTCTAAGGCTGAGCCCTACAGAGGAAACTCATCTCCTTACCCTATCTGTAAGGCTGAGCCCAGCCCCATGGCCTCAGATTTGGAGGTGCTGCCCCTAACCCCCCGCCACTTCACACTGGGCTGCAAACCTACCCAGTGAATGCTGGAGGTCATGGTCCGAGGAGGCAAACAGGACCACATCATCTGCAAACAGCAGAGAGGCTATCCTGAGATCCCCGAACCTGACATTCTAAGCCCCACGGCTGCGCCTAGATATCCTGTCCATGAAAGTCACGAACAGGACCGGTGATAAAGGGCAGCCCTGGCGGAGGCCAACACCCACCGGGAACGTGTCTGACTTACTACCGAGAATACGAACACAGCTCCTACTGCAGGCGTACAGAGACCGGATGGCCCGATGTAACAAGTCCGGCACTCCCCCACAAAAACCCCTAGAGGGACCTGGTCGAAAAGCCTTCTCCAAGTCCACAAAGCACATGTAGACAGGTTGGGCAGACTCTCAGGACCCCTCCAGTAGTCTTGCAAGGGTAAAGAGCTGGTCCACTGTTCAACGTTTTGTCAACTCACTGGGATACTTTCAGACTGTTGCCAGGTCGCTTTAGTATCAAGATCTTTAGGTATCGTCTCATGAGTAAATGTCTGACCTTCAGCCTGCTCTTTAGCCACGTCCTCCTGCTCCTCGTCAAGAGCCTGAAAGATGGCCGACAGGAAGAAGAACAGCAGCTCACATAGAGGACCCTCAGGATCAGAACCCACCAGAGCCTCTTCTAGAACCTCTGTGGAGAGAGACAGCGGCCGTTAGGCGATGCACCGTCAAAGAAGGCAAGTTCTGTTAGAACCTGGAAATATAACTTCTTTAAGAACCCATGGGGAATGGTAAGTGGACTTGTAGTGTGGTAGAGAGTTGAGATCAATGTCTCGCCCAAGAATACATTAACATGGACTGGAGCCAGGGACCTGCCATGGCAGAATCTCTTTTTCAAACTATTTGAGTCCACTTACCTGACAGTTACAGGAACCAACTGAACCTTGCTAGAACCAGCAGGACATCTAGAACATTTGTTAGAATCCACTGAATAAACCAACACAGGACCACAGTGAACCTGTAAGGACCCAAAGGAACTCTGCAAGGACCCAAAGGAACCCTTGATCTCTTTAAGAACGAAAGGAACCCTGGAACCCTGTAAGGAGCCAAAGGAACTGTTGAACCCTGTAAGGACTTAAAGGGTCCTGGTCTAGTTGTGACAGTGTGTTCTAACCCAGAGAGACTCCATCGGGGAACTCGTCCTTCAGGGCAAAGACCTCGCCAAAGGCCCGCAGGAACTCCAGAACCATCAGAGCTTCACCAAAGAGCTGGGCTGGAAGACGAGTCCTCACTGGAACCGGACTGGGCAGCTCCTGGTAGAACCAACACAAACAAACCAACACAAATCCTGGTTCAGAAGAGAACGTTCTGGATCAGGCGAGAGCAGACAGACAAAAAACAGTTCTGTGGTGCGTTCACTGACCTTCAGGTCTTCACACTCCATGTCTTCTCTGGGTTTGTTCCACAGTTTCAGTCGCTCAGCGTATTTCTTCTTCTCCTCCTTCAGCTTCTCTCGTTCCTGCAAATCACCACGTATATAAATATTGTATCTAAAATAAGATTTATTATTAACAATCTTTATAACTCTAAAACGGACCCTGTCCTTCTCCAGCTTTCTGCGCTCCTTCTCCTCCCTCCTCCTTTGTTTCTCCTCCTCAAACCTCCTCCTCTGATCCTCCCTCTCTCTCCTCTTGGTCTCCTGTACGTCCTCCTTCTCCTTCTTCAGTCGACTTCTGTCCTGAGCTGCAGCCGCCATGTCCTCCTTCTGCTGCAGCAGCTTCAGCTTCTCCTCCGTCGCCGCTTTCATCCATGACGAGCTCGCCTGTGAACACATCACATTTCATTTAGCTGACATCACCCCCTTATATTACAAGGTATAATACATCTTAGAACGACACTTGTATTACTAATCACTAATATTAACTACAAACACTTGGCTGATTCCCTGCTAAAAACATGTCACATATACATGTCAGATATATTTTCTCCACACCATCATCATCACTCTCACCTGAGCAGGTGAGCCTCGCCCTCCACCTTTAGAGGGGGGGCTGAAGGGGAACAGGGGTTCATCAGGGAAGAACTGAGAGAAGGTTTGTTCCGACAGCCGGTACTTCATCACTGTGGAGGGCTGAGAGACAGTAAGTGACAACTAACAGGAAGTGATCATCGACACAGAAAGTGACCATTAACATCACAGATTCAGAGTTTTGATACAAAATATGATTCAACTGATAAACTTCTGAAATTATTAATATGATTATTCATTTATTTTACTGTCTACTCATCCATACTCGTGTCTCTGTGCTGATGAAACGTAATCATCCCACTAAAGATGACGTGTTTTATCATGAGTGATGGTGTATTATCATGGGTGATGGTGTATTATCATGGGTGATGGTGTATTATCATGAGTGGTGGTGTATTATCATGGGTGATGGTGTATTATCATGGGTGATGGTGTATTATCATGGGTGATGGTGTATTATCATGGGTGATGGTGTATTATCATGGGTGGTGGTGTATTATCATGAGTGGTGGTGTATTATCATGGGTGGTGGTGTATTATCATGGGTGGTGGTGTATCATCATGGGTGGTGGTGTTTTATCATGGGTGATGGTGTATTATCATGAGTGATGGTGTATTATCATGGGTGATGGTGTATTATCATGGGTGGTGGTGTATTATCATGGGTGATGGTGTTTTATCATGAGTGGTGGTGTATTATCATGGGTGATGGTGTATTATCATGGGTGATGGTGTATTATCATGGGTGGTGGTGTATTATCATGGGTGGTGGTGTATTATCATGAGTGGTGGTGTATTATCATGAGTGGTGGTGTATTATCATGAGTGGTGGTGTATTATCATGAGTGGTGGTGTTTTATCATGAGTGGTGGTGTATTATCATGGGTGATGGTGTATTATCATGGGTGATGGTGTATTATCATGGGTGATGGTGTATTATCATGGGTGATGGTGTATTATCATGAGTGGTGGTGTATTATCATGAGTGGTGGTGTATTATCATGAGTGATGGTGTATTATCATGGGTGATGGTGTTTTATCATGAGTGGTGGTGTATTATCATGGGTGGTGGTGTATTATCATGGGTGATGGTGTTTTATCATGGGTGATGGTGTATTATCATGAGTGATGGTGTATTATCATGGGTGATGGTGTATTATCATGGGTGATGGTGTATTATCATGGGTGGTGGTGTATTATCATGAGTGGTGGTGTATTATCATGGGTGATGGTGTATTATCATGAGTGGTGGTGTATTATCATGGGTGATGGTGTTTTATCATGAGTGATGGTGTTTTATCATGAGTGGTGGTGTATTATCATGAGTGATGGTGTATTATCATGGGTGATGGTGTATTATCATGGGTGATGGTGTATTATCATGAGTGGTGGTGTATTATCATGGGTGGTGGTGTATTATCATGAGTGATGGTGTATTATCATGGGTGATGGTGTATTATCATGGGTGGTGGTGTATTATGAGTGATGGTGTATTATCATGAGTGGTGGTGTATTATCATGAGTGGTGGTGTATTATCATGAGTGGTGGTGTATTATCATGGGTGATGGTGTATTATCATGAGTGGTGGTGTATTATCATGGGTGGTGGTGTATTATTATGGGTGGTGGTGTATTATCATGGGTGGTGGTGTATTATCATGGGTGGTGGTGTATTATCATGAGTGATGGAGTATTATCATGGGTGATGGTGTATTATCATGAGTGGTGGTGTATTATCATGAGTGGTGGTGTATTATCATGGGTGATGGTGTATTATCATGAGTGGTGGTGTATTATCATGAGTGGTGGTGTATTATCATGGGTGATGGTGTATTATCATGAGTGGTGGTGTATTATCATGGGTGGTGGTGTATTATCATGGGTGGTGGTGTATTATCATGGGTGGTGGTGTATTATCATGAGTGATGGTGTATTATCATGAGTGATGGTGTATTATCATGGGTGATGGTGTATTATCATGAG
The DNA here is from genome assembly GCA_023566465.1 of Cottus gobio. Classification (NCBI taxonomy): domain Eukaryota; kingdom Metazoa; phylum Chordata; class Actinopteri; order Perciformes; family Cottidae; genus Cottus; species Cottus gobio. The sequence goes on along the minus strand of CM042228.1, from coordinate 251,810 downwards.
TGGTGGTGTATTATCATGAGTGATGGTGTATTATCATGGGTGATGGTGTATTATCATGGGTGATGGTGTATTATCATGGGTGATGGTGTATTATCATGGGTGATGGTGTATTAACATGGATGATGGTGTATTGTCACGGGTGGTGGTGTATTATCGCGAGTGATGGTGTATTATCGCGAGTGGTGGTGTATTATCACGAGTGGTGGTGTATTATCACGAGTGGTGGTGTATTATCACGAGTGGTGGTGTATTATCATGGATGATGGTGTATTGTCATGGGTGGTGGTGTATTATCACGAGGGGTGGTGTATTATCACGAGGGGTGGTGTATCGTCATGGTGTTGTATCGTCACCTTGAGTACGATGGTCCCATTCTGAGGTTCACAGTGTTGCTTAAACAGCAGCTTCAGTCTCTCTTTGGACACGCTGGTCTTCCTGCGACTGAACAGACATCAGCAGAGACAGTTACCTTCCAGATATCTCACTCTGCTTGATAATATGAAACCAGTGTTTCCACGACATTCATTCACACACTGAGCAGAGGACAGAGGAGCTCAGTGGAGAACGACACATTAATTGTTGTGTTTTTATCAGACAGCGTTCTCTGTTAAGTTTACAGGAAGTGATGCAACATAGCGCCGGTATGTGGAGTGAGCTCTGTGCCAGACTAAAAGATAAGCAGTCCTATGGTGACTTGTGTGCTCTGATTAGTTTGTCAGGCAGTTAAAAAAAAGCAGCGACAATGCTGTTTTAATGAAATATTCACCACGAGCGATGGATCTGCTTTCATAAGCTATATATTTATATATAAGCTATATATTTTCATGAGCTATATTAAATCATGCTCAAGAGAAGATTAAATATACAAAGAACCATTTAAGTGTCAAATTTAAGAAGGGAACGTGGTGTTTATTAGTCTGGTTACACACCATATGGATGATGTCACCTCCTCACCTGATCTGATTGGCTTTCACAGTGAACTGCTCCGTGTGTTCGGCCTTCATCATCCTCACTGTGTATTTAAACACGGATGGACTCAAAGGCTTCTTCTTCTTCCTACACACACACACACACACACACACACACACACACACACACACACACACACACACACACACACACACACACACTTTTTATACAAGTCCACATATCCATCGCCTACATTACCCACAATGCACCTGCCCTTCACCAAAGCTAATGTGTGTGCAGGTTTCGACCCCATAAGAACCAGATGACCTTTGACCTACTGACCCGTTGACCTGTGCTGTGGGACTCTGGAAGGCTTTGCCCTCCTCGTCGCTGTCGCTGATGACAATGGTGTCTTCGTCGGCTGGTTTGGGGCGGCCATTAGCGCTGGAGTGAGGAGAGTGAACCTGCAGGATCTCACACACATGCCTGACACACACACACAGACACACACTTATTATTATCAACGACAAAGAAAACAAACTCCTGTAGTGGAGTCATGTCGTCGTCCTCGTCGTCGCCTCCTCCTCCTCCTCACCTGGCGGCATTGACGTCCACCGTCTCCCCGGGGAAGAAGCGGTCTTTGGCGAAGGCGTAGACGTCCTCGCAGAGCTCCGTCAGCCTGCAGCGGCGGCTCAGAGCGGCCAGGTGGAGCAGCGGAATCAGCAGCGCCGGGGAGAAGCTCTGCAGACTCAGCCGGGCCCGCCTCTCGCTCTCCACCGCCTCCAGGTAGGTGAGGCCGGCCCGGCCCGTCAGAGCGCAGCTCCACACCAGGCTGTTACACAGGATGGTCCGCTCGAAGAACTCGCTGAGGACACAAAGAACCAGAGGAGTGAGACCTCAGCAGAGCACCGACCAAAACCGGATCAGTACCACATCAAGATCCGGTCAGTACCCCATCAAGACCTGGACAGTACTCCATCAAGACCCGGACAGTACTCCCGGGTAGTACCCCATCAGTACCCCATACAGGTGGGGCAGACAGGTACTCACTCGTAGCTCCTGAAGACCTCGTGGGTGATCTTGCAGAGGAAGACCTCCTCCTCGGGACGCAGGTCCCCGGGAGGTCTCTGCCGGGTGAAGGCTCTCCGGTGCAGAAGCGGCATCTCGCGGGTCTTTGGGGAGAAAAAGAAAAAAGGAGGGAAACCGGGTCACAAAGAACCGAACCTGAGACCCGGGACAGCGGATGAACGGACCCGAAGCCCGTCCTCGCGGGAGAACCGGAGCCCTGGGCGGGAAGAACCGGAGGGGAAGCCGCGCGGGTCTTTTGTTAGCCGGCCCGCATGGAGCTGCTCCCGGACTCTGGCTCACCGACACACAATGGAGACTCGCATCCCAGCTCTCAGGGGCCACCGCGGGAACCCAGATCAAGAGGACTTCACCAATCGGTGATTAGGACGAACAACCCGCGGTCCGAAGCCACGAAGAAGAAGGATAAGTAGTAGTAGTAGAAGTAGAAGATGTCCCGGGATGAAGCCGAAAGCTGCTCAACTGGCGGCTTGTTGACCAAGTTTTCATCCCCTTCAAGGACCTTCGCGAAGCTGGGAAATATTGGTGCTCCGCTATTCCGTTAAAAAGTCAGTTTCTTCTTCTTCTTCTTCTTCTTCTTCTTCTTCTGTGTTTCATGACGTCAGCTCTCCTGATTTACACGAATCAATAAAGACGAGTTGCGTTTACTTCATGAATATGTTTGAGGTCATAAAGTTGAAAATAGATAAAACATAATGCACTTTTACTATTAATAAGGTTTCACATGTTTTGTTTGATCCAAATATTATACATACGGGGTTTTGTTTCTATTTAGTGGCGAAATATATACAAATTACAAATATAAATATATAAATAATATAAGTTCACTGGTTCAGTAACTGATTCTGAAACAAAAGAGAAAACAAACATGTTGCTTCGTGTGTATCCGAGCTTTGGTGTGTCACTTGAACGCAGCTCACTGAATGAGTATGTGGGCGGGGCTTTACTCTCCTCTTCAGCGTCCATTGGTCAGCTGCCCCGCCGCTCGTCCGCTACCAGCCAATGGTTGCCTCGGAAACTGTCCTAGTGACGTCGAAGGAGTGCGCGGCAGGAAGCGGGGACGTGATGACGCAGCGTGATTGACAGCAGGAGTCGACGCGTCATCAGAGACTTCCACACACACTTACGGTTCTATTTTTTTTAAAGAAAATATTAACAAACTTTTCATGTCTCAAATTATCTAAAACTATCTTAAACTATCTTGAACTATCTTAAACTGTCAAACTATCTTGAACTATTTTGAACTATCTTAAACTATCATAAACTACCGTAATATCTTAAACTATCTTAAACTATCTTAAACTATCTTGAACTATCTTAAATATCTTAAACTATTTTGAACTATCTTAAACTATCTTAAACTATCTTAAATATCTTAAACTATATTAAAGTACTATATTTAACTATCTTAAACTATCTTAAACTGTCTTAAATATCTTAAACTATATTTAACTATCTCAACTATCTTAAACATCTTAAACAATTTCTGTCTTAAATTATATTTAACTATAGTTAACTATCTTAACTAATTTGAACTATCTTAAATATCTTAAACTATCTTAAATATCTTAAGCTATCTTAAACTACTATCTTGAACTATCTTAAATTATCTTAAACTATTTTGAACTATCTTAAATATCTTAAACTATCGTAACTATATTTAACTATCTTGAACTATCTTAAACTTGACTAAAAGTCAACAATAAACACAACTCTGCCAACTGCCACCTGCAAAAGTTCTCTGACGACTCTGGGGTGTCCTCTGGATACTGTGGAGGTGGTGGGAGACAGGAGGATGATGGCCAAGCTCTCATCCCTGATGAACCACGCCTCCCACCCCATGCAGGACACCCTGGCAGCTCTGCACAGCTCCTTCAGCCACCGGCTGATTCACCCCCGGTGTGTGAGGGAGAGGTACCGCAAGTCCTTCCTCCCTGCTGCTGTCAGGCTGCACAACAAGCTGACCTCCCAGTAGCCCACAAACATTCTGGACTCTCAATACTTGAACACTTTTTATCACTCTGGTCACTTTAATCCATTCTGGTGCAATATTTTGTAATATTTTGTAATTTGTATATTCAATATTCTGGTCACTTTAATCCATCCTGGTGCAATATTTTGTAATATTTTGTAATTTGTATATTCAATATTCTACTGTACATTCAATTTCTTCTTTACTGTTTATTTTATTATGTTTATTACTGTTTATTTATATTACTTGATTTCTTTTATCTTTACGTACTGAGCAATGCTGCTGTAATCCTGTAATTTCCCCACTGCGGGACTAATAAAGGATTATCTTATTTTATCTCAATCCAAAATAATAATTTTCCACAACACGTGGTATTTGCTGTCAAATCTAAGAGCCAATCAGCTGTCTGATGTGGCGAGAGCCAGGCGTTTCCCATCATGCACTGGGCCACGCAGTCGGTGGAGAGCTGCTGTGGCGCCTGGCTCTAAAATCGACGACCGCCTCGCTCTCGTGAGATTATCGTTGACCACGTGTGCATGACGTCAGAGCAAGTCGGGATCAAATTGGACACAAATCTACCCAGCACGCATTGCGCACCGATCGCCGACGACCGATTCTGCGCAGCACTGGCTCATCGGACAGGCTCATCTTGAACGAACTTATTTATTTAGATGATGTGAGAAGCAGCAGCCAATCAGAGCAGAGTATTCATCCAGATGATGGAAATAAAGGTTCTAATGGATCTCTGGTTGATGGTTTCACTTTTTATTTCACACTCTGTGGTTTAAAGAAAATTCAACAAAAGAAAACATAAAACACTTAATTATGTTTGTAAAGTAAAACAGAGCAACATAATTCAGAACCAGCAGGACTCCTATCAGACCTCTGGTCCGGATCAGATGACCCTGTACAGGTGGATCTGTCTCACAGCATCCGGGTCTGTGTCCCTGCCCAGATAATTGTCGTGGTCCACAGGAAGTTCCTCCACCCAGCCGGGCTGCAGCGCCTCCTGCTGGACACAAACAGGAAGTGTTCAGCTCCTGAACCTCCACCGCCTCACGAGACACTGACATCTGACATCACACCTACATTTCCATAGTCTTCACAACCGGTGATGTCACCGAATTATCATGACACGCCTGACATGACCTCACCGACTGTTGGAGGAGGGGCGTAGCTTACTAGGTCAGGTGACATTCGTGGTTTTAAGAAAACTGAATCACTACAAAGCTTCAGGTCTTCAACAGAAGACGGAAGTGGTTCAGTCAGAAGTTTCAGACCAACAGGGACACAGGAAGACTCAAGGTCTGTTCACCAGTCCAGGTCATCTGAGAGTCACTGAGGTTTCTGAGGGTCTACGTTGATATCTGAGAGTCTCTGAGGATCTCCTAGACCACATATGTCAAACTCAAGGCCCGCGGGCCAGATGTGGCCCGCCACGTCATTTTATGTGGCCCGCGACGGCTTGGAAGGCATGATCACCACCGTGGACCTGTTTTCAGTCTGTCGCGGATCCGTTTCCGGTTCGTCGCGGACCCGTTTTCAGTCGGTCGCGGACCCGTTTTCAGTCGGTCGCGGACCCGTTTTCAGTGGGTTGCGGACCCGTTTTCGGTTCGTCGCGGACTCGTTTTCAGTGGGTCGGGGACCTTTGCATGGGCAATATAAAAATCCTGTGATTTTATTTTGAAGGTAATTTTGAATGCAGCAGAGTGGTCTATTCACACTCCTCAGTGCTGCGTTCACAACACACTTGCATGAGTTTACACACGCACTATTTGTGATAGTTCACTTCATTCCCGACCTTTTTTTATGTTTGTGCATGAAAGCACTGCTGAGTCTGTTAAAAAAAGGCTGAAGTTATAAAATGATTATGTGTGTTGTATTAGTTTGTGTCCTTAAGATGCACTTTTGGGTTTTTAATTGAGTGTAAAAGGGAATATTTCAAACTAGTTTTTTTGTGTTGGCATGTGAGATTCTGTACCATTTCAGGCTCAAACTGCACCATCTTTTCATTAAATCCATTTGAGAAGTTGAGCATGTTCCTTGCTTTGGATCTCGGTTCATTCAGGGGTGATGGTGCAGCCAGACCAGTAGAACCACTGCCCCAGACCACATGCATGTTCTTATTGGCTAGTTATGTCCTTCTCAACTGTGACAAAAAAAGCTTTGAACAAAGTTAATATAACAACGATTGTTTGATCTTTGTCATTGTTATTTTCTTCTGTTTTAAGTTTGATCTTTGATAGAGTAATGTGTGTTTATATATATACATATATATATATATATATGCATGTACCATATTTTTACACTTGAATAAACAATACAAAGACAGTTATTTAACAATATGTTCGGTAGTAGTTAAATTTATACAGTGTTACAGTTACAACCGGCCCTTTGAGGGCGACCATGATGCTGATGTGGCCCGCGGTGAAAATGAGTTTGACACCCCTGGGACCTAGGATCTCTGACAGTCACTGAGGGTCTATGTTGATCACTGCAGTTCTCAGTGAGTATCTGAGGGTCTCTGAGGGTCTCTGAGGGTCTCTGATGGTCACTAAGGGTCGCAGAGGTCCCAACAACATTTTTTGCGCCAAGGACCGGTTTCGTGTCAGACAATATTTTTATGGACTGGTCTTTTAAATATGACGTAATAAATATGACGTAATAAAATGATACGACCGGCATAAAGACAACTCACAATTACGCCGAACCAGTGGTAGCCCTGAGCATGATTCTCTGCTACGAGCCGGTCCCATCTCTAGGTTCTTTTAGTCCAGTCTACTCCGTAACTTAAACCTTTAGTCCAGTCTACTCCGTAACTTAAACCTTTAGTCCAGTCTACTCCGTAACTTAGACCTTTAGTCCAGTCTACTCCGTAACTTAAACCTTTAGTCCAGTCTACTCCGTAACTTAAACCTTTAGTCCAGTCTACTCCGTAACTTAAACCTTTAGTCCAGTCTACTCTGTAACTTAAACCTTTAGTCCAGTCTACTCTGTAACTTAAACCTTTAGTCCAGTCTACTCTGTAACTTAAACCTTTAGTCCAGTCTAGTCCGTAACTTAAACCTTTAGTCCAGTCTACTCTGTAACTTAAACCTTTAGTCCAGTCTACTCTGTAACTTAAACCTTTAGTCCAGTCTAGTCCGTAACTTAAACCTTTAGTCCAGTCTACTCCTTAACTTAAACCTTTAGTCCAGTCTACTCTGTAACTTAAACCTTTAGTCCAGTCTACTCTGTAACTTAAACCTTTAGTCCAGTCTACTCCTTAACTTAAACCTTTAGTCCAGTCTACTCTGTAACTTAAACCTTTAGTCCAGTCTACTCTGTAACTTAAACCTTTAGTCCAGTCTACTCTGTAACTTAAACCTTTAGTCCAGTCTACTCTGTAACTTAAACCTTTAGTCCAGTTTACTCTTTAACTTAAACCTTTAGTCCAGTCTACTCTGTAACTTAAACCTTTAGTCCAGTTTACTCTGTAACTTAAACCTTTAGTCCAGTCTACTCTGTAACTTAAACCTTTAGTCCAGTCTACTCTGTAACTTAAACCTTTAGTCTAGTCTACTCTGTAACTTAAACCTTTAGTCCAGTCTACTCTGTAACTTAAACCTTTAGTCCAGTCTACTCTGTAACTTAAACCTTTAGTCCAGTCTACTCTGTAACTTAAACCTTTAGTCCAGTCTACTCCTTAACTTAAACCTTTAGTCCAGTCTAGTCCGTAACTTAAACCTTTAGTCCAGTCTACTCTATAACTTAAACCTGCTTCACAAAGACAGGATGTTGGAAATGTAAGCAGGGATTCAGAGCTTTTTTTGCGATCTCCATCAGCTGGTCTGGATATCTGAAGCAGCCTTGTTACCAGCTAACGCTAACATGAACACATTAATGTTAACATGAATACATTAATCTTAACGCTAACATGAATGTAAACGCCCTCACTGGGTTCTTCACCTGCAGACTGTTCAGACTCTCCTGCAGACTGGGGACGGAGACCAGCAGAGACCCTTTCTTCCTGAAGTTCTCCATGATGAACCTCCACGCTCTACACACACACACACATCAAAATAAGATCCAGAGAGTGTGTGAGTGTGTGTGTGTGTGTGTGTGTGTGTGTGTGTGTATTGACCTGACTTGTTCATTGGGTTCCATGAAGAACTCAAAGACGTTGTTCATGATGAGAACGTCTGCGTTCTGCAGCAGAACATTCTGGAGGAGGACGTCAGTGTGGAGAACCTGAAGGAGAAGAAAGTTCTACTGAGTTCTACCGTTTTATACGTGAGTATGTGTAACTGAGTGTGTAACTGTGTGTACCTGTATTCGATCCATCAAATTGTATTTCTGCAGGATGTTTTTCTGCAGTTTGACAAACTCCTCACTGATCTCCAAACCAACTAGCTGAGAGGCCGAACTGAACATGTGACCCTGGAAAGACACAAACACGTTAATACATTGTCTGCATGTCAACATGTCACCATGTCACCATGTTAGCACGTTAGCATGTCACCATGTTAGCATGTTACCATGTTAGTATGGCACCATGTCAGCATGTTAGCATGTCACCTTGTTACATGTTAGTATGTCACAATATCACCATGTTAGCATGCCAGCATGTCACCATATTAGCATGTTAGTATGGCACCATGTCAGCATGTTAGCACGTTAGCATGTTACCATGTTAGCATGTTACCATGTTAGTATGGCACCATGTTAGCATGTGACCAGGTTAGCATGTTATTATGTCAGCATGTCATCATGTTAGCATGTTACCATATTAGCATGTTGGCATGTTACATGTTAGTATGCCAGCATGTCACCATATTAGCATGATGGCATGTCAGCATGTTAGCATGTCACCACATTAGCATGCTATCCACTGACCGCGTACAGAACAACCCCCAGTCTGGAGCCCACGTCCACCAGCAGCTGGCCGCTCAGGTCTGGAAGAATGTTCTCAAACAGGAACCGAAGCTCTGATATCGAGAACGAGTGAGAGATAAAGTCTGAGGAAGAAGAGGATGAAGATGATGAAGAACTGACAGACCACATGTGTGGGATGATGAAGATGAACACGTGTTCTGACCCAGAGGGGCGATTCTGTGGGATCCACAGGTGAGACAGTACGACCGGCTCATGGTTCCCTCCTCACACAGAGCGTCCACCTGATCTTCATCATACAGGAAACCGTCAACATGGACCGTGGGCCGGGAACACTGCTGCATCTGTGACATCATAATCATCATCATCACCATCATCATCATCATCGCCACCATCACCACAATCATCACATCATCATCATCATCAACACATCACCATCACCACAATCACCATCATCACCACCATCACCATCATCACCATCATCATCACCACCATCACATCATCATCATCAACATCATCACCATCATCATCATCACCACCATCATCATCACCACCACCATCACCACCATCACCATCAACATCATCACCATCATCATCATCACCACCACCATCACCATCACCACCATCATCACCACCACCACCATCACCATCATCATCATCACCACCATCACCACCATCATCACCATCACCATAATCACCACCATCACCATCATCACCACCATCATCATCATCACCATCACCACCATCACCACCATCATCACCACCACCACCATCATCACCATCATCACCACCATCACCATCATCATCACCATCATCATCATCACCACCATAACTATTGTAGTACCTTGTTGTGAGCAGTACTCTCGGAGGACAACATGGCGTCCAGAGGAAGACTCCCTCTCAGATCTTCGGCGATGTTCTGCAGAACCGTCGTCTGGTTGTTGAACAGAAACTCGTCAAACTCGTCTGCAGAAAGAAGAAGTCACAAGATTCAATAACAATAAACTGTTTCCCATGTCCTCTACTAGTGAACAGTCAGTAGTAATATTAATAATATTATTATAAAATATTATTTAATGAAAAATATTACTATTCTTCATTAAATAATATTTTCCTGGCTCCCTCCTCATTTGAACAACTTGTTTTTAAACTGTCTGGTCCCAAACCCCTGGTTACTGCAGTCATTTACCGCCCCCAAAACCTAACCCTGCTTTCCTCTGATCTGTCTGAATTTCTCACACAACTCTACTCTCCATCCATTCTGCTACTCGGTGACTTTAACATACACGTTGACTCACCTGACTCCACAAACACTACAGAACTTTTACATTACATTACATTTCATTTAGCTGACGCTTTTATCCAAAGCGACTTACAATAAGTGATTCCACCGTGAGTACAAACAAGAATCAGAACAACAAGAATCAAGAAGGTACAATTTCATCAATAAAGTTCAACTACAAAGTGCTATCAGTAAGAGCCATTTCAGTGCTACTATAGTGCTACATCCTTTATTCAAGGTATAGTTGGAAAAGATGTGTTTTTAGTTCAGAGGAAGATGTAGAGACTTTCTGATGTTCTGATGTCAATGGGGAGCTCATTCCACCATCGAGGAGCCAGGACAGAGAACAGTCGAGACTTTGTTGAGTGTTTTGCTCTCAGCGACGGAGCTACAAGGCGATTGGCAGAACTCCTGGACAGAGAGACAGCGAGTGCGATCCACTGGCAGCGACGACTCAGTGGCGAGCGTGTGGCGATCGTCAACTAGTGTGTGGCAGTTGCCAGCCAGGCGTCAGGACAGCGACGACCCAGCGGCGAGTCAGCGACGGGTTGGCGTGCCTCAGTGGCAATCGCCATTCAAGTGAGGCAAGCGAACGACACTCGCCGAGAAGCTGTGGGTGGAGCCACATTTTCAGTGGGTGGAGACACATTTCCTGGTAACACCCATTGTTGTTGCAACAGGTCAGCTGCCGTAAGTCAGTTTTATGATCATAGAATGGAGGAGCTGCGGGTTTTGCTTGTGTCATTGCGTACAGATAGATAGATAGTATGTGTCTTGTTGTAGACTTACTCACAATATGCAATAAGATATTGCTGTATAATACTGCTTAACTTTATTGAATATTGTTTTGCTACTACTACATTTCACTTCATAATATATTACACTTATATACCCTAATATGTATCATGTACCCGCCTTTTTTAATAATAATAATATTATATATATATATATATATATATATATATATATATATATATATATATATATATATTACCATGTCATGTCATACCATACTGTTATGGAAACCGTCAACAAACAAACAAAGTCTTTTTCACAGTGATGCATAATCACTCTGTCTCCTCCTGTCTGAGGAGACAGAGTCTTAGCTAAACACTGGAATATATTTTCCACCCGCACAACTATATAGATTCTAATTAACTGGAGAATACACTTTTTTTCTACGAATATAAACAGGTCCTGTTTATCTATGACAACTGTCAAAAAAAAAAAGTGTTGCTGAGTCACAATTTCAATGGATCCCATTGAAATTGGATGGGAAATGTAACTCAGCAACAGTGCAAAATAAGTTGGACATGCCTGGAAAACCTCCAGTGGGAGGCGTCCAAGAGGCATCCTGATGAGTTGCCCGAATCACCTCAGCTGACTCCTTTCGAAATGAAGGTGTAGGCTGAGCCTTAGAGATAGGAAACTCATTTCGGCCACTTGTTAGATTTTATTTTATTTTTTTTAAATACAAGTTGGATAAAACCACCACTTGTCCTCTCCTTATATGTAGTTAGGTGTTGGTAGGTGCCACAAGCTGCCAGTGCCAGTAGTTGTCACAGAAGTGCCACGACACATCAGAGACTTGCCACCAGTAGTCAGACAAGTGCCACCAGTAGTCAGGCAGGTGCCACCAGTAGGGGGCAGAAGTCAGACAACTGTAGCTTTATTGTTTAAGCAAATATGTTTGTATTAATATGTAACTTAATTTTGGCCTAGTATTGAATCATTAACCATCACATTAATTGCATATAGCAAGTTTCAACAGCACTTTTCATTAAAAGCAGAATAAAACAAAACCTAACTGAACAAAGGAAGCTTGGCACTTATCTGAGCACTGTCACACTAAGAGAGGTTGTTAAGGTTTACCTGGATAAAATATTCCAGTGTTTAGCTAAGACTAACAGTGCCGTCTCCTCAAACTAGAGTAATGGTGGTATAAAAGTATGACATGACATGGTAAAATATATATATATATATATATATATATATATATTTATTATTATTAAAAAAGGCGGGTACATGATACATATTATGGTATATAAATGTAATATATTATGAAGTGAAATGTAGTAGTAGCAAAACAATATTCAATAAAGTTAAGCAGTATTATACAGCAATATCTTATTGCATATTGTGAGTAAGTCTACAACAAGACACATACTATCTATCTATCTGTACGCAATGACACAAGCAAAACCCGCAGCTCCTCCATTCTATGATCATAAAACTGATTTACGGCAGCTGACCTGTTGCAACAACAATGGGTGTTACCAGGAAATGTGGCTCCACCCACTGGAAATGTGGCTCCACCCACTGACCCGTCGCAGGCGCAGACACACCGCAGACGCGCCTGGCCGAGCTCTGGCTGGCTGACTACTGCTGACTACTGCTGACTACTGCTGACTACTGCTGACGACTGCCACTAGGTGCCAGTGCGACTGCCACTAGGTGCCAGTGCCACAAGAGGGATCTCGCCCTTACTGCCTGGACATCTTCAACTACTTTAACATCACCCAAGATGTCGACTTTCCCACCCATAAAAAAGGACACACACTAGACCTGGTCTGTACCTGGTCTGCATTACCATCAGCAATCTAACCAGCATTGACCTCACCATCACTGACCACCTGGCTATCACCCTGGACATAGACATCCCCCCCCCATGTTAAGCAGAGTCGCACCATAACATCAAGTCCATCAACCTCCCCTCGCTCTCCTCCTCCTTGGCTGCTATCGTCTCTGCCTCTGCCTCCGCCTCCCCCACTGCCCTGGTCAATCACTATAATGATGCACTCTCCTCCTGTCTTGACCTCATCGCCCCCAAAAAATCCAAACTCGTCTCCTTCACCCACTCCTACACTGACCAACTTCGCCACCTTCAAGTGCAGGGCCATCAACTGGAACGTCTTGCTAAAAAAACTAGACTCACTGTTCACCTTGATGCCTTCAAACTCCACCAACTACAATATAAAGATGCCCTCAACACCGCTCGCTCCTCTCACTACTCCTCCATCATCCAATCTGGCTCCAACAACCATAAAAACCTCCCCTATCTGTCCAAAGTCCTTGAGAGAGCTGTTGCATCACAACTCAAGCCCCACCTCAATCTCCATAATCTCTACGAACTCTTTCAATCCGGCTTCTATTCAAAACACAGCACAGAAACCGCCCTACTGAAAATCACAAATTACATTCTTCTCTGCTGACTCTGGCTTCCTCACCATCCTCATCCTTCTTGACCTCAGCGTTGCCTTCGACACTATCAACCACTCCATCCTCCTCTCACTTCTCCAGCACTCTGGTATAACTGGCACTGCCCTCTCCTGGTTCACCTCCTATCTTTCAGACCGACATCAATTCATTGCCATAAATAACTGTAAATCCTCCACCTCCCCAGTCACCCCTGGTGTCCCCCAAGGTTCCGTGCTTGATCACCTCCTCTTCATCATTTACATCCTTCCCCTTGGACAAATTATCCATGGTCCATGGTCTACCTTTCACCTGTTAACCCCTGCTCTCTACCCTTCACCTGTTAACCCCTGCTCTCTACCCTTCACCTGTTAACCCCTGCTCTCTACCCTTCACCTGTTAACCCCTGCTCCCTACCCTTCACCTGCTAACCCCTGCTCTCTACCCTTCACCTGTTAACCCCTGCTCTCTACCCTTCATCTGTTAACCCCTGCTCCCTACCCTTCACCTGTTAACCCCTGCTCCCTACCCTTCACCTGTTAACCCCTGCTCTCTACCCTTCACCTGTTAACCCCTGCTCTCTACCCTTCACCTGTTAACCCCTGCTCTCTACCCTTCACCTGTTAACCCCTGCTCTCTACCCTTCACCTGTTAACCCCTGCTCCCTACCCTTCACCTGTTAACCCCTGCTCCCTACCCTTCACCTGTTAACCCCTGCTCTCTACCCTTCACCTGTTAACCCCTGCTCTCTACCCTTCACCTGTTAACCCCTGCTTTCTACCCTTCACCTGTTAACCCCTGCTCTCTACCCTTCACCTGTTAACCCCTGCTCTCTACCCTTCACCTGTTAACCCCTGCTCCCTACCCTTCACCTGTTAACCCCTGCTCTCTACCCTTCACCTGTTAACCCCTGCTCCCTACCCTTCACCTGCTAACCCCTGCTCTCTACCCTTCATCTGTTAACCCCTGCTCCCTAACCCTTCACCTGTTAACCCCTGCTCCCTACCCTTCACCTGTTAACCCCTGCTCTCTACCCTTCACCTGTTAACCCCTGCTCCCTACCCTTCACCTGCTAACCCCTGCTCTCTACCCTTCATCTGTTAACCCCTGCTCCCTAACCCTTCACCTGTTAACCCCTGCTCCCTAACCCTTCACCTGTTAACCCCTGCTCTCTACCCTTCACCTGTTAACCCCTGCTCCCTAACCCTTCACCTGTTAACCCCTGCTCCCTAACCCTTCACCTGTTAACCCCTGCTCTCTACCCTTCACCTGTTAACCCCTGCTCTCTACCCTTCATCTGCTAACCCCTGCTCCCTACCCTTCACCTGTTAACCCCTGCTCCCTAACCCTTCACCTGTTAACCCCTGCTCCCTAACCCTTCACCTGTTAACCCCTGCTCTCTACCCTTCACCTGTTAACCCCTGCTCTCTACCCTTCATCTGTTAACCCCTGCTCTCTACCCTTCACCTGTTAACCCCTGCTCCCTAACCCTTCACCTGTTAACCCCTGCTCTCTACCCTTCACCTGTTAACCCCTGCTCCCTACCCTTCAGCTGTTAACCCCTGCTCTCTACCCTTCACCTGTTAACCCCTGCTCTCTACCCTTCACCTGTTAACCCCTGCTCTCTACCCTTCACCTGTTAACCCCTGCTCTCTACCCTTCACCTGTTAACCCCTGCTCTCTACCCTTCACCTGCTAACCCCTGCTCTCTACCCTTCACCTGTTAACCCCTGCTCTCTACCCTTCATCTGTTAACCCCTGCTCTCTACCCTTCACCTGCTCTCTACCCTTCACCTGTTAACACCTGCTCTCTACCCTTCACCTGTTAACCCCTGCTCTCTACCCTTCACCTGTTAACCCCTGCTCTCTACCCTTCACCTGTTAACCCCTGCTCTCTACCCTTCACCTGTTAACCCCTGCTCTCTACCCTTCTCCCCACTACAGGACTCATTCCACACAGCTTCTCCTGTTTTCTTTTATCAAATTAAAATATTATTATAATATGCATATTGTTATTATTAATAATAATAATAACAATAATAATTGTTTAACGTGTCCTCTACTAGTGAACAGTCAGTAGTAATATTGTTATTATTATTAACAATAATAATGACAATAACAAAAACAGTTTCACGTGTCCTCTACCAGTGAACAGTCAGTAGTAATAGTGAGTGTACCTGCGCTCCGGAGCCACGTCACCAGTCCGATGACGTCACTTGGCTTCACTTTGTTCAGCAGTTTCTTTATTTCTGATTTCGCTTCAGAAGAATTCATCTTTGAGCTCGAGACGTTTCTGTTCAGCCGGAAGCTCTGAGGAACGTGTCTGCGCCTTAAGGTGGAGCCGGAAACTCACCGATATCACGTCAGAAATAACAACCGTTACACACGAGCTCGCCTCTTCAGATGACGTCACTATTCAACTGTGACGTGGAACACGTGTGAGTGTCATCGGACGTTTAGCTTTCTTTTCTAAACGTCCTCCGCTTCGATGAGTCTTCAACCCACCTTAAGATACACAGCAGACAGCGGAAGCGGTTGTGTTTTTTTATTATTATATTTAAAAAAAAAACTTTATTGACATAAACGCATTAACAGTTCAGACTCAAATTGCTGAGACCTCTACAGGCTTGGAGTCCCAGCCCCAGTCCCAGTCCCAGTCCCAGAGCCAGTGCCAGTCCAAGGTCTAGGTCCAGGTTCAGATCCAGGTCCAGGCCCCCCTCAGGGTTCAAACCCTGAGTCCTCAGGGACTCACTGACGTCACTGTAAAATGGTGTTAATATGAATTAAAAGAATCTACTATAATTGTATTATTTTATTATTTTATTATTTAACTAATTGTTCTTGGTGGAGGGGTAACAGCCCCATCCAGCGGGAGCAGTGCTGCGCTTAAGTCTGCCATTAATCAGAGCACAGAAGAAGAAGCACCTAGTGCTTCCGGGTCAGGTATCAGTAGATGACGTTACTCTGTAGAGTTCCGGTTGTTTCTAGCTGCCGTTTGATCAAACACACCGACACACCGACGCTCGGTAAGTCGGTACCGGTTCTTCTTAAGGTAACGTGTCTCTGTCGGTAATGTTAACGGGTCAGAAAGAGCGCGAGCTCACCGTATAGCTCCTAACACACAGCTACACGATGAGCTAGATGCTAAGCTAACACACAGCTAGCTGCTAACATGTTGTGGTTCCCTAACCCCCCCAAACCAGACTGATGCACTGATAACTCTTCACTACCAGATCGATACGATGGTTGAGTTGACTTTGAACTTTCTCCTGTTTTATAAAGCTGAAACTGAATAATTTAATCTGTCGACGTCAGATCAATGACGTCATCAGTCAGTCTGTAAAATGTACGGATCGATTATATATATTGATCATCAGTTATTGTTTTTATAAAGTTTAAGATTAAATTAATTCATATTTTCTAATAAATAATAACAATGTTTATTAATATCTCGTGGGCGGGGCTAAGCCATGACGAGGGAGTCGAGGATGTAGAAATGAAGTCCTGAAGAGCTGATGATTTGCTGTCTCAGTGTCCCCCTCAGACCCTGACCCCTCAGACCCTGACCCCTCAGACCCTGACCCCTCAGGCCTCCCTTATGTCAGCTAGTTACCTGGTTGAGTGTGAGAGGCTTCAGGGCTTCATGGAGTAAACATATCACGTTACCATGACTACATAAACAACATTGTGTATTGTGTGTATTTATTTTATATTTGTATTTCTGATTTAACGTATTCAGGCTCTTTCCTCACAAGATGAGACTTTAAATAATATATTTACTGTATATCAAAGCTGAATAGTGCGCCACTTTAAATGTGGCTGCCGCTACTGGATATCATGTAAGTCGCTTTGGATAAAAGCGTCAATGTAATGTAATGCAAGGAATTGTGGGGCGGCACTATCTCCTTTCCTTTGGTAAATGCAGGTCCAGTGGTTCCTAAACCAGAGGAGCTAAGTTAGGAAGCATTGAAGCTCCTTTCCTTTGCGTTTAGAGGATTCGACCAGCTCTTATCATGGCCACCACAGGTCATTTCACTCAGTGAAAACCTTCCTCACGTTTGAGGGCTTAGGGGGACACTGGGATTGGGCCGCTGACTTTTCTTCTTCTCTCCTCAGAACAGGAAGTGTGTAGCTGCTTCCTGTGAGCTTCAGCTGACCTGCTGACTCACTGAGTGCACTCAGTAGGGGGGTTGTCCTCCACACACACACACACATAGGGTAAACATTGTTGATAAAGAGCAATGTTCGATGTAACAGTGCATTGTTAAAATCAACATAATTATTGATTCTGGGTTCGTAAACACCTTTATTAGGGATCTTGATCCGGGTCCTGAGAGTCCATGTGGGTCTGATGACATGTGTGTTTCAGGTTGCGTTCGGAGCGCCATCATGGTGTTAGCCGACCTCGGGAGGAAGATCACCTCGGCGCTGAGGTCTCTCAGCAACGCCACCATCATCAATGAGGAGGTAACAGGATGAGGTCATGTGACCAGCCGGTTGCACAGTTATTGATCAGAATATTTGGCTGTAATTTATATTAAATATTTATACAGAAATAAAACGCTGACTCTGGGTTGATTCACAGACTGTCTGTGTTCCAGGTGTTGAATGCCATGTTGAAGGAGGTGTGTGCTGCCCTTCTGGAGGCCGACGTCAACATCAAACTGGTCAAGCAGCTGAGAGAGAATGTCAAGTGAGTATCAAACACCAGGGTCCTGATCCAGGATCTAAACCTGGTCCAGTTCAGTCCAGCAGCTGTGGTTATTGTCCCTGCAGGGCTGCCATAGATCTGGAGGAGATGGCTTCAGGTCTGAACAAGAGGAGGATGATTCAACACGCCGTGTTCAAGGAGCTCGTCAAGGTTGGACTGTCAACACTAGAAATGAGAACATTTAGAAACGATAGCCTAATGCAATTTACTATAAAGTCCTGAAACATACATTAATCTGGAAAGATAGGTTTACTGGGACTGAACCAGTGTGTGTGTTTACTGTGTATATCATGTGTGTATACTGTGTATATTTATGTGTGTATATTTCCAGCTGGTGGACCCCGGGGTAAAGGCCTGGACTCCCACAAAAGGAAAGAACAACGTCATCATGTTTGTTGGTCTGCAGGGCAGTGGGAAAACTACAACCTGCTCCAAGGTGAGATCACACACCTGAAGCATAACTCCGCCCCCTGTATTGTTGTAGTTTGTATTGCTGTTTTGAAACAAAGCTGCTGTTGTCACACTGACTGCTTTGTTTCCTGCAGCTGGCCTATTATTACCAAAGGAAGGGCTGGAAGACCTGCCTGATCTGTGCCGACACCTTCAGAGCTGGTACACTTCACCTCCTTTCAGCCACCTGACACAACACTTCACCTCACAACACTATGTATGTAACTGTTTTGTCCTCTCTTTCTCAGGTGCCTTCGATCAGCTGAAACAGAACGCCACTAAAGCCAGGATCCCGTTCTACGGCAGGTGAGTCGGAGAGGCCACGCCCCTTGCTGTCTGCTGAAGGTAGAGCGTCACACCTGTGTTGTGTTCAGTTACACAGAGATGGACCCGGTGGTGATCGCTGCCGAGGGAGTCGAGAAGTTCAAAGGAGAGAACTTTGAGATCATCATCGTAGACACGAGCGGGCGACACAAACAGGAGGACTCGCTGTTTGAGGAGATGCTGCAAGTCTCCAACGCTGTGGTGAGTACCTGAATGCACCGCTGACCGACTGAAGGTGTGCAAAGTGGTCTGTGGTGATTACCTGAATGCACCGTGAGTAAGGTCTCGGTACATCGGTGGTGGTCTCGGTGCTTCTGTGACGGTCTCGGTGCACCTCTGTCTCCACAGCAACCGGACAACATTGTGTACGTGATGGACGCCTCCATCGGCCAGGCCTGTGAGTCTCAGGCGAAGGCCTTCAAAGACAAAGTGGACGTGGCGTCGGTTATCGTCACCAAACTGGACGGGCACGCCAAAGGAGGAGGAGCTCTGAGCGCGTAAGAGCGTGTGACGTCACAGTGACCTGCTTTCACAACACTGATCTTCTTCTGTGGTTTCCTGTCAGTGTTGTGAGCTGACGCTGTTCTTCTTCTGTGGTTTTCCCATCAGTGTGGCCGCCACCAGGAGTCCCATCATCTTCATCGGAACAGGAGAACACATCGACGACTTCGAGCCCTTCAAGACTCAGCCCTTCATCAGCAAACTGCTCGGTGACTAGTGGGAGGAGAGGGAGACAGGAGAGAGGCAGCAGGGCCAGTTAAATATGACGAGTGTCCCGGCTGATCAGCTTGTGTTTCATCTCTCAGAATAGATCGTACGATTATTTTCTGTCACAAGGTGAAGTCATGTTTGAGTCTGAAGCCTTCGAGTGTTTCCACCCGTTCATCTTCAGTCTCTCAAGAAGCCTGAAGGTTGTTATCCAGCTTCTCAAATCTAATGGACCGAGTACCAAAAAGACTTTTGCAGAGGATACACATGTGTTTCCTGGCTCTCACCTCCAGAAGCTTCCTCTCCTTGACTCCTAGAGGTGCATTTAAGGGATCAGAGGTGATCCCTTCTGATTTCCGGGTTAAGCCAGGAGAGAGGAAACAAGGACACATAAGTTAGAATGAATAGCCCCTCATGATGTCTTGAATGTTGCCTTCAGTAACTCCTCGTCCTCTTTTCAGGAATGGGAGACATCGAGGGTTTGATCGACCGAGTGAACGAACTGAAACTGGACGACAACGAGGAACTGATCGACAAACTGAAACACGGTGACAATCTCCACTTCCTTTATGTTTATTCTACTTGAGAAGGAACAGTGCACACTTCACTTCCTTGAACTCCCCAGAGACGACACTTCATGTACGATGTTTGTCGTGACCTCTGACCTCCAGGTCAGTTCACCCTCAGAGACATGTACGAGCAGTTCCAGAACATCATGAAGATGGGGCCCTTCGGACAGATCATGGTAAGCACCCCCCTGCTGCACTATAACCCTTCTCACACTCACGAGTCCCGTGACTCACACCTGAGTCACGGGACCTCCGTGGTCGTTACTTTTGTAATGGCGGTGCACTACTGAGTCTGTCTGTGATGCGTTCAGGGGATGATTCCTGGTTTCGGTACAGACTTCATGAGTAAAGGAAACGAGCAGGAATCGATGGCTCGGCTGAAGAAACTGATGACCATCATGGACAGCATGAACGACCAGGGTAACACACACACACACACACACACACACACACACACACACACACACACACACACACACACACACACACACACACACACACACACACACACACACACACAGCGTATCTGAGATGATAGTCACATGGTTCTACTGGTTTATGTTCTGGGTCTCAGAACTGGACAGTAAAGACGGAGCCAAGCTGTTCAGTAAGCAGCCCAACAGGATCCAGAGAGTCGCTCGGGGGTCCGGAGTCGCCACCAGAGACGTCCAGGAGCTGCTGACCCAGTACACCAAGTTCGCCCAGATGGTGAAGAAGATGGGGGGCATCAAGGGACTCTTTAAAGGTAGAGACCGGGGGACTGGTGGGTGGGGGACTCGGGCACCGTGGAGTACTGAGCAGAGACCTTGACCCTGGGCCTGTGTCTTGTGTTTTGAAGGCGGAGACATGTCGAAGAACGTGAACCCGTCTCAGATGGCTAAACTGAACCAGCAGATGGCCAAAATGATGGACCCCAGAGTCCTGCACCACATGGGTGAGACCTGGTTCATAATATTAAGGAAGTTGAATAATATAGAATATGTAATAATTAATGAGCTTTCATTTTGAAGGTGGGATGGCCGGTCTTCAGTCCATGATGCGTCAGTTTCAGCAGGGAGCCGCCGGCAACATGAAAGGCATGATGGGATTCAACAACATGTGATCACCGACCAACCGACAGCCTTAAAACAATAAAACGTCAACTTGTAGCTCCGCCTCCTTACAGGTGAAGGGGGAGTGGCTTAGAGAGAGGGAGTGCAGGACGTGTAAAGAGACTAAATATAAGCAGGATGTTTGAATTTTCGTTCTGTCGTCTGCTGCTTTTCAGAAAAACACCAAAAGAAGAAATATAATGATTTAAAGGAGCAGTTCCTCATTTTAAGGTTCAGATGTAACTATATACATCTGAAAAATGTTGGACTGCCCCTTTTTAAAATGAGGAGGATGAGGAAGACGGGCTGGTTGTTTTTCGGTCCTTATTAATTTAATTCTGTAAAAGATGTTTGTGTATAAGATTTAAACGGAGCAAAGAGTTCGTCCTGATAGGACGAGAAGAAGCCACATGATGATGATGAAGATAACATTAGTTAGTGACAGTATTTTTGTCATACAATAAACATTTGTATTGCACCATTTTAAACCTGTGTTTTTATTGCATCTCGTTTATTTGATATGATGCCATTGAATTCATATTATTGTAGTCGAGGGTTTACCTTGCCTTTTACTTTCCCTTTAAGAAAAGAACACGATGCTGCAGTCTGTCAAGAGGCCACACCTTTATCTTCTTCCGTTTTTAAGATAAGATAAGATAATCCTTTATTAGTCCCGCAGTGGGGAAATTACAGGATTACAGCAGCATTGCTCAGTACGTAAAGATAAAAGAGATCAAGTAATATCAATAAACAGTAATAAACATAATAAAATAAACTAAAGAAGAAATTGAATGTACAGTAGAATATTGAATATACAAATTACAAAATATTGCACCAGGATGGATTAAAGTGACCAGAATATTGAATATACAAATTACAAAATATTACAAAATATTGCACCAGAATGGATTAAAGTGACCAGAGTGATAAAAAGTGTTCAAGTATTGAGAGTCCAGAATGTTTGTGGGCTACTGGGAGGTCAGCTTGTTGTGCAGCCTGACAGCAGCAGGGAGGAAGGACTTGCGGTACCTCTCCCTCACACACCGGGGGTGAATCAGCCGGTGGCTGAAGGAGCTGTGCAGAGCTGCCAGGGTGTCCTGCATGGGGTGGGAGGCGTGGTTCATCAGGGATGAGAGCTTGGCCATCATCCTCCTGTCTCCCACCACCTCCACAGTATCCAGAGGACACCCCAGCACGCTGCTGGCCTTCTTTATTTTTCCCTTCACAATAAAAGCCTCGAGTACTCAATATAATAGCTTACATTATGAAACTGTGTAATCATTTTTAATGTTATGTATAACGACTTTATATTTAATAATATACTGGATAATATTCTAATTAGGTGCACTGTGTTCGTCACTTCAATGTTAATTCATAAGTATACATAATGTATGTGGGCGACTGTGGCTCAGTGGTTAGCAAGTCAGTCTTTCAATCAGAAGGTCGGTGGTTCAAACCCCGGCTCAGCCAGTCCATGTTGTTGTGTCCCTGAGCAAGACACTTAACCCTCATTGCTCACCGTTGCTGTGTCTACGGTCTACTGTATATCATGTAAGTCTCTTTGGATAAAAGCGTCAGCTAAATGAAATGAAATGTAATGTATTGGTTGATTATAATATTAATCTACAAAGTATCTTCCAGAACAAAACAATTTCCCCTTGTGGGATTCATAAAGTATATATTAGTTACTACTGAGAAGTAGTATAGTAGAAGTATAATATAGCGTAATATGGAAATAATTAAGTAAAGTACAAGTATCTATAAACGTACTTTTTAAATGTAAACTCTACTGTTGGCGAGGCTCCACCAAAGATCCTCTGAAAATACAACGTCTCACTCTGACAAAGAATGTCTGCAGACCTCCACGTGAGCGAGCCCTCGAGCTGTATTTCTACGTGATCCTCCACTTACGACCTCGAGGTCCGAGCAGGCTCAAAGACGCTGAGACTTGAGTTATTCTCTGAAACAAACCAATCAAACTGAGAATAAACCGACAAAACACATTAAACTGAGTATTATTATTAACTTGTATCTCATATTAATCTTTGATGTATTTAGATAAGAACCTTAAAGAAATAAATCAAGTATTAAAATGTATTATAAAGGCACAAAGCTTGAAAATTCTGTAGATGATTTTATTTGGCCAGTAGCGTTGAGGAATGCGGTTCCTGGATGTTGCTCAGAGTGAGACCTCCTCGCGTTCTCGCTCTCTGTGTCGCGACGTGGCGCCGGAAGCCGCCATGTTGTTTCGCTTCGTTGTCAGCAGAGAGGAGCAGAGGGAGCTGAGAGGTGAGTGACTTACCTTCACGAGGCTCACCTGGACCTCGCAGGTCACCTGGGTGAGGGCACTTGCGTGACGTCACCTGCATGTGCGGTCACCTGCGTGTGCGTGTGTTAGTGACGCTGCTGTCTGCTGTTAGCTCTGAGGCGTTACAGATCGATACTAGTGATCAGGTCTCATTGATCAGCAGCTCTGGACTCTTTAAGACCTGAACACCTTTTTATTCAGGAAGGCATCACCGTCAGCTATGTATTTTTGTTAAAGTTTGTTTTAACTATGTTTTTATGACTGGCTCTGAGTGAAAAGTGCGTTACAAATAAAATGCGTTATTATTATTATTATTACTTTTACATGTTCTGCTTCGTTATACATCTACTTCATGTCAGCTCGTGGATTATGATTCATAAGTTATAGAACAATCCTCCAAGTTTTATGTTACTTTAGGTACTTTACTTCAGTATCTCCATTTCCAACTTCTGTTCAATGTTATATATGTATATACTGCAGTGTAGTTAGTAGTACTTTAGTATAGTATACAGTATTACACTGACATTGCCCCCCCACCCCCCCCAGCTTTTACCTGACGGCGTGTCTGACCCCTCCTGTCTTCCTGCGTTTCCATGGCGACCTTCCCCGAGTACATCGCCCAGAACGAGGAGCGCGACGGCGTGCGCTTCAGCTGGAACGTCTGGCCCTCCAGCCGGCTGGAGGCGACCCGGATGGTGGTCCCGGTGTCGTCTCTGTTCACCCCCCTGAGGGAACGGCCAGACCTGCCCCCGATCCAGTACGAACCGGTGCTCTGCAGCCGCGCTACCTGCCGAGCCGTGCTCAACCCGCTGTGGTACGCACCGCCACTCCTGGGTGGGGTCAGGGGTCAGGGAGGAGGGTCAGGGATGAGAGTCAGGGGTCAGGGATGAGGGTCAGGGGTCAGGGATGAGAGTCAGGGGTCAGGGATGAGGGTCAGGGTCAGGGGTCAGGGATGAGAGTCAGGGGTCAGGGAGGAGGGTCAGGGATGAGAGTCAGGGGTCAGGGATGAGGGTCAGGGGTCAGGGATGAGAGTCAGGGGTCAGGGATGAGGGTCAGGGTCAGGGGTCAGGGATGAGAGTCTAACCTCCTTTCCTCTGTGTTTTAGTCAGGTGGACTACAGAGCCAAACTCTGGGCCTGTAACTTCTGCTACCAGAGGAACCAGGTTCAGTACAAACACAAAGATGAATTCACGCTCAACAGAAGAGAAGAACTCTGACTCTGACTCTCTGTTCCAGTTTCCTCCGTCTTACGCTGGAATCTCTGAGGTGAACCAACCGGCTGAGCTGTTGCCTCAGTTCTCCACCATCGAGTACGTGGTCCAGGTAAGACGGACGGACGGCGTACGCACCGTCCGTACGACCCGGTCTAACCCGATCTGGTCTCTCTCCTCAGCGGGGTCCTCAGATGCCGCTGGTCTTCTTGTACGTGGTGGACACCTGTATGGAGGACGAGGACCTGCAGGCCCTGAAGGAGTCTCTGCAGATGTCCCTGTCTCTGCTGCCTCCCACCGCACTAGTCGGACTCATCACCTTTGGCCGCATGGTTCAGGTTCACGAGCTCGGTTGTGAGGGGATCTCCAAGAGTTACGTTTTCAGGGGAACCAAGGACCTGAACGCCAAGCAGCTGCAGGTATCGAACTCACCCCAACCTGCTACAGGTCACCAGCTTTATGTTCGACTCACAGGCCTGGCTGTCCCCCCAGGCCTTGTTACCCCAGATATCAACAGTCCTAACCAGCTGTGAGTTTGCAGGAGATGCTGGGTCTCACCAAACCTTCAGCCACTCAGGGACGAGGACCTCAACCAGCCCAACCGCCTCTGACCAACAGGTAAACACACACACACACACACATGCTAGTATATCTGTAAGGTCTCACGTTTATTTAATACATTCAAAAGCATATTTGATATTGCCAGAATCACAAAATAGTCACAATTTGAACGATTATTAATCAGTATATATATAATAAATATGAGCCAGCACTAACCATAAACCTAAACCCTAACTATAGGCCTGAACCAGCCCTAACTATAGACCTGAACCAGCCCTAACTATAGACCTGAACCAGCCCTAACTATAGGCCTGAACCAGCCCTAACTATAGACCTGAACCAGCCCTAACTATAGACCTGAACCAGCCCTAACTATAGACCTGAACCAGCCCTAACTATAGACCTGAACCAGCCCTAACTATAGACCTGAACCAGCCCTAACTATAGACCTGAACCAGCCCTAACTATAGGCCTGAACCAGTCCTAACTATAGACCTGAACCAGCCCTAACTATAGACCTGAACCAGCCCTAACTATAGACCTGAACCAGTCCTAACTATAAACCTGAACCAGCCCTAACTATAGACCTGAATCAGCCCTAACTATAGACCTGAACCAGCCCTAACTATAGACCTGAACCAGCCCTAACTATAGGCCTGAACCAGCCCTAACTATAGACCTGAACCAGCCCTAACTATAGACCTGAACCAGCCCTAACTATAGACCTGAACCAGCCCTAACTATAGACCTGAACCAGCCCTAACTATAGACCTGAACCAGCCCTAACTATAGGCCTGAACCAGTCCTAACTATAGACCTGAACCAGCCCTAACTATAGACCTGAACCAGCCCTAACTATAGACCTGAACCAGTCCTAACTATAAACCTGAACCAGCCCTAACTATAGACCTGAATCAGCCCTAACTATAGGCCTGAACCAGCCCTAACTATAGACCTGAACCAGCCCTAACTATAGACCTGAACCAGCCCTATCCCTACCTTGTACCTGACCTGAACCGTAACCCTGGAACCAGGTTTTAAACTTCAGACAGTCCTTTGAAGTAGTGAGGACTGGACAAAATGTACTCCCAATACAGAAATGTCCTCACTACGATGGTTTTAAGGTGAAAGTGGTCCTCACAAAGATGGCAATGCCAGCAGTGGGCAGTACAGGTTTATGAGATGTGTTCCTTCTTACTTCAGGTTCCTGCAGCCGGTGCAGAAGATCGACATGAACCTGACGGACCTATTGGGGGAGCTGCAGCGGGACCCCTGGCCCGTCACACAGGGAAAGAGGCCTCTGCGCTCGCTGGGCGTCGCCATGTCCATCGCTGTGGGCCTGCTGGAGGTGGGAGGGGCCAGCAGCTTTCTGCAGCAGCATCGAGATGTTGGCGTCATGTCACTCAGAATCTGTGTGTTTTTACCCACAGTGCACCTTCCCCAACACGGGCGCTCGGATCATGACCTTCATCGGTGGCCCGGCGACGCAGGGCCCCGGCATGGTAGTGGGGGACGAACTAAAGACCCCCATCAGGTCCTGGCACGACCTTGAGAAGGACAACGCCAAGTTCATGAAGAAAGCCACCAAGGTGAGTGTAGTAGGGATCATGAACTCAGGCTGAGGCCGCACGCCGACTCATTGTGCGTGTGTGTTGCAGCACTACGAGTCTCTCGCCAACAGAGCGTCCACTAACGGTCACATCATCGACGTCTACGCCTGCGCTCTCGATCAGACCGGCCTACTGGAGATGAAGTGCTGTGCCAACTACACTGGGTACACACACACACACACACTCACACGCATGAAAACAGGTGGGTGTGTATCCGGGGAGACGGTGTAAATGATCAGTTACCTGGTTACAGTCTGTCACGTCACTGATCGCAGATCAATAAAACCAGATGGGGATTCAGAGTAACGTGACTGTTGGAATCAACTCAATACTGAAGTGATCAGACAAACATGAACACAAAGAATGATCAATAAGTGTTGTAGAGAAAGAAGCAACAGTTCTCAATGATCCGATGTGTGTGTGTGAGGTATGACTAACGCTGCTCGCCTCCAGAGGCTACATGGTGATGGCCGACTCCTTCAACACCTCCCTGTTCAAGCAAACCTTCCAGAGAGTTTTCACCAAAGACGTCCAGGGTTCCTTCAAGATGGCCTTCGCCGCCACGCTGGAGGTCAAGGTATGAAATACTGCTGTTAGACTCAGCTTACAGACTCAGCTTACAGACTCAGCTTACAGACTCAACTGTTAGACTCAGCTGTTAGACTCAGCTGTTAGACTCAGCTGTTAGACTCAGCTGTTAGACTCAACTGTTAGACTCAGCTTACAGACTCAACTGTTAGACTCAACTGTTAGACTCAACTGTTAGACTCAGCTTACAGACTCAGCTGTTAGACTCAGCTGTTAGACTCAGCTTACAGACTCAGCTGTTAGACTCAGCTTACAGACTCAGCTGTTAGACTCAGCTGTTAGACTCAGCTTACAGACTCAGCTGTTAGACTCAGCTTACAGACTCAGCTGTTAGACTCAACTGTTAGACTCAGCTGTTAGACTCAACTGTTAGACTCAACTGTTAGACTCAACTGTTAGACTCAGCTGTTAGACTCAACTGTTAGACTCAACTGTTAGACTCAACTGTTAGACTCAACTGTTAGACTCAACTGTTAGACTCAGCTGTTAGACTCAGCTGTTAGACTCAGCTTACAGACTCAGCTGTTAGACTCAGCTTACAGACTCAGCTGTTAGACTCAACTGTTAGACTCAGCTGTTAGACTCAACTGTTAGACTCAACTGTTAGACTCAGCTGTTAGACTCAACTGTTAGACTCAACTGTTAGACTCAACTGTTAGACTCAACTGTTAGACTCAGCTGTTAGACTCAACTGTTAGACTCAGCTGTTAGACTCAACTGTTAGACTC
The DNA here is from genome assembly GCA_023566465.1 of Cottus gobio. Classification (NCBI taxonomy): domain Eukaryota; kingdom Metazoa; phylum Chordata; class Actinopteri; order Perciformes; family Cottidae; genus Cottus; species Cottus gobio. Next base: position 223,635 of record CM042228.1, on the reverse strand, counting down.
AACTGTTAGACTCAGCTGTTAGACTCAACTGTTAGACTCAGCTGTTAGACTCAACTGTTAGACTCAACTGTTAGACTCAACTGTTAGACTCAACTGTTAGACTCAACTGTTAGACTCAACTGTTAGACTCAGCTGTTAGACTCAGCTGTTAGACTCAGCTGTTAGACTCAACTGTTAGACTCAACTGTTAGACTCAACTGTTAGACTCAACTGTTAGACTCAACTGTTAGACTCAGCTGTTAGACTCAGCTGTTAGACTGTGTCATCAGAGTAATTTAGCTCAGTTAGAGACAGTATCCCATTATTCTTAAAAACATGAAATGATCATGAGTATTGATCAGCTCTAGTTCAATCAATGAGCATAAATAATCAATACTTCACTGATCTTTTGTTTCAGACCTCCAGAGAGATCAAAGTATCTGGAGCGATCGGCCCGTGTGTGTCTCTGAGCGCTAAAGGACCCTGTGTCTCTGAGAACGTACGTAGCCATGCTGGTGTTATACTGTAGTATAGTAGTACCAGTAGTACACAGTACTGCGTAGTTACCCTGTGTGTGTGTTACAGGAGATTGGAACAGGAGGAACGTGTCAGTGGAAGATCTGTGGTCTGGATCCGAGCACTACGCTGGCGCTTTACTTTGAGGTGGTCAACCAGGTAAGACCAGCTGACCTCTGACCTTTAGCTGGTCTGAGATCAGTCTGGAGGTTTACACCCTTCATCTGATTACAGAGCACAGGTCAGGTCACAGGTCAGGTGACCTCTACTTGGTAACAATGGACACACTAAAGAAATAAGCACACAAGTAATTACTCATTACAGTATTATTGTACTATTATTATGATTATGATTATGATTATTGCTTTCTACACAACCAGAAACGTTCTTCTCTTTAAATGTTAAATCCTCGACTCTCAGCTGTGAGCAGACGGAACCAGGATCAGCTTCCTGTCCTCTGCAGGGCTGCTGCTTGAAGTGTTGTGATGCTTCATTGAGTTCTGGATCTGTCCTGGGGTCTCCTCCCAGTTTGTTCAGCCACAAAGAGTCCAGAAGGATCCCAGTCAAATTCACCTCAGCAGTGCTGGGGCCGTTGGGAATTCAGTGTTGGAGGTATGAGCGAGGGAAAGATGTGACCTGACTGTGGCGCTTCAGGAAATGTTGTAGGATCACTTGAAGTCAGCCATATTTATCCACTTGGGACAAGGAATATCTGAACTAAAGTTCATGACAAACCACCCAGTAGTCGTTGGGATATTTCACTTTCAACCACTTAAACCAGCTCACTGAGCAAGATCTTCATTTATTTGGGTGTCCACTGAGCTGGATTCCAAGCTCTAAATGTAATGGAGAACGTCTTCTGATAGTATGAACTGAAGTGGAGGACTACATTTCCCACAGTGCAGTCTGGCTGTCACGGGTCAGACTGCTGACCTGTTAGTCTGCAGTTGGAGTTTCCATGTGTCGAGGTCACAGCTGTATTTGTGTTGATCATGGGGATGAAGGTGGGCGTGTTGCTGCTGTTGTCATTGTGCTGATGCCATTCGCTGTGTCCAGGTGGAGGGCAGAGCTCTGGGGGCGGGACTCCAGAGGCGTCCCAGAACACATCTGAATGAACCTGCAGATGCTCCGCCGCACCGCCGCCCTGAACCTGCTGCAGACGCATGAACAGACAGATGGAATCTGGTTTAGTGCTGCTTCACAGCTGCATATGTCAGTTATTGATTGGCTCTGCCTTTGTGGAATCTTTCTTACATCTGCGTCATACAGGTGATCCAGGGGTTGAGGGCAGCACTGGTCAAAACCAGCCATGTGGAGAGGGCCGAGGTCACAGCTGGACTCTGTTGACCGCTAAAAGTCTCATACAGAGACACAGAGATGTACGGCAGCCAGCACACCAGCAAGCACACTGGGAAACAGACAGGAACACATTAGAACCAACCAAAAACTAACTTGCAGATATATGGGGACTAGCTTCAGATGTCTGGGAACTAACTGCAGTTGTCTGGGGACTAGCTTTAGAGGTCTGAGGACTAGCTGCAGAGGTCTGGGGACTAGCTGCAGAGGTCTGGGGACTAGCTGCAGAGGACTGGGGACTAGCTGCAGAAGTCTGAGGACTAGCTGCAGAGGTCTGGGGACTAGCTGCAGAGGTCTGGGGACTAGCTGCAGAGGACTGGGGACTAGCCGCAGAAGTCTGGGGATTGTCTGCAGAGGTCTGGGGACTGTCTGCAGAGGTCTGGGGACTGTCTGCAGAGGTCTGGGGACTGTCTGCAGAGGTCTGGGGATTGTCTGCAGAGGTCTGGGGACTAGCTTAGAGGTCTGGGGACTAGCTGCAGAGGTCTGGGGACTAGCTGCAGAGGTCTGGGGACTAGCTTAGAGGTCTGGGGACTAGCTTAGAGGTCTGGGGACTAGCTTAGAGGTCTGGGGACTAGCTGCAGAGGTCTGGGGACTAGCTGCAGAGGTCTGGGGACTAGCTGCAGATGACTGAGGACTAGCTTCAGAGGTCTGGGGACTAACTGTTGAGGACTGGGGACTAGCTTTAGAGGTCTGTTTCATAGATATCCATCTTCTTCTCTAAAGGAAACAGCAGCTGAGGCTCATGGGTATTGCCGTAATAATTCAAACCTATGGTCAGACCATAAACTTGTTTTTTGTATCATCCACTCTGTCTCCAGACAGCCGTGCTGACCTTTGACCCTGCCTGTTTTTATGACATCACTGTGTCACCATAATGAGAATAATGACAGTGAGTCATGATCCTCAGAGACTGATCTCTGCTCCACAACTCAAGGTTCACCTCAGACATGGTGTTCACATGGCAACATATGACGGTTTGTGTTGGTTTTATGAGTCCACGTTGTTGTTTGCAGACTGACAGTTCAGACCTCACAGTCTGGACACATTATATTAAAGTGTAAACTGCTCTTTTAAGCACTGCCTTTTCTGGCCCCTGCCCTGTATGTTATCCAACTGAATTTCAGACAGCTATCAGGTTACTGTTAATAATAAAATACAAAATGGAATTCAAAGGAAGGTCCAAATAATAAGCAATAAATAAATAACGGCTTGTCCCTTTTTTAAACAAACAAACCTGCAGGGTTGAGGTTAGAGTGGTGCATATACTGCATTCTAATATCTCACATAACTAATTTATATTGTATATTTCCACAGCACTAACTCTGAGTACAAACAGGGCCATGATCAAGATTTTAGAAACACAAAGCTTACCCTCTGAAAACAAACTCATAACCTGGTATATAAATGTAACTATTTAATCCAAAAATTCAGCCTGACATATGCTGGACCTTTAGACTCTTTGTGAGAATGCATTGATGAATTAAAAATAAGGTACTGTTGGTTTGAACAGGATTCGGACAAGCAGAACTGTTTTTTAAAGATAGGGTCTGGTCGTTCGTGTTAGTGGCCAATCACGGTGGCGTAGAAGCTCACCTGAGGTTGTGACCATCACAATGGAGCTCCTCAGGTAATTGTTTGCTGGAACATAGTAGCAGTGTAGCTCATTGCACATGAACGTTCCCCTCCTGGCCTGTTTCCTGGCCACGTAGACGATGTATCCGTACAGAGAGCACACTGTGAGGATTGGCACCACAATGCCCACCGACATCCACAGCATCACAAAGGGCCTGTTTTCTGGGGTGAAGTTCGGGCAGCAGAGGAACCGCGACTCACTGTAGACGTAACTGCCAAACCCCAGCAGGGGCAAGGTGGCATTAACCAGGCAGAACACCCAGACAAGGACCAGCACCGCCCGGCTACGTCCCGGCGTCCAGATGGTGCGGTAGCTGAGGGCGAAGCAGATCTCGGTGAACTTGTCAACCGTGGCCCAGGTGAGCGAGTGGATGGAGGAGGTCTGCAGCAGGAGGAACAGGAAGCCGCCACCCTGACAAAAGATGCCCTCGCTGGAGCAACAGGAGAGCCGGGCCAGGCTGTTGTAGGCTCCGAACGGGATAGTGGAAAGTCCCAGGGCCAAGTCGCTGATGCCGAAGCTCACGGTGAGCCCCAGCGTGTCCGTCCGGAGGTCCTTGTTGAGGAGGAGCACCAGTAGAAGGAGGAGGTTCCCACAAATTGAGGCCACACCTGACAGAACCATCAGAGTGGCGTATAGTGTCCTGAGGGCGTTCACCATCTTCAGTTACATCACAGGTGAGATGAGACACGAGGACATGGTTGCATGACACCTTCCTGTCCAGAACCAGCAGGAACCCAAATGTGTGACTCTAATGTCCACTCGATGCTCTGTCAAACTCTGACTCAGGTCTGGGTAGTTTCACGCCAGATCTTTGACTGTTCATCTAAGTCTGAGTAGATTTTCAGAATAAAAGTTCCATGACTGGGATATTGAGGGACGAATGATGCTTCCATCATCAGTAAATCTGCTGATAATTGTTTCTTTTACTGCAACTTCTACCGTCTTTACTGCAACTTCTACCGTGGGCGGGGCGACTGTGGCTCAGTGGTTAGCAGGTCTGACTTTCACTCAGAGGATCAGTGGTTCGAACCCCGGCTCAGCCAGTCCATGTCGTTGTGTCCTTGAGCAAGACACTTAACCCTCATTGCTCACCGTTGCTGTGTCTACGGTCTACTGTATATCATGTAAGTCTCTTTGGATAAAAGCCTCAGATAAATGTAATGTACCGTCTTCACTGCAACCTCTTCTGCCTTTACTGCAACTGTTTTACAAACACTTTACAAATGCTTTACAAACGTTAGATTTCCTGACTGAATTAAGTCAAAGTGAAAACATCAATCGTCCCCCATGTTGTTGTTGTTCTGAGACACTAGACACAGTGTTGGACCTCAGTCCCCAGAGATAATCCTCTAGGTTTACGTTTTATGAGCCATTGTGATGAGATGAGCTGAACACACTATACTTATAAATCCATCAGCTTGTTTCCACTGCTGCAACTTAGTGGAAACACAGGTTCTGGTTCTGGTTGAGGAACCAGGGTCTTAATCAGTTCCTGTCCCCCTGCTCTACACCTTGAAACTCTCCAATGAGCCAGGAACTATTGAGTGGACTCTGGAGCGCTCAGCTGATTCGTCAAAGTCTTCATCTTCACAAGGTGGAAACACAAACCTCCTCCAGGAGCTTGAGGGTCAAAGATCCCTCAGACTGTCCTCAAAGGTCAAACCAAACAAAAGTCAATATATCCAAATCAATATCAGGGATCAGTTTGATCCTTGAAGACGATATAAAAGATCTGAGACCGCCGGAGTCTGATCCACTCTGAGTCTGAAGGACGGACTGCAGGAGGCGTGTCCTGCTGTGTTTGCGTGTCTCCAGAGGCAGCGTTGCTGTGGTGCACCTGTCGACCACCTGCTGTGATGTTGAGGGCACACACACACACACACTCATACAGTTATCTGCTGACTCTAACGTCAACAATACCTGAACATCCAATATCCTGTGTGTGTCACAGGTAATGACAGTTGTACAGGTGTGTATTCACCAACAACCTGCTGCTGTTGAACCTCAGGCCCCCTGAGGAGCTCATGTTGGAGGGGGAGACTCTGCTGCTGCCGGGAGCCGGGCTCTCCTCCCTCCGGAGCTCCGGGTATGGGTCTGTCCATGGTGGACCAGGACTACACTGAGGTCTATAGAGGACCAGGACTAGACTGAGACTGGTTCGGGACCAGTTCCTCATTGTCGTTTGTTATCTGTGTTACAGCACAACGCTCCGATCCCTCAAGGCGGCCGAGGAGCGATTCAGTTTGTTACTCAGTACCAACACTCGTCAGGACAGAGACGCATCAGGGTCACTACCACCGCCAGGAAGTAGGCGCGCACACACACACACACACAGACACACACACACACCAGTACATGACACTGGGATGTTCCTCTTTCAGCTGGGCAGACGCTCAGACGCAGATTCAGAGCATCGCGGCGTCCTTCGATCAGGAGGCGGCGGCCATCTTGATGGCGAGGTTGTCGGTGTACCGGGCGGAGACAGAGGAGGGTCCGGATGTCCTCAGGTGGTTGGACAGACAGCTCATCAGACTGGTGTGTACAATAAATGTAGTATTATTATTATTATTAATAATATTTGAATCAATGAATGTTTTCTGTTTCTGTTCAGTGTCAGAAGTTTGGAGATTACCACAAAGATGATCCAAATTCCTTCAGGTTCTCTGAGACCTTCTCCCTCTACCCTCAGGTGATCCACATCATGACATACATGACTCATTCCGCACAGCTTCTCCAGTTTTCGTTTTGTTTGCTCCTTTGTCTTTCATTTTTTGTTTTGTTCTGTTTGTCTCTGTCTCTTGTCCCCAGTGGAAAGCGTCTTCGAGTATTTAGAAAAGCACTATATAAGTTTGAATTGTTATTATTACCTGTCGCTGACCTGGTTACCTGTGGGTTACCTGTGACTGACTTGTAGTTAACCTGTGGGTGACCTGGTTACCTGTAGTTGACCTGTAGGTGACCTGTGGCTGACCTGATTACCTGTGACTGACTTGTAGTTAACCTGTTTCTGACCTGGTTACCTGTGGCTGACCTGGTTACCTGTGGCTGACCTGGTTACCTGTGACTGACTTGTAGTTAACCTGTTTCTGACCTGGTTACCTGTGGCTGACCTGGTTACCTGTGGCTGACCTGGTTACCTGTGACTGACTTGTAGTTAACCTGTTTCTGACCTGGTTACCTGTGGCTGACCTGGTTACCTGTGACTGACTTGTAGTTAACCTGTTTCTGACCTGGTTACCTGTGGCTGACCTGGTTACCTGTGGCTGACCTGGTTACCTGTGACTGACTTGTAGTTAACCTGTTTCTGACCTGGTTACCTGTGGCTGACCTGGTTACCCGTGGCTGACATGGACCTGGTTACCTGTGTTGTTTTTTTCCAGTTCATGTTCCACCTGCGCCACTCTCCGTTCCTACAAGTGTTCAACAACAGTCCAGATGAGAGTTCATATTACAGACATCAGTTCAACAGACAGGACCTGACTCAGGCGCTCATCATGATCCAACCTGTGCTTTACGCTTATTCATTCAATGGACCACCTGAGGTATTTATACACCTGGGCATACACCTGTACATATAAACGTGCATGTGCGGCATGACAGGCTAAGATATCACAACATCATCTGTTGGTTTGATGTTTTTGAATCCTCAAGATCGTCCTTTTGTCCAACACAATCTTGTTTTTTGTAACCAGAAGGGGGCGGAGCTAAGTACACAGAATGATGGACTGTAGCCCCGCCCCCTTAAGCATACTTTGTGGTCTTTGACCATAATTTACTAAATGAACATATTTGTAGCTGTATTGAAGAAGACTTGAAACTAGAGATTGAGACATAAACTCATGTTTACAATGTTTACTGAGGGAATATATCAAGAGAGAAGTAGAGTCATTTATATAGACTTCTATACAACCAGAGGAGTCACCCCCTGGTGGTCAGGAGAGAGAATGCAGCTTTAACACATGAAGTATAGACTTCTATACAACCAGAGGAGTCGCCCCCTGGTGGTCAGGAGAGAGAATGCAGCTTTAACACATGAAGTATAGACTTCTATACAACCAGAGGAGTCGCCCCCTGGTGGTCAGGAGAGAGAATGCAGCTTTAACACATGAAGCATAGACTTCTATACAACCAGAGGAGTCGCCCCCTGGTGGTCAGGAGAGAGAATGCAGCTTTAACACATGAAGTATAGACTTCTATACAACCAGAGGAGTCACCCCTTGGTGGTCAGTAGAGAGAATGCAACATTAACACATACCTGGTATGAATATTTCAGTATCTTTCGATTCGTTCAAGAGTCAGTACTTTATTGTCATGATAGATATATGTGCTGCTCCTGAAACTCTCTCAGAGTATTGATTTATTAATATTCAGTGTTGAGTAGCATCAGGATATGTGCTGGTAGACAAATTAAATACTTTATTTAGGGAGGTCAGATTTGGATGTTGAGTCCACTTCTTGTTGGAATGTGTTCACAAACACTTTAATGGATATTTGAATCTGTTTTAGATTCTGTGTTAATTTAAAAAATATTTTTTTGTGTGTCTTTTTTGTGCTGTTTGTGTGTCTTAGCCGGTACTGTTGGACAGCAGCAGCATCCTGCCGGACCGGATCCTGCTGATGGACACCTTCTTCCAGATCCTCATCTACCACGGAGAGGTGCATGCCGAGTACACATTTATATTTTTTAAAGAAACAGTAGTGATGTGTGGGGTTATATGAGGTACTTCTCCATAGTCTGTTTTACTACTGTCCCTTTAAATGAGAAGACCCTACAGATTAAATATGGGTTATTTTTTGGTCTCTGGCTGTCAGGGTCTAGCACTGCCGACCCGGCCAACGCGGATCTGTGTTTTGACGATGTTACGTGATGTTTCTATTAATAACTCTGCAAAAAAACGGCACAGAAATATGAATCAGCTGTTGCTGGATAGTCTGGAGTTCCCGCCCCCTTGCTCTGTGAACCCCTACGTGACTCTCACAGGAGCTCACAGCCTGTGGAGTGTGTCGAGCTCTCACCGTGATTTGTGGATTCAGGTGTCCATCAACATTTTGTGTGAAACTAACCAATGAACACTCAGGAAATCCCTAAGGACCCACCCACCTACACTGCAAAAATACACTGGCTTTCAGTCAGAGGCCCTAACAACCCACCTTACACTGCAAAAAAAAATAGTAAAACTTTTTTTTTCTTCTTTTTAGTACATATTTTGACTCAAATATATAGTAAAAAAAAAATATATATATATATAGTAAAATCGAGAACATTACCTCACGGTACAGAGGGGCTCAGTGAAGGACAAGGGTAATGAATCCCTGTTCATCGTCTGTCAGGCTCTATTTTAGTGACACCTCCTTGACAATAATCCCCGGTCTCTGTCTGTCAGGCTCGCTCAGTGAAGGAAACTAGTTATTAATTCTTGGTCTCTGTCTGTCAGACTGTAGCTCAGTGGCGGAAGGCTGGTTATCAGGAAATGTCTGAATATGAGAACTTCAGACACCTCCTTCAGGCTCCAGTGGACGACGCTCAGGAGCTGCTGCACACTCGCTTCCCGATGCCCAGATACATCGACACGGAGCACGGAGGCAGCCAGGTGGGGGCGCTAACATGTAACCACACAGCTGTCTGAATGTGTACATGTATTTATATGTTCTACAGCTCTAAATGTGGACTATACCTCAATAGCCGTGTCCAATACATATGTACTATCAATCCATTCCCTCTCCCGCCGGGTCGGAGGGCAGCAGGCTTAGCAGAGTATCTGCTTTCCAGCTCTTCCAGAAGAACACCAAGGTGCTCACCGAGGTCACTTCTGGGAGCCGAACAGCTGTTTAAATCTCCTAAGTTTTCCTCTGGAAGTTCTGTCAGCTGGAGTATGCTGGTTTATCCCGGTGAGCCGGTCTCCGTGGACCAGCATCAGTCAAACTGTATGCCGACAGTTAAACATTAAACATCAAAAACATTTAACTGATGACGTCACCACCAGAAAGTGTTGATTAGCAAAAGGCCAACTTCCAGTTCTGAACCGCTCTTTGCTCCAAGAAGTTTGTTTTGGTCAATCCAGAAGTCCTAGAAGGCACCACCTGGGTTCAGACCCCTGCAGGTCTATGTGCTGTACTTGAATATCCGTACGAAACATCAATATATGTACTGTACATTACTAAATGTACTATACATTAGATGTGCTATGCATTAAATGTACTATGTATTAGATATACTATACAATACAACATAATATTTTTTACTATATATAGCGCACAGTGTTATTGATGATGATGATTATGATGATGCTTTCCAGGCTCGCTTCCTGCTCTCCAAGGTGAACCCGTCCCAGACCCACAACAACATGTACACCTGGGGACAGGTGAGCTCTGCACCTTTAGTTGACCAATGTGTTGCTACATGTACACCTGGGCACAGGTGAGCCCTGCACCGTTAGTTGACCAGTGTGTCCTCTGCAGGAGTCTGGAGCTCCCATCCTGACGGATGATGTCAGCCTGCAGGTGTTCATGGACCACCTCAAGAAACTGGCTGTCTCCAGCGCTGCCTGACCTGCTGCCTCAACTGTCCGTCACCCTCCTCTCAGCCAATCAGCAGCCAGTTAAGACGACAAGTTAAACATCCAATGTTCCTGAAGTTGCTTCACAATAAAAACCGCAATGTGCTTTTTCTGTATAAAGCTTTTATTGTGAAACAGCAGCAGGAAGTGTCGTCTTCCTGAGGAGCAGGACCCTGAACACACCACGCTCATCTCACCCATCAGACCTCTGAGCGCCTGCTTGTTCTTTAATCCCGATGTGATTCTGTTTCATGTCAGAAAATAGAAAATGTAATAGTTGAAGATGATTCTCATACAGTGTCTGTGTCGTCTACATGATGACATCTTCATGTGGTCTGCTGTGTGTCATGTGGACTGATGTGAGATCAGATCGTCTTTGTGGACGACAGCAAGCAAAGAGCAAAATGTCCACGACCGGTCTGGTGGGTTGTCATTTTCAATGATCCCTGCAGTTAAAATGTATTGATCATCAGAAAATCAACACTTTTCAGAAACACATTTTCTGACCGCTGTTACGCTTGTTCATCACCATAAATTATAATTCTTCATTTAGAGTTACTTTGTGTGCAGAGTCTCGATCTGTGGACGACTCAAGGCTGTTGTTGGGTTTCTCTTTAAATCTGTTGAACACTGAACGTCCTGCAGAGAGAAGACAAGTTTGTTTTCATTGAGTTCTGATTCTCATGTTTCTAATAAAACTCTCTGGAGAAGTTCAATGTGTTTCTGTCGTTTTAGGAATTTTTGTGACAAACTATAACATAAAATCATGCTATACTATGACTCTATGTCTTAGAACTTTAGAGCAACATGTATACACAGCAATATTCAAATCAGTTTATTTTGTACATATATACGGTACTATGAGCTCTCTAGATAAGATAAGATAATCCTTTATTAGTCCCGCAGTGGGGAAATTACAGGATTACAGCAGCATTGCTCAGTACGTAAAGATAAAATAAAAATCAAGTAATATAAATAAACAGTAATAAACATAATAAAATAAACAGTAAAGAAGAAATTGAATGTACAGTAGAATATTGAATATACAAATTACAAAATATTACAAAATATTGCACCAGGATGGATTAAAGTGACCAGAGTGCTAAAAAAGTGTTCAAGTATTGAGAGTCCTGAATGTTTGTGAGCTACTGGGAGGTCAGCTTGTTGTGCAGCCTGACAGCAGCAGGGAGGAAGGACTTGCGGTACCTCTCCCTCACACACCGGGGGTGAATCAGCCGGTGGCTGAAGGAGCTGTGCAGAGCTGCCAGGGTGTCCTGCATGGGGTGGGAGGCGTGGTTCATCAGGGATGAGAGCTTGGCCATCATCCTCCTGTCTCCCACCACCTCCACAGTATCCAGAGGACACCCCAGCACGCTGCTGGCCTAGTGGGGTAATATGGTTCTATGAGCTCTCTAGTGGGGTAATATGGTACTATGAGCTCTCTAGTGGGGTAATATGGTTCTATGAGCTCTCTAGTGGGGTAATATGGTGCTATGAGCTCTCTAGTGGGGTAATATGGTACTATGAGCTCTCTAGTGGGGTAATATGGTACTATGAGCTCTCTAGTGGGGTAATATGGTTCTATGAGCTCTCTAGTGGGGTAATATGGTACTATGAGCTCTCTAGTGGGGTAATATGGTTGTATGAGCTCTCTAGTGGGGTAATATGGTACTATGAGCTCTCTAGTGGGGTAATATGGTTCTATGAGCTCTCTAGTGGGGTAATATGGTACTATAAGCTCTCTAGTGGGGTAATATGGTGCTATGAGCTCTCTAGTGGGGTAATATGGTACTATGAGCTCTCTAGTGGGGTAATATGGTACTATAAGCTCTCTAGTGGGGTAATATGGTGCTATGAGCTCTCTAGTGGGGTAATATGGTGCTATAAGCTCTCTAGTGGGGTAATATGGTACTATAAGCTCTCTAGTGGGGTAATATGGTGCTATGAGCTCTCTAGTGGGGTAATATGGTACTATAAGCTCTCTAGTGGGGTAATATGGTGCTATGAGCTCTCTAGTGGGGTAATATGGTACTATGAGCTCTCTAGTGGGGTAATATGGTACTATGAGCTCTCTAGTGGGGTAATATGGTACTATTAGCTCTCTAGTGGGGTAATATGGTACTATGAGCTCTCTAGTGGGGTAATATGGTACTATGAGCTCTCTAGTGGGGTAATATGGTATTATGAGCTCTCTAGTGGGGTAATATGGTACTATAAGCTCTCTAGTGGGGTAATATGGTGCTATAAGCTCTCTAGTGGGGTAATATGGTGCTATAAGCTCTCTAGTGGGGTAATATGGTACTATGAGCTCTCTAGTGGGGTAATATGGTACTATAAGCTCTCTAGTGGGGTAATATGGTGCTATAAGCTCTCTAGTGGGGTAATATGGTACTATGAGCTCTCTAGTGGGGTAATATGGTACTATAAGCTCTCTAGTGGGGTAATATGGTACTATGAGCTCTCTAGTGGGGTAATATGGTACTATAAGCTCTCTAGTGGGGTAATATGGTACTATGAGCTCTCTAGTGGGGTAATATGGTACTATGAGCTCTCTAGTGGGGTAATATGGTACTATAAGCTCTCTAGTGGGGTAATATGGTACTATAAGCTCTCTAGTGGGGTAATATGGTACTATAAGCTCTCTAGTGGGGTAATATGGTACTATAAGCTCTCTAGTGGGGTAATATGGTACTATGAGCTCTCTAGTGGGGTAATATGGTGCTATAAGCTCTCTAGTGGGGTAATATGGTACTATAAGCTCTCTAGTGGGGTAATATGGTACTATGAGCTCTCTAGTGGGGTAATATGGTACTATAAGCTCTCTAGTGGGGTAATATGGTACTATAAGCTCTCTAGTGGGGTAATATGGTGCTATAAGCTCTCTAGTGGGGTAATATGGTACTATAAGCGCTCTAGTGGGGTAATATGGTGCTATGAGCTCTCTAGTGGGGTAATATGGTACTATAAGCTCTCTAGTGGGGTAATATGGTGCTATGAGCTCTCTAGTGGGGTAATATGGTACTATGAGCTCTCTAGTGGGGTAATATGGTACTATGAGCTCTCTAGTGGGGTAATATGGTACTATTAGCTCTCTAGTGGGGTAATATGGTACTATGAGCTCTCTAGTGGGGTAATATGGTACTATGAGCTCTCTAGTGGGGTAATATGGTACTATGAGCTCTCTAGTGGGGTAATATGGTACTATTAGCTCTCTAGTGGGGTAATATGGTACTATGAGCTCTCTAGTGGGGTAATATGGTACTATGAGCTCTCTAGTTGGGTAATATGGTACTATTAGCTCTCTAGTGGGGTAATATGGTACTATGAGCTCTCTAGTGGGGTAATATGGTACTATTAGCTCTCTAGTGGGGTAATATGGTACTATGAGCTCTCTAGTGGGGTAATATGGTAATATAAGCTCTCTAGTGGGGTAATATGGTATTATGAGCTCTCTAGTGGGGTAATATGGTACTATGAGCTCCTTAAGATATGATGGTGCATCACCAGTTAAGGCTTTATAGGTGAGGAGAAGGATTTTAAATGTGATTCTTGATCTTACAGGGAGCCAGTGGAGAGCAGCTAATACAGGAGTAATGTGATCTCTCTTCCTAGTCCTTGTTAGTACACAAGCTGCAGCAATCTGGATCAACTGGAGAGACCCAAGAGGCTTACCAGAGCAGCCTGATAATAAGGAGTTACTGTAATCCAGTCTATATATATATATTACACACACACGCATAATATCATACATTATACACATAGCATCATTCAGAGATATACGTAATACACGCTCCGCTACAGTAAGTGGCGCAAAGCTCCGGTGACGTAGGTCTATAGTCCTCCAGTTAAACCGCAGAAGAAGAAGTAGAATAAGAAGGAGGAGGAGGCGCGAGGCAGCCTCTCTGCGTCAGTCTCTTGGAGGAAGATGGCGGACACAGAAGGTGAGCGCGCTGCTTGTCTGAATAATGTTAATAATAATAATAACTTCCAGTTCACGTCCAGAGCCCGTTTGTCTGGTGTGACGTCACGTGCAGATGTCTTCGTGTGCATTTATTTATGGATTCGGTTTCGTGCGTTCCTCTTTGATGGCGTTTTCGGTTCGGCGCGTGTTAGCTGTAGAACGCCGCAGATGCGAAGCAACACGGGCCCCACGCGGGTCCTGCTGACGGGCCCCACGCGGGTCCTGCTGACGGGCCCCACGCGGGTCCTGCTGACGGGCCCCACGCGGGTCCTGCTGACGGGCCCCACGCGGGTCCTGCTGACGGGCCCCACGCGGGTCCTGCTGACGGGCCCCACGCGGGTCCTGCTGACGGGCCCCACGCGGGACACACCCCGCGCTCGTGTCATAATTAATGTATTTCGTGTGTGTATAATATTCCTGCGGTTCACATGTGGATCACTGGTCCGTTAGCTTGGTTAGCCGCCTCATGCTAACTACCACGTGTGGTCTGGGGACACGTGGCGGGTCTCTTTCCGGTTCACGTGACCTCGACAATACAGTCAGTCACGTGATACTGGGACTTTATTCCAGATTAAACGTTTAGCTCTAAAGAGACCGGTTTCTCCAGGTTTAACTCGGAGATCTGCGAGCTGCTCAACCTAAACATTTCCCTGACGTGCATTTTCTGAATTTATTAATGACTTGGTTTTATGGTTGTGTACTTTTCTAATGTGTAAAGTTATTTTAATGACTACCACAAAGTGCTCGTTCCCTTTCTATAGGAAAGGGAACCATAAATCACTGCTGTGTTGACTCCGCCCCTAACCTAGGGGAACCAGAGGGATGCTGGTCCACCATGTTGACCTGTGTTTGTCTCCTCAGCGTCAGGCAAGAAGAGGAGAAGCAAGAGAGTCGGGGATGAAGAAGTCGGGGTTAGTGATGTCATCAGTTAATGCTCCTGTGACTGTCTCTCTCTCCCTCCCCCTCTCTCTTGTAACTGGGCTCTCTCTCTCTTGTAACTGGTCTTCCTCAGGAGATCCAGCAGAGCGGGGACTTCCAGATCCAGCCCGAGTCCCGGGTGGCCTCTCTGGACACGTCTCAGTGGCCGCTGCTGCTGAAGGTATTTGCTGTTTACTCCAGAGCTGCTCAAGTCATGTGACGTGATGAAGAAGTTTATCCATTCGCTGAGTGGCAATCTTGTTGCAGCATCAGCTCCGCCCCCGTTCTGGGGGCGGAGCCTCTGTCGCGGATCCGGCGCTGTTTGACGTTCTGTCGGCGGTCCGGAACTGCGCAGAGAAACTGCTGCGGCCGGAGCGCTGCCGAGACGATTTGACTGTTCTGATCACATGAAGACTGTTTGTACCCTGATATTATCATCATCATCATCATCATCGAGCGGGCTTCATTTACACAACTTTGTTGCAGAATTTTGACAAACTGAACATCCGGACGGCTCATTACACGCCGCTGCCCAACGGGAGCAACCCGCTGAAGAGGAGCATCCAGGACTACGTCAGGTAATGCTATGCTAGCCCCAGGTTTATGTAATGCTATCCCAAACACGGGCTAGGTAATGCTATGCTAACATCTGATGCTGCTTCCTGTCAGGTCGGGCTTCATCAACCTGGACAAACCGGCCAACCCGTCGTCTCACGAGGTCGTGGCGTGGATCCGGAGGATCCTGCGGGTGGAGAAGACGGGTCACAGCGGGACGCTGGACCCGAAGGTCACCGGCTGCCTGATCGTGTGTGTGGACCGAGCCACGCGGCTGGTCAAGTCCCAACAGAGCGCCGGTACGCACTTCCTGTTTCTAACTGATGCTTGATGACCTGTGTGGTGCTGAATGTCTCCACCCGGCTGTCAGGCGTGTGAGCACAGTAAAACCCAGCGGCCCCCCTCACTACTCTCTGTGTGTTGCAGGTAAAGAGTATGTGGGGATTGTTCGGCTGCACAATGCGATAGAGAGCGAGCACACCCTCGCCCGGGTGAGTGAGTCGGTGGAAGCTTTTCACAGGAATGAGGCGACCGAATCGTAACATTGGATCAGTGTGGTGTCTGTCCAGACCTGGCACTCGCTCTGATTGGCCGGCTGTCGGTCATGTGACTGACCCACTTTCTGTCTGCAGGCGTTGGAGACGCTGACGGGCTCTTTGTTCCAGCGGCCGCCGCTCATCGCCGCCGTGAAGCGTCAACTCAGAGTTCGAACCATCTACGAGAGCAAACTGATAGAATACGACCCTGAGAGGAGATTAGGTAAGATCAATGATCAATAGTCTGCTCAGCAATACGACCCTGAGGCGTCGGACAGGAGGTCACATGGTGTGTTTTGCAGGTATCTTCTGGGTGAGCTGTGAGGCGGGAACGTACATCCGGACTCTGTGTGTCCACATGGGTCTGATGCTCGGGGTCGGAGGTCAGATGCAGGAGCTGAGGAGAGTCCGGTCTGGAGTGCTGGGGGAGAAGGTTAGTGTCACTTCCTGTGAGTCCACTTCCTGTCTGATCCACAGTGTTGAGTCCAGGCCTGCTGTTCAGTGCCGGCCTGTTAATTCATCTTTGGAACAGAAAGCTGCAGCAGAGGCTCCGATGACATCATTGTAGTGTCTGTGGCGCCTCAAGGCTGCTGACATCACCACAACCTCATCATGACCTAACACCTGTTGTTGTTGTTGTTTCATCAGGACCACATGGTGACGATGCACGACGTGCTGGACGCTCAGTGGCAGTTCGACCACAACAAAGACGAGACGTACCTCCGGAGGGTCGTGTTCCCGCTGGAGAAGCTGCTGGTGTCCTACAAGAGGCTGGTGATGAAGGACAGCGCGGTGAGCTCATCAATACTGTTGATCAGTGAAGGAACGAAGACTAGAGATAACGAGCTGCTCTGTTAAGTGTCTCCGCCCATGACTCACCTGAGGACCTGACTGTTTCCAGGTGAACGCCATCTGTTACGGGGCAAAGATCATGCTGCCGGGTGTCCTCCGGTACGAAGACGGCATCGAGATGAACCAGGACATCGTGGTCATCACGACCAAGGGGGAGGCCATCTGCTCAGGTGTGTGTATGTGTGTACAGGTGCAGCCACATGATGAGCAGAGTAGATGCAGTAGCTCTCGGGCCGTGATGACCTGCTATCTATCACCCTGTTCTGATGGCTGAGGGTTGGGGTTAAAGATCGGTACCAGTGGCCTTGCTAACATGGCTCTTCTACTGCAGCTGTTGCTCTGATGACTACCGCAGTCATCTCCACATGTGACCACGGCGTGGTGGCCAAGATCAAGAGGGTCATCATGGAGAGGGACACGTATCCAAGGAAGTGGGGTCTGGGTCCCAAGGTAAGCCCCGCCCACCTCAGGTGCAGAACAGTTGGTATGAGTTGAGTCTGTGCTAACGGCCGCTTGTTTGCAGGCGAGCCAGAAGAAGATGATGATCCAGAAAGGACTGCTGGACAAACACGGCAAGGCCAACGGCAGCACGCCCACCGACTGGAAGAGCCAATACGTGGACTACAGGTGAGCCTCACCTGAGGGGGCGGGGCCAGAGAGTCTCTCTGCTACAAGCATAAATGTGGTAAACTGCTCCCAGTCTGACCATTAATGGTCCTCATAGAGGTCTCTGGGGGTCCTGGTCTCACTATACAGCTACTGGTGTCGTTATAATCAAACTAAACACTAAGTGATGACATCACTGCTCAACAACTTAGTTAAAATATTGGTGTTAATTGTTTTTGTTTTGATTGACAGCAGCTCCAAGGAAACTGCAGAGTCATGTGACACCTCAGCAAAGGTATGAGCTGAACTTTATAAACATGTACATGTGGTCCTGAACACATTGTAATTTTAATTGTAAACATGTCTGAGACTATTGACCAATCGGTGACCCTTGTGCTCCACAGAGGAAGAGAGAGGTGGACGAAGAGCTGGCGGAGCCCAGCACACCGCCGGCAGAGGACATGAAGAAGAAGAAAAAGAAGAAGAGGGTGACACTAGAGGCGGAGGTGGAGCCTGAGGCGGAGGTGGTGTCTGAGGAGGCGGAGCCAGAGACTGAGGTGAGGATGGACTTGTTTTCCCTATAAGGCAATCGTGATCACAAAGCTAGTGCAGATCGCATGCCATTAAAAGTGTCCTCGCTACGGCATTTGCCACTTGATTGACATGCAGAGCTGCCAGTGTGCAAATGAATGTCAATCACTAGCATGACTGTTATTCCCGTGAGTTTACTCTCGACTTTGTGGTTAATTCGCGCCATCTGCTTTCCGTTCGGTGTGAACGCAGCATCGCCCGGCTGAGTCAAAAAATGAAATGGGCAAATTTACAGAAGTGAATTGTGTCATAAGGGGTTATGCAAGGTACGCCAATATTGTAAATATAAAGTATACTCACTATATTTATACATTAATGCTATATGTATGTATGTTCATTGGCTTTCCTTTTCAAAAACTGCAACTGGAAAACAAACACTTTAATGGTCACTCAGGCTGAATATCTATCTTGTACGTCATCCTGCAGGTTGTAAGTGTCAAGAAGAAGAAGAAGAAAAAGAAGAAACTAAAAGATGAGGCAGAGTGACCTGGACACTAAGACTCCGCCCCTTTCACCTGTCTGAATGCAATGCCTTCAGGAGTTTTTGAGAGGACGCAAAGAAAAGAGACTTTTTATTTTGTATAAATTTTTTTATGTTTCTTTCTGCTGTAAATACCCGAACACTGTTGTTTTTTGAAAATAAAGGTTTTCTGTATTTGTTTATTAAAATCTGGTTTATGAGTTAATCACAAACTAGAATGGAATGCTAGGTTTATAATCTTTACTTTCATACTTCTCCATGATTTCAACCATTGATTAAATCTCAGTCCGTTCTACAGTGATCTCCGTACATTCTGGGCCCAGGAAGCTGTTGTAGTCCAAGCACAGAACCTTGTGGAGCTCCATGACTTGTTTAGTTGTGAATGTTTTAACTTTCTTTGATCACATCAGGCAAATGCTCAGGGTCCAAATGAGGGAAGAAAAATGTCATGTGCAACTAAATTAATATTTAATACGTTTGCAATTATTACAAAAAAGCCCACCTCACTATGTGGCCCTTTTCTGGCTTCCCCCTGATGGCTAAATGGCTCAAGCTAACTGTTCCCACCTGAAATTCATTAGGGATAGCCAGAATTAAACATTTTGAGAAGTTTTATTTTTTTGGAGTGATGGACATAACTTCATCTCAAAGAGGAAGCTGGTGGAACAGTGGTGCTAACGCCTGGATAAAAACACAGGAAACACCAGTTCGTACATCAGAGGGAGTAATGAAGTAGAATTCTGTGAAGAATTCAGTGACATGGCAACATATTTTCATTAATTGACATTGTACAACAGTCTAGAGAGCTTATTAATTCATTTGAATATCCAGCTGACTGATGGCAAGTGGCTCGTATAACAAAGCTAATGTGTAGCGTTACCGAGATGTGCACCTGGTCAGGGATAAGAGTCAGTGTTAGGGCCGGGGATCGAACCACCGACCTTCTGATTGAAAAACCGACTTGCTAACCACTGACCCACAGTCGCCTCGCAGTAGTCCACTCAAAGTTAGCAGGCTAATGTGATGTTAGCTCACATTTTTAGCAGATATTTCTTTAAAAGACCCTCTGACTGGTGGACCCTCTCTGACTGGTCGTCTTGGTTCAGAACCTTTTGTTCTTTGGATTTGTAGTCAAACTTCTCCACTGAGAACTGACCCCGCCCCCACAGGTGGGGCCATTGTAGTTGCCCAGGTGCGGTCAAAGCCTCTTTGACTGGTGGACCCTCTATGATCCTCTGACTGATGGACCATCTCTGACCCTGTCTCTCTGGTGGACCCTCTTTGACCCTCTCTGACTGGTCGTCTTGGTTCAGAACCTTTTGTTACCTTCAGAAGTAACCCTCAGCTACACTTTCATACATTACAATCAATACGTACTCTACATGTTTTCATTTCAAGGCCTCGCGCAGCAGACATTACATGCTGAAGGTTATCGGTCATGTGACTACGGTCTTTAAGACTTTCTGGTGTTATTGTACTGGGATGTAATGCTTTATTCATCTGCTAATGTTGGGCAACTTTACCCATCATGCAGCAATGAGGGCAGCAATCACAGTTTATCCAGAAAAGACACATTTTGTTTAATAACATTTCAATGTTAAGTAATTTCACACCAACAAAGTGTTAAAAACATGTTGAATGAATTCTTTGGATTTGTAGTCAAACTTCTCCACTGAGAACTGACCCCCGCCCCCACAGGTGGGGTCACACCCTCTCTGACTGGTGGACCCTCTCTGACCCTCTCTGACTGGTGGGCCCTCTCTGACTGGTGGACCCTCTCTAACCCTCTCTGACTGGTGGACCCTCTCTGACTGGTCAGACGCAGTGGCAGGAGAGTGGCTCTCTGAGTGAGCTAGTAATGACTTGTACTCTGTGATTGGTCAGTTCCTGCAGGTCTGAGATCAGCTGCAGCAGACGAGGACTTGGCTGGTGGATGACCCAGCTTGGGTCGTTTGGGTCTGGTTTGTAGAATGAATCCAGAACCTCCAGAGTGACGAGATGCTGAAGCTGTTGCAGGAGCAGAAAGTCATTGTCTGACAGGTGGTGATGTCTGAAACACAAAAACAGGTGGTTACAGAGACCAGCAGGTAGATATGGAGATCAAGTTGTTCAGGCCAGAGGTCATGAGTTGGCAGGAACCTACCGGATCCGTAGTGTCCTCAAGTGAGGGAACAGCTGTGGGAGGAGTCTAACAAGGCTGGAAGAGGAGCTCCAGGGTTCCAGGTGCAGGTGTTCCAGGTGAGGAGCTCTGCGTGAGACCACTTGCAGGTCTTCAGGCTGCAGATCCACACAGAGAGTCAGACTGATGAGGGAGCATGGCAGGAAGTCAGCGTACACTGCCAGAGGATGGCCTCCTTTTGGATAAACAGAGTGAGGTCATGATGACATCAGTGAGTGTTTGAGCAGGAGAACAATCTCAAGTACATTACATTTCATTTATCTGAGGCTTTTCTCCAAAGAGACTTACATGATATACAGTAGACCGTAGACACAGCAACGGTGAGCAATTAGGGTTAAGTGTCTTGCTCAAGGACACAACGACATGGACTGGCTGAGCCGGGGATCGAACCACCGACCCTCTGATTGAAAGTCAGACCTGCTAACCAATGAGACGCAGTCGCCCCCTACTTAAATATATAGTGAACTATTAATGTAAACATCATACTGATTAATAATACTGTGATATTATAGTAATATTATTAATAACACACAGCAGAAGCTCATCACTGCTGTAGAAGTTGACCCTCACCGTGCACGCTGAGGCTGAGAAGCTGCGGCATTGACGTCAGCCATGTCTGCAGGTGACAGATGGGACCAGGTACAGAGTACAGGTGGAAGATTGACAGGCTCCGGAGGCGGGACAAAGGCTGCAGAACTTCCTGTGTCACTACGGCGTCGTAGTTCAACAACTGGAGCTCAGACAGCTGCAGAGCGGCATCACCTGCTTCAAGACAAACATCTTATATTATAACATATATTTGGTGTGGACTCACCTGGCATTACATTACATTTCATTTTTTTTTTATTATTACCTGTCATCACACTTATTATCAGTGTCACCACACCTGTTATTACCTGTCACCACACCTGTTATTACCTGTTATCACATGTGTCATCACACCTGTTGTTACCTGTCACCTCATCTGTTATTACATGTGTCATCACACCTGTTATTACCTGTCATCCCACTTGTTATTACCTGTCATCACACCTGTTATTACCCACCCGAGTCATTGAGACTTGGGATGCATCCCTAGAAATCAATGTCAGTGCTCCATCTTGAAACACATCTCATTTCCCATAAAGCATCTTGGGGACAAGGACCATGTGATACCTGCTGATTGGATTATGTGATATTTACCTGTAAGGTGGGTGGGGCTGAAGAAGTCATGTGACAGTGTTTTGTAGGTAATCATGGTCCAGGACAGGTGTTTCAACTCCGACAGGTGAGTCAAGACGCCACTGAGTGTCGGGACTCGCAGACTGCCATCGTGGTGCAGCTGCAGTGAGGTGAGGCGAGTCAGCTGACTGAGGGCAGCCAACAGGTGAGAGGCGGGACAGGTGAGCTTCACATTACACAGTCTGAGCTGCAACAACTGCTGACTCAGGGAAAACAGGAAGTCCACGTTCTTCAAAGGTGCGGAACAGGAAGTGACCGACAGACGCTGCATCCTGTGGAACAGTTTCAGCTCAGTGACGCCCCCTTCCCTCCAGTCGTCCAATCGCAACGCCCCGAGGGCAGGAAGCCAGGTGGCGAGCTGCTTCAGGTGTTTCCTCTTACCTGAGCGCAGCACGATGATGTCCACACGCCTCTGAGCCAGGCTGCGCCAGAAGGGCGGGTTGTACCGGGAGAAGTCCCTCAGCACCACGCAGAAGCCTCGCCAAAGGGGGCGGGACTTATCCAGCAGGTGCTTGAAGTGTGCGCAGGTGCAGCGCACGTTCAGCTTGTCTCTCCAGGACAGGAAGCTGAACACCTGCAGCCACAGCTCGAGAGGAAGCTGCAGCACCGACATCTTCGCGACGTCACACAGGTGTGTCTGATCGATTATTGATTATTAGTGATATCATAAACCGAGATCACGGCAGCTATCAACAACAGCACGGACAACCACGTGCCGGAAGTCGGATAGAAGTCTAGTCAAGTATCTTCTTCCTCCTGCTGCGTCTCTTCTTGTTCTCCTTCTGCTCGTGCTGCTGCGTCTTTTCCTGTTCTTCTTCTTTTTCTTCTCCTCCTGCTTCCTGCTGCGTCAGCGAGAAAAGATTGTGTCTGTAGGAGGAGGTGTCACTCTGATCGTTTTAGCTGAAAATTCATGTTGAAGATTCTACAGCACACATAACATTACATTACATTTATCTGAGGGTTTTATCCAAAGAGAAACTGCAACAACAGCTCTCAGCAAGTGACTCTGCTTCTATCTCAAACAGATCACCAACTACAAGCCCAAAACCCCCCACTCCATGAATGACCTCCGCCTGGCAGACGAGCTGAACGAGTTCTACTGGAGCTAAACATCAGCTCCATCTCCAAGAAGGCGCAGCAGAGGATGTTCTTCCTGAGGCAGCTGAGGAAATTCAACCTGACAAAGACAATGATGGTGCACTTCTACACAGCCATCATCGAGTCCATCCTCTGTTCCTCCATCACCGTCTGGTACGCTGCAGCCACTGCCAAGGACAAGGCCAGGCTGCAGCGCATCATTCGCTCTGCCGAGAGGGTGATTGGCTGCAATCTGCCGTCCCTCCAGGACTTGTTTGCTTCAAGGACCCTGAAGCGGGCGAGGAAGATTGTAGCTGATCCCTCTCACCCTGGACACAAACTGTTGGTGTCCCTCCCCTCTGGCAGGAGGCTGCAGTCCATCAGGACCAAGACCTCACGCCACACCAACAGTTGTTTCCCATCTGCAGTCGGGCTCATAAACAGAGCCCGGGTCCCCCTAACAGAGCCCGGGTCCCCCACTGACTTGACTGACTCTGTCACCCCCAGACATTTTCCCACTGTTCACTCCCCTCCAAACACCCTCATGCCTCATATTTAAGTACATTTTCGCACTTTATCCTTTTTTTAATCCTTTTTATCCTTTAATTCTTTTATTTAATATATTTTTTAAAATTTATTTATTTGCACAAATCATACAATAAAATAAAAACAGAGATTAATGATATTAGTGCAGGAAGAGACAAAAGCCAACTTGGCTTATTTGAAGCCTCCACCTATATAATATTTAAAATTTTACAAACATAAAATGAAATATGCATAAGATAGACAACAAAAGAAAAAAATAATGTAATTATGTCAAGTCTGTGTGTGCATGTGAGTGTGAAAGTAAGCATTGCTTGCGTTTGTTCAGTGATGTTGGGTTATACCCCTGTGGCATTTCCTAAGCAATGATAACTGTAAAAATGTCAGAATCAGAACCATTTATTGCCATGTATGTTTACACATACAAGGAATTTGTCCTGGCGGGAAGGTGCATACATTTAACATTTAACAATACACATTTAACAGTTAACGCAGTGCAATGAATGAATGAGGATGAATGGATGAATGAATATTTACATTGAAACAGTAGCATGTAGATAAAACAGCTAAAACAAGAAAGACAAGAACACTCATACATAAAAAAGCTTTACATGAAACACTCTTACAAAACAGCAATTAGACTTTCTTTTATGCAATTTTTGAAACATTTTATAGAGGGACAATTCTTTGTTAGGTGGAAATATTCATTCCATAATTTGGTTCCCCTGAATCTAATTGAAAATTGACCTCTGCTAGTCAGTAATTTAGGAAGATGAAGATTGACGAGTGGAGTAACAGTGAATCTGTGAATTGATTTTGAAGGTTTTGAAATGATCAGGAATATTTCCTTCACCTAAACGAATCCTATACATGAAAATGCAAGTTAAAGAAATATTGATGTCATAGATATTCTACTGTTCATTGTAAATATTAATTCACTCATTCCCATTTATTGCACTCTGTTTATTGTTAAATATGTATTGGTAAATGTTATGCACCTCCTTCTTTGAATGTGTAAACAAACATTCCAATAAACGGTTCTGATTCTGAATCAGAGCCCCTAACCCTCAGAGTCCCTAACCATCAGAGTCCCTAACTATAAGATAAGATAATCCTTTATTAGTCCTGCAGTGGGGAAATTACAGGATTACAGCAGCATTGCTCAGTACGTAAAGATAAAAGAAATCAAGTAATATAAATAAACAGTAATAAACATAATAAAATAAACAGTAAAGAAGAAATTGAATGTACAGTAGAATATTGAATATACAAATTACAAAATATTACAAATATTGCACCAGAATGGATTAAAGTGACCAGAGTCCCTAACCATGAATCAGAGCCCCTAACCATCATAGCCCCTACCCCTCAGAGTCCCTAACCATGAACCAGAGCTCCTAACCCTCAGAGCCCCTAACCCTCAGAGCCCCTAACCCTCAGAGCCCCTAACCCTCAGAGCCCCTAACCATCAGAGCCCCTAACCATCAGAGCCCCTACCCCTCAGAGTCCCTAACCATGAACCAGAGCTCCTAACCCTCAGAGCCCCTAACCATCAGAGCCCCTAACCCTCAGAGCCCCTAACCCTCAGAGCCCCTAACCATCAGAGCCCCTACCCCTCAGAGACCCTAACCATGAATCAGAGCCCCTAACCATCAGAGCCCCTACCCCTCAGAGTCCCTAACCATGAATCAGAGCTCCTAACCATCAGAGCCCCTAACAATGAATCAGAACCCCTGACCATAAATCAAGCCCGTAACCATGCATTGAGCCCCTAACCGTGAATCAGAACCCCTGACCCCTAACCATGAATTAGAGACCCAATCCCAATGTCACCCCTAAGCCCTCAAAACCCTGAACCCTGAGGGATTTACTGTCAGCTGGTAACTGGTTGAGTGTGAGAGGCTTTAGGGCTTGATGGTGTAAATATGAATGGGACAGCACTTTGCTGCAACATACCATGTGACCATGACTACATAAAAAAAATATTGTGTACAATGTGGGTATTTATTTTATACTTTTCATTCCCTGATTTATTGATTTCCCTGAATCAATTTGTGTCAAACATATAATCTCTGCTGGCATTCCTCTGATTTCATGTGTTTTTATGTTCCATCTTTAATCCTTTAATCCTTTAATGTGCCTCTTTGTTTACCTTTTTTTAATTTATTCATGCTGACTTATGGAAAGGGTTCGTAAAGGGCTGAAAATGTCTGCCAGAGAGCCCTCAAGCACTCGACGATGTGAGAGTGCTAAATCCTCACGGACTTCATGGGAACGCGCCTCAAAATCCGTGAGACTGTAAGGGTGGAGCCCCTAACCATGTATCAGAGCTCCTAACCATGAATCAGAGCCCTTTACCATGCATAAGATCTCTTAACCATGAATCAGAGCCCTTTACCATGCATAAGATCTCTTAACCATGAATCAGAGCCCCTAACCATGGACCAGAGCCCCTAAAGGAGGAGAATGTGGGATCAAAGAGATGGGGGCTCTCTACGGGTCATTTGGGGGTTTTGAATGTTACATTACATTTCATTTAGCTGACGCTTTTATCCAAAGCGACTTACAATAAGTGCATTTCACCGAATGTTCTATCAGAAACATACGCTGCTGTGTAGAGGTCAGTGTCACTGGGTTCAGGTTACACGTGTTTCTAAAGAAGATGTTATTGTTATTATGGCTATTATTATAGTTATTATGTTATTATTGCTACTTTGTCTTGTCTTTAATGAGTTGCAGGGGATCCAACAACTACACATAAATAATATGTATTAGATCCTAATAAAGTCATTGTAACAATAACGCTGAAAAAAAGACATGTTGAGACAAAAGACAACAGTTTCATGTTGATGAAGATTAATAATCAATGACTACAAAAGAACAAGTAAGAGTGAAGAAGATGTAATCGATCAGCAGGAGGCGCTGTCTCGCAGCTGAGCAGCAGATCCACCACAGAAGAAGACGAGCAGATCCACCACAGAAGAAGAGCAGAAGCAGGAATAAGAGATCCGTAAACGTGAGTGCCAGAGCAGTCCTCCAATAAACTAAACTAAAGAGGAGGAAGAAGAAGAGGAGGAGGAGGAGGAGGAGGAGGAGGAGGAGGAAGAAGAGGAGGAGGAAAAGGAGAAATAGTTCTCATCAGAATGGAAGGTGAGTGAACGCGCTCGTTCGAGGGAACGTCACAAGTCTCCTCCCTTCACTTATTAATACTAATAAATACAGTTATCACTTATTATTACCAATTCATACAGTTATCACTTAATACTAATAAATACAGTTACCACTTATTAATACCAATACACACAGTTATCACTTATTAATACTAATAAAGACAGAGTTATCATCAGTGTATGTTTTGAATTTCTTATTGAGACATCCTTATTAAATAACCAGAATATGATGTTGGTTTCTCTCTGGAGTTATTTGATGATGATCAATGTTTCAGGTGAAACTGAAACGATATAACTCATATTTAATTTCTTGTTTTGATTATCACAAGTCGTTCTTTATATGTTTTACACATGAAACCAAACCATATTCTGTCTATTATTATTATTATTATTATTATTATATGTCATATATTAATGAGTTCATGTGCATGAATACGGACTGTGACAAACATTTGCTTTCATATAATTCCTATTTATTTATTTCGAACATGTAACAATTTAGTAAAAAACTGTCAAACAAATCTGGTAATACGTATTCATCTTGACTGTCTCAAACAATTCACTCCATATTTAGTGGAGACTTCTTTGACACACATACAAATATTGATTGAACTATTAAACTATAAATCATGATTTTTGGTTTTCCAGATGAATGAAACTTAAACACTGACCCTCACTTTTTAATCAGTCATATCTACAAACTATAAAAACTACAATGACATGTCACATGTATTGTTGTCTCATGACGTCACAGTGACCCAAGCCAACAGGAAGTGCTCTGCTGTCACAGGAAGTACCCGAAAAATCAAAGATAACGCGGCCGACTGGCACAACCTAATGGTGAGGTGGGAAAAACTCAACGATGACGGATTCAGAGTGGCAGGAAACATGGTGGACATCAGACTAACCCGGTGAGTTCACTTTCCTAAAGCTAGTTTAATAAAGCTAGTTTAATAAAGCTAGTTTAGAACTAGTTTCCTAAAGCTAGTTTAATAAAGCTAGTTTCCTAAAGCTAGTTTCCTAACGCTAGTTTAATAAAGCTAGTTTAGAACTAGTTTCATAAAACTAGTTTAATAAAGCTAGTTTCCTAAAGCTAGTTTCCTAAAGCTAGTTTCCTAACGCTAGTTTAATAAAGCTAGTTTAGAACTAGTTTCATAAAACTAGTTTCCTGAAGCTAGTTTCCTGAAGCTAGTTTCCTGAAGCTAGTTTCATAAAGCTAGTTTCATAAAGCTAGTTTCTGAAAGCTAGTTTAATAAAGCTAGTTTAATAAAGCTAGTTTAATAAAGCTAGTTTAATAAAGCTAGTTTAGAACTAGTTTCATAAAGCTAGTTTCCTAAAGCTAGTTTCATAAAGCTAGTTTAATAAAGCTAGTTTAGAACTAGTTTCCTAAAGCTAGTTTCATAAAGCTAGTTTCATAAAGCTAGTTTCGAACTAGTTTCATAAAGCTAGTTTCCTGAAGCTAGTTTCCTAAAGCTAGTTTCATAAAGCTAGTTTCATAAAGCTAGTTTAGAACTAGTTTCATAAAGCTAGTTTCCTGAAGCTAGTTTCCTAAAGCTAGTTTCCTAAAGCTAGTTTCCTAAAGCTAGTTTAGAGCTAGTTTAATAAAGCTAGTTTAGAACTAGTTTAATAAAGCTAGTTTAATAAAGCTAGGTTAGACCTAGTTTACTAAAGCTAGTTTCATAAAGCTAGTTTAGAACTAGTTTCTGAAAGCTAGTTTCTGAAAGCTAGTTTCCTAAAGCTAGTTTAATAAAGCTAGTTTCATAAAGCTAGTTTAAAGCTAGTTTCCTAAAGCTAGTTTAATAAAGCTAGTTTAATAAAGCTAGTTTAGAACTAGTTTCCTAAAGCTAGTTTCATAAAGCTTGTTTCATAAAGCTAGTTTAGAACTAGTTTCATAAAGCTAGTTTCCTGAAGCTAGTTCCATAAAGCTAGTTTAATAAAGCTAGTTTAATAAAGCTAGTTTAGAACTCGTTTCCTAAAGCTAGTTTCCTAAAGCTAGTTTGATAAAGCTAGTTTAGAACTAGTTTGATAAAGCTAGTTTCCTGAAGCTAGTTTCATAAAGCTAGTTTAGAACTAGTTTCCTAAAGCTAGTTTCCTAAAGCTAGTTTCCTGAAGCTAGTTTGATAAAGCTAGTTTGATAAAGCTAGTTTCCTGAAGCTAGTTTCATAAAGCTAGTTTAATAAAGCTAGTTTAGAACTAGTTTCCTAAAGCTAGTTTCCTAAAGCTAGTTTAGAACTAGTTTCCTAAAGCTAGTTTCCTAAAGCTAGTTCCATAAAGCTAGTTTAATAAAGCTAGTTTAGAACTAGTTTTATGAAGCTAGTTTCATAAAGCTAGTTTGATAAAGCTAGTTTAATAAAGCTAGTTTCCTAAAGCTAGTTTAGAACTAGTTTCCTAAAGCTAGTTTCCTAAAGCTAGTTTAATAAAGCTAGTTTAGAACTAGTTTCCTGAAGCTAGTTTCATAAAGCAAGTTTGATAAAGCTAGTTTGATAAAGCTAGTTCCATAAAGCTAGTTTAGAACTAGTTTCATAAAGCTAGTTTCCTAAAGCTAGTTTCTGAAAGCTAGTTTCCTAAAGCTAGTTTAGAACTAGTTTAATAAAGCTAGTTTAGAACTAGTTTAATAAAGCTAGTTTAATAAAGCTAGTTTAGAACTAGTTTCATAAAGCTAGTTTAATAAAGCTAGTTTAATAAAGCTAGTTTCATAAAGCTAGTTTAGAACTAGTTTCATAAAGCTAGTTTCCTAAAGCTAGTTTCATAAAGCTAGTTTCATAAAGCTAGTTTAGAACTAGTTTCATAAAGCTAGTTTCCTGAAGCTAGTTTCCTGAAGCTAGTTTCCTAAAGCTAGTTTCCTAAAGCTAGTTTAGAACTAGTTTCATAAAGCTAGTTTAATAAAGCTAGTTTAATAAAGCTAGGTTAGACCTAGTTTACTAAAGCTAGTTTCATAAAGCTAGTTTAGAACTAGTTTCTGAAAGCTAGTTTCCTAAAGCTAGTTTAATAAAGCTAGTTTAATAAAGCTAGTTTAGAACTAGTTTCATAAAGCTAGTTTCCTAAAGCTAGTTTAATAAAGCTAGTTTAATAAAGCTAGTTTAGAACTAGTTTCCTAAAGCTAGTTTCATAAAGCTAGTTTAGAACTAGTTTCATAAAGCTAGTTTCCTGAAGCTAGTTCCATAAAGCTAGTTTAATAAAGCTAGTTTAGAACTCGTTTCCTAAAGCTAGTTTCCTAAAGCTAGTTTAGAACTAGTTTGATAAAGCTAGTTTGATAAAGCTAGTTTCCTGAAGCTAGTTTCATAAAGCTAGTTTAGAACTAGTTTTCTGAAGCTAGTTTCATAAAGCTAGTTTAGAACTAGTTTTCTGAAGCTAGTTTCATAAAGCTAGTTTGATAAAGCTAGTTTAATAAAGCTAGTTTCCTAAAGCTAGTTTAGAACTAGTTTCCTAAAGCTAGTTTCCTAAAGCTAGTTTAATAAAGCTAGTTTAGAACTAGTTTCCTGAAGCTAGTTTCATAAAGCTAGTTTGATAAAGCTAGTTCCATAAAGCTAGTTTAATAAAGCTAGTTTAGAACTAGTTTCCTAAAGCTAGTTCCATAAAGCTAGTTTAGAACTAGTTTCATAAAGCTAGTTTCCTAAAGCTAGTTCCATAAAGCTAGTTTAGAACTAGTTTCATGAAGCAAGTTTATTAAAGCTAGTTAAATCTAGTTTAATAAAGCTAGTTTAATAAAGCTAGTTTCATAAAGCTAGTTTACTGAAGCTAGTTTAATAAAGCTAGTTTCATAAAGCTAGTTTACTGAAGCTAGTTTAATAAAGCTAGTTTCATAAAGCTAGTTTACTGAAGCTAGTTTAATAAAGCTAGTTTTAACAGCAGGAAACATGACATCAGACTGACACGTTTACTTTAAAAGAGCAGTGTGTGAGATTTAGTGACGTCTGTCCTCTATTGTCTCCTGTCCTCTATATGTTACACACTTAAATTAGTTAAATTACGTTATGTACGTTCAAATTAATCTAATTAAAAGTAACCTAGTCAATGTGGATTTCAAAGTTTTGATTTAGTTGGTTAAAAGGGTTTTTCATCAATCTACTCCTTCAGTTCTCAGAGCGAACAGTTGCTGGTAGTGGATGAGTCACAGCAGACAGGTGGAGCTGCAGAGCTGCAAGACGAATGCTGCAAGCTGCAGGACGTCATTGACAAAATGGTGATGCTTCATTTCACGGAGATCTTTTCTTGTGTTGTTTAGTCGTGTTATGTAAACGCTGTGTTACGGTAACACTGTGTAGTCGTGTTACGGTATCACTGTTAGGGTAACGTTGTGTAGTCATGGTAACTACGTGTATTCATGGTATTGGCACAATGTGTGTCTGTGCTCATGGAGTGTAGTTATAGTAACAGAAACGTTTGTTTGTTTATTGTCAATGTTGATCGATGTTTGTCATCTTCCTGTCAGGTCGTTGTGGTGAAGAAGATGGAGCGTCTTACGGCGTCACAGCAAGGCCTTCAGGATCTGGAGGAGTTTCAGCTCGGACTTGAAGGACGAAAGTGTCCTCTGTTTCACAGCTGGAACGCCAAGCACTTCAGTGAGTTTACCTGCTTACTGAACCTGTCTGGTGTCTCTTCTTCATGTTTCAGAGGTTGTCTAGTGTCTCTTCATGTTTCAGAGGTTGTCTGGTGTCTCTTCTTCATGTTTCAGAGGAGTCGTCTTGCATCCTGTTGGACTCTTTCAGTCAGGAGCTGAAGTTGAAGCAAACCATTCTGCAGGAACTGGTCCATACTGCGTCCTCTGACCTCTGCATGGTCTATCTGTCCTGCTGGCTGCATCAGCCCTTCATCACCCCTCAGACGAGACTCACCCTGGAGGCTTTACTTTTGGAGACCGGACACTACCCCCTTTGATGCCATTAGTCCTCAGATAGAGATTTATGGGATCCAGTCAGGGTCAACGCTGAGAATCTAGGTGTTGGAAGCATTGGATAACTTTACCTGGCTGATTAATCTGGTTTATGGAACAGGTGTAAAACGAGAAGATCTATTTCCTGAGACTCCTAACTCAGGATCATCTTCTGGACGGTAACTTCAGTGTCATAAGCAGAGGGTAAATGCAATGTGTACGATACAAATGTATTCCTCACTGACATTAAATCATTTCAATTGTAACCAACTTTGTCTTCATTAGATTAGATATTCCTTTAGTCCTGCAGTGTGAAATTTACATGTAAAAACAATAGTTTTGTTTCTGGAACAGCAGAACATTTTTTTTCATTTTTCCTTCTAACAATGACTGAAATGTTTGAATGACATACTTGGGGCCGGATCGGGGGCAGCAGGCTTCGGAGGGCGTTCCAGACGTCCCACCCCGAGTAATGCTTTCCATCATCCCGACCTCTTCACTCTGTTCTGAACCGCCCCCGTGCTGCTGAAGGTCACGTTCTAAAAAGGAGCCACGGCTTGAAATCATGTCCGTGAAAATCAAACAGGATTGGCGACAAAGAACAATCCTAGCGGAGGCCAACATGCACCAAAGCATCCTTGATTTTGTGCCAAATATCTAGCAGTTGCTCCACCTTCAGCACCAGTTAAGAGGTGATTCCACGTCTCATCTGCAATGACGGGGATCGGCATGCCCGGCCCCAAGGCCTTTCCCTGCGAGTGGTGGGCCCACAGCTACAACTCTTTCCCATCCGATTCATCAAGGGTCCATGAACTGCTCGTTCTGGCTCCTCCCCTAAGACCACTTTGCCTTGGGTGACCCGACAAAACAACTCTCAGGGTTAAAGTGGCAGTTTTAGAATACAAAGCTTTAGATTTTATTTGGGTAACCCAAAAGCACTTTAAGGACGTTGAATGTAATGCAAATACATTTTTAAATGTGGTGAATACAAAATAGTATAAATTACCACAAAACCAAATGTAGAACTGAGGACATTTATTAAACTTCATGTGAAATATATAAACGGAGCTCAGAGTTGAGTTCGTCACATCAGTTTATTGGAGAAACATGAAATGTTTTTCATGCACTCAGCACATGACAATTCCATTTAGATTAATTTCCTCCATTCACAGTCCTCATGTCGATTCTCCAAACGAGTACAAATGTCCAGTTTGCGTTTAGAAAATGCATGTTTTATAAAAAGTAATAAAATAGTGCAACTTTTTTTAAACTTTGTTTTTCATATCCTACATATAAACAGCCAACTAATCACTTTCTATTTGAAATGAACATGTTCAATTACTGAAACACTGGGGGAAATAACTAGTTTACAAATTTACAATCACTTCAGCTTCCTTTTAAAAAAGAAAAAAAAACAGCAGGAAGATCCGGCTGGCTCCCAGCTGAGAACCGAACGGCCCAGTCGCGCTGAACTGGTGAATACGACTTGTTAATGGTTTCCCAGAAGCAACGCTGCGTAGTCACATTCTCCCATCACCTCTGGATTAAATAATGTCGCTCACATTTAGACGTTGAATCTGTTGCCCCACGGTCAGGGTGTATTGATCAGATTATCCGTAGAAATCAGATATTTTTGATATCTTTAAATATTGGATTGAAAATTGGAGCGACGGCAGATCTGATGTTTGATGATCTGGGAGAAAAACCTCAGATCTTTGTGGGCAGATTTCAACTACTTCTAAAAATGTAAAGCATCAGTGAGTTAAACTGGAGCGACTCCGGTGTGAGATCAGATCGGTTCGTTCTGTTAAACTGAAACATGTTCAACATGGCGGAGCTCACAGAACCTCCTCATGGCCCACACCAGCAGTCGGTGGGCTGGTAGTGCCCCCTTCAGGCTGCTGTGTTTACAACCACAGTTATAATGTCACGTTTGTACACCTTATAAATACCACCTAAAACACCCAGCCACTCCCCGTCAGTGATGTGGTTCAGGTCAGATTCTGGTCTTGCTCAGTCAAGATTCTGTTCAGGGTTCACTGAGGAGCTTTGGCTCCTTCGGAAGCCTCAATGCCCAGCAGGGCCTGGACGGCCTCCAATGGGACCCCCTCTGGGGTCTGGATGTGCATGGTGGTCCCGTCCGGACCGTTGACAATCACGATCCGGTCTACACCGGGCTCTGCCAGCTGGACCGTCAGGCCCTCGGTCTGGATGTAGATCTCTTGACCCTCCTGAAGCTCTTTGGACTCGCAGTCTGCTGAGCTGGACTCTGATAGGTTGGAGTCCCTCTGCTGGAGCTCAGAAGAAGCCACAGTCTGGACTGAGCTGGACTCAGGTTTCTTTGAGTCGGAACTTGAACCCAGAGCTTTCTCCAGCTCCTTCATTTGGGCTGTGATGTCACTGGTGCTCAAGACCTGGTTCGTCTGTAAAGACTTGACCTTGACATTAGTCTGCAGAGGCCCCACACCCTGGTCCCCACCTGGGGTCACCTCCATGGGCATGGCAGGGAGTGGAGCCTGGTTGGAGGGCACCATAGCAGAGATGGAACCAGAAGAGCTGAGGGACCAGAGAAACACATTCAGATCAAACCAGCCTTGTAAACCTGAGTCAGGTATGACAACTGGGGGCAAGGTCACCTCACCTGGAGGAATGGTCAGCACTGGTGGTCAGCAGCTTGGATCCAGCTGGAATCACCAGAGGAGAGACCGAGACCAAGCAGGGCTTCAAAGAGGAGGTCACAGGGGTCACATAGGTCCCTGTAGTCACAGGGGTCACTGTAGTCCCATCTTGGAAAGAAAAGTGAAAAGAAAGAATGAGAGTCCAGGTCAAATTGTAGATCCACAGATATTAACAAGCACAGATATAGGAGGACGCAGTAGGATGCAGTATTGGTTAATACCTTTTTTGTGCGTATCAATGCCATTCTGGTGAATTGCGACACTGTTCTCCATCTTGAATCTCTTGGAAGGGGGCAGCATTTTGGAATTCTGGGAAACAAAGTTCCTGAGTGAATCAAACTGAACCTGGATCAGGTTTATCTGCCACAGAGCTGATGTTTACATTTGCAACACAGGAACAAAGACACCAGACCAACCTGGATCTCTGAATCCAATGTGCGGATGGTGTGTTTACCTCCATGTATCGGACGTTCTTATTGGTCAGACTGGAGCTGGGAGACCCTCCAGGAACCACCTTCATCCTGTTCACCTCATCCAGGATTCCCAGAGACCTGGCAACCTGAAACAAGCAGTACAGTACATTACAGTACAGCAGAGCACAGCCGTATAGTGCTCCATAAAAACCACAGCAGAATGTCCCACCTCCAGAGGAGAACTTCTTACCTCAATGTTCCTGACCTCCAGTGGTAGAGCTCCGCCCTGCGGGCTGATGATGTAATCCTGAGCCGCCTGTCTCACTTGTGCCTGCAGGGACTCAAACTCACGGTAAATGTCTGGAAACCGAGTCCGAGCGGGACTGCTGCCCTCCACCTGAAACGATCAGACACAAAATACAAAGAAATGAAAATGTCTTCTTGTTAGTAATACACGAACGAGAACGAGAGAGATTCACAGCGCTTCACTTTTTCAGCCTTATTCCAAAATGGATTACATTCTTTTTTTTCAAGTTCTACACACAACATCCCATAATGACAAAGTGAAAAAAGTTTGATCATATTTATTTCAAATGTATTAAAAATAAAGAAGGAAAATATAACATGTCCATAAGTCTTCACAGCCTTTGCTCAATACTTTGAAGCACCTTTGGCAGCAGTTGATACTCAGGTTGAGCAACCTGAGTTCTTCAAGTTGCTCAACCTGAAGAACTCAGGATGGAGGGAAAGATGAATGCAGCATGTACAGAGACCTCCTGGATGAAGACCTGCTCCAGAGCTCTGGACCTCAGACTGGGGCGACGGTTCCTCTCCCACCAGGACCTGAAGCACACAGCCAAGACCACAAAGGAGTGGCTTCAGGGCTCTGGAGGTCCTCGAGGGTCCAGAGCCCTGACTTGAACCCGACTGAACATCTCTGGAGAGATCTGAACATGGCTGTGCACCGACGCTCCCCATCCAACCTGATGGAACTTGAGGTTCTGCACAGAAGAACCGGAGAACCTGCCCAGAAATAGGTGTGCCGAGCTTGTAGCATCGTACTCAAGAAGACTTGAGGCTGTAACTGCTGCCAAAGGTGCTTCAAAGTATTGAGCAGAGGCTGAGAATACTTATGGACATGGTGTATTTTACTTTTTCATGTTTAATACATTTGAAATAAATATAATCAAGCTTTTTTCACATTGTCAATATGAGATGTTATGTGTAGAACTTTGAGGAAAAAAATTCAATTTAATCCATTTTGGAATAAGGTTGGAACATAACAATGTGGAAAAAGTGAAGGTCGGTCGGTCGGTAGGTAGATAGGTAGGAAGGTAGGTGGTGGTAGGTAGATACGGTGTATATGTACCTTTGCCAAAAGCACCTCCCACAGGCTCAACACTTTAGTCAAACGAGGAAGAACAATGTCCATCAGCTCCTCGTCCTCACACTGCTCCACCAGCTGTGAACACACGGTCGTTATGGAACCAACAACACACCTGTAGGTCTTCATCATGTCTGTAACGCCTCCACCTCCCTCACCTCCTGCAGTCTGTCTCGTCTCCGCTCCACCTGCTGCTCTGCAGTAACCAAATTGACAGCGAGCTTTGGAGGTCGACCGCGTCGGCCCCGCCTACCGACGAGGCCCACCGTCACCTGTGAGGGTCGACCAATGAGATGAACCGGTCATTTGTATTTATCTGTACAGGTGTGATACAGGGTCAGACGTACGTTTAAGATCTTCAGTGGTTAAATCAAAATTAGTGTTTGTTCAATAATCATAGATTCATAAGTGAACTCACTTTAGGAAGCGGCCCCAGTGATCGGCCCCGCCCCCTACCCCGCCCCCTGCCTCTCCCTCGTCCTCGAGGCCTGCCGGGGCCCCGAGGATGGAGGCCCCTGAGTCCTACAGCTGATGCTGGACCCCCCTCCACCTGTAGACAGATATAAAATAAGAGTTAGTAAATTACTAGTCAGACAGACGTGAGGTAACTACATCACATTACATTTCATTACGCTGAGGCTTTTATCCAAAGAGACTTACATGATATACAGTAGACCGTAGACACAGCAACGGTGAGCAATGAGGGTTAAGTGTCTTGCTCAAGGACACAACGACTGGCTGAGCCGGGGTTTGAACCACCGATCCTCTGATTGAAAATCAGACCTGCTAACCACTGAGCCACAGTCTTATTTAATTACTAGTCAGTTAACCACATCGTAATTAACCAGTGGTCATATACATAATAGGTCTGAGTCTCTTACTCGGTTTGATGCCGTCTCAACAGGTTTGTCCTCCGTCGTCATCGTCGTTGTCTCCTCCTCCTCCCTGACACCTTCTGTTTTCGTCTCCTGTGATTGGCCGTCATCTCTGAGGGGGTGTGGTGTGTTTTCGGGCAGATCGGGTTCTCCATGAGTCGGGTTCAGTTTGTAGTGCCGGTTCAGGCCTCCGAGACCGATGTATGCCTTTTCACATGTCTGGCAGCGGTGGGACCGGGACTTATGGCTGTAGGTGAGAGAGACGCCAGGGGCGGAGCCATCCTTCCTTCCGCCATCATCCTCCTCCTCCACGCTCATATCGGAGTAGTCGTCCGAGTCGGACTGGTGGCTGTCCGCTAGGTCTTCTGTCTTTATGAACTTGTAGTCTTTGGCTTTGTACTTCGGTGGTCTGGAAACCCGACCAGATCTGGTCTGGACCTTCACAGCCCTCTTCTCTCTCTTTTTCGCCTTCTTCTCTTTCTCCCGGTCTCTGTCCTTCACCGCTGGGGGCGGGGCCACAGTGGTGGGTCGGGCAACAGCAGGTGTGGCGGTCTCTACTGGGACCACCGCAATGACTGCAGGTGGTTTACCTGGACTCTTACTGGTGACTGTGATCGTACCGTTAGCAGTGGTTTTAATTTGCGGGGCAGGGGAGGGCGCGGCCTGGACTCTGATCGGGGACGTTGCTGGTTTCTGACTCGGGATGGAAGCGGTGCATGCTGATGTTGTCTGGCCTGTAAGCTTGTGGACCAATGGGAGCAGGGAGCCTACAACGGGGGCGGGGCTCTGCAGCAGCAGCTGGATCGGGGGGTCTCCTGGGTTCTGCTGCAGGAAGAACTGCTGCCCCGGCTGACCAACCACAGGCTGGATGTGGATGATCTGAGCATTGCTCATGCTCCCATTGGCCGATAGCTTCACCTGCGGATTGTTGACCGCGACACTCTTCTGCTGGAGGGCCGAGACAGACTTCCCTTCCTTTTTGGGGGGAACCTGGATCTGGATCCTGACGGGCTCCGACTGAAAGGACAGAAAACCAAAAACCAGATGATCAAACCTGTGACACATAGCTGTGACGCCAGGATGATGAAGATCATGCGATAGAGCCCAAAGCTCCAGAACATCTCAGCTGTGGTGAGATTGTTTTTCCTTTGAATCCATCTGTCGTTAATTTAATCTGTTTAAAATGTGAAATATAATTTATAGCATTATTATTGACCAGAAAATAAATATCTAATCTCTGATTTAGTCAACGTGGTTCTTTAATCTCAGAACAGGTCCACACTAATCCGGATCAATCTCAAACTGCTGTCACACATGCCTTGGTTTCCTCCATAACCCTAACCCCAATAACCCTACCGCTATAATCCATAACCCTACCCTCATAACCCATGTTTTATTGGCCCACAGCAAGCCTGCGAGCTCAATCATATTTTTGCCGTCCGAACAAAACGGGAGAAAATGCCAGCTAGCAGCTCTGAGGTCGCTCAGCTCCCAGAACCTTCTCAGACGGCGACTTCATAACACAGAGCCTCACTAAAGTGGCGGCAGCAATGTGCCCAGAAAAGATGCCGACAAGAAACACGAAGACTTGTGCTAACTTAAAGCAGCAGGCGTCACACGAAGCCGGCTTTTGGTTTGACCGCATTGCGTGTGATGACGCTCAGGCGCGCCCAGCTGCTCGTGCTTTGTGTGGAGTTTACTTTTGCATTACGGAGCAGCTGCTGCATCCGAGGAGTCTCCAGGGCACAACAACGGGGAAGGACACGTCTTCACCAGAGAAGTTGATGCTGAACACGGGACCTCCTCCTCCGCGGTTTAATTCACTGAGATCAGAAATGTACCCGTTTTTGAAAGAGAAGGACGACCTCGTCATGAGCTGAGTGACCCTCTATGGTTGGCAGACCTGGCCTTCAGTTGATCTGACGCATCTCAACTCACTGAACACGAGCCGGCTAAAGCCAAGCGCCGTCTCTTTGAGACACAACTACACAACTTCAATGTTCTTCTCCACGCTGTCTGAAATCAGAGCTTTTCCAGAGGTCAACCTTCCTGCTAAAATAGGGAAATATGTAGAATTCAGTCAGCGCTTCCAAGATTGACTGATGGTTCTGGAGAACCAGCATCAGCTTCCCTCCCTACCCGACTTCTACCGGAGCTTGGAAAAGGCCAAGTTTCCTCTGATGCGATTTTTTAAATATGAAAAAAATATATATATTTTTCTGTTTGTGGCCCTCTGTGAAAAAGGTTTGGACCCCGGTCCAGATGAACCAGACTGACCTGTAAACAGGCTCTTCTTCTGACTCACCTTCTTCTGGACCACCTGCACCGAGCTTCCTGTCTGCATGGCGACCTGCTGGGCCACACTCTTTAGCTGCTGCGAAGCATTGTTCTGGGTGGTGGACTTTAAGTTCTGCTGAGGAACCTGAACCTGCTGCTTCAGACCATGCGGGGCGACCTGGATCTTCTGCTTCACGGTCTGCTGGGGGACCTGGACCTGCTGGTGAGACTTGGTGACCTGGTTGATGACCTGCTGCAGCTGGCTCGGGTCCAGAGCCGTGTTATGGACCGGGATGGTTTTGACCAGCTGGCTCTGCTGGAGCAACTGGGCAGCCTCGGTGTCGGAGACCTGGACGATCTGCTGCTTGGTGAGCTGGTCCAGCAGAGCCTGCTGCTCCTCAGGGGAAAGCCCGGAGCCCTCCACCAGGCTGCCGTCCGGCTGCACGTAGATGATGGTGGTGTTCACCAGGTCCGGGCCGAGGCTGCCGAAGTCTGTGCCCACCAGGAAGTTCTGTTCTTCTGGGCAGCTCTGCAACAAGTCCGCCAGTTGAGCTCCGGGCTCTGCCTCTGAACTGGTCTCAGCACCGGGAACTGCCTCTGAACTGGTCTCAGCACCGGGAACTGCCTCTGAACTGGTCTCAGCACCGGGAACTGCCTCTGAACTGGTCTCAGCACCGGGGGGCTGGCCCACGGCCTCCGGAGGCTCCACGGCTGTTATTGTTCTGGTCGAACTACTGTCATCCTCGTTGTCCGCCATTTTGGCTGCGAAGCTAACTGTTAACTTAGCTCAGACTTGGTGCCAGTTCGTGGATCAGATCCACCTGATCGTGGATCGATATCCCCGATTAAAATCCCAGTTATCGGTTCAGTGTGCACTGCGGAAGAACCGGAGGACACAGTGAAAGGGAACGCGGACACGAGCAGCAGCTAACGGCTAGCCGCGGAACGACTAGCCTACTTCAGCAGTCAGCAGCACGCGGGAGCTCGCACGTCCCGGACTGGATTAGAGCAACGGACCGGACTAGAGAACCGGACCGGACTCTGTGAGGTGAATACATATCCACGTTATGACAAACTCAGGGTTCAGATAGAGGACAATATTTACTCATAATAAATATGACATAAACACAATAAAAGAGAGAGGAATGAGTTGTAACTGGTTTGTTATATTCATCTTCTGAATCAATCAGCTCAGTCCGACAAACACAAATCCAGTCTCCAGGTTTTACAACCAGCAGTCACCGAATTTCCGCTTCCGGTCATTCTTTTTTTTGTTTTACATTTTTTTTTATAATGAGACAAAGATAATAACGAACATCTCAAAGACAAAAACTCTGGTTTAGTAGAAATAAAACATTTTAAATCGATAAAAACATATTGATAAAGGGTGCAGTAGCGCGTGCTGCAGGCGAGGGGCGCGCTTTGCAGTAGCGCGTGCTGTCAGCAGGGGGCGCGCTTTGTTCCTATCAGCTCAGATCAATATGGAGGCTGTCAGACAGACAACAGGGCGACGTCTCAGCTCCTTAACAACAGTATAATATTATGACATTATGACATCATACCAGCATAACATCCGGGACCCCAGTAGCAGCTCTCAGTAAGCCACGCACGGTCTTCCTCCTCCTGCTAACGTGAGCCAGCTGGTTCCCAGATGCTAGCTAGCGGTGGAACGGGCTAACACGGCCACCTGTTAACCCGTAGCACCGGCTCTGTGTCTGAGGAGCGAGCTCATGAGACATGTTTGTTGGACGTGTTGTTGTTGTTGGGGTGTTTGTAGCCTGCATAGCTAACGGTAAGAACCAAACACCATTCAGCTATAGACCAGTTTAATATGAACCCCAGACTGGGACCACAGGGAGGACCGCAGTACCGGAAGAAGATTTACCACGCTCCGTCACGCTGCTGTGTTCCATTCGGCTTATTCTATTATGGTTAAAAGGTGATGGACTCTCAGCTGGTCCAGAGGGGGAACAGCTGTGCAAGATG
Source organism: Cottus gobio (assembly GCA_023566465.1). Taxonomy (NCBI): domain Eukaryota; kingdom Metazoa; phylum Chordata; class Actinopteri; order Perciformes; family Cottidae; genus Cottus; species Cottus gobio. The sequence goes on along the minus strand of CM042228.1, from coordinate 182,418 downwards.
GTATGACGTCAGATGAAGCGCAAGGGAAACGGTGACGTCAGACCAAACTTAATTCAGCAAAAGCCTATTTGACCGATCTCTCCTTTTACTATTCGGTAAAGGGGTCCAGTTGAATTCGGCCTATGTCCCGCCCACTCTGTTAGATGTGACCTTTCACTCCTGTTGTAATGAATCAGCTGAGAGAGTCCAGAGAGGAAGTGAATGACATCCCTGGGGGTTCTCTAAAATATCTTCTTCTCAGGTTAAAGTTATTTTCATTGGTCACTTCATATGTTCATGTTTCTTTTTTTTAACTGACTTCCAGGACCAGTTTAGTCCACTTTGGCAGAAATATGGCGGCCCCGCCTTCTGTCCTGAGAGAGTTCTGCCCCCTCTACTATCTGTTGAATGCCATCCCAGCCAAGGTACTGAACGGCTCCAGAACAGGAAGTGTCCCAGACCAAAGGGCTGGGCCATAATATTGATGATGATGATGAAGACTCCGGCCCCTCTCTTTTTGCAGGTGCAGCGTGGGTTCAGGTCCGTCCTGGTCTACCTGACAGCCCTGGACAGCAGCGGTGACTTCCTGGCGGTGGGCAGCAGCATCGGCATGCTCTACCTGTACTGCCGTCGCCTCGCACACATGAACAAGTACAGCGTGGAGGTCAGAGCGCCTCTTCTTCTTCTTCTTCTTCTTCTTCTTCTATGGTGCTCAGTCTGTTTACAGGCGGTCCAGCACCTGTTCTGTGTCCTTAGTCGAGCTGTCACCCTTTCTTTTTAAATTCAAACATTTGTTCTAACGTAGGGTAAAATGCTAAAACTGTGAGGAGCTGTTTTAAACTTTAAATGGTAAATGGACTGTACTTGTATAGATCTTTTCTAGTCTTCTGACCACTCAAAGCTCTTTTACACTACATGTCGTCATTCACCCATTCACACTCATTGATACACTGATGGGAGGAGCTACCAAGCAAGGTGCCACCTGCCTATACGGACTAACTAACAAAAATTCAACAGCTGCTGTCTGAGTCGACCACTGCAACCTGTCTGAGTGTTCAGCAGCTGAAAAACAAGTGATGCCACACAAACCAGCAGTGCTCCCAGTGGAGAAACCAGTGAAGCATGTCGGCTGTGCAAACATCCAAACAGCGCTGCCAGGATCCTGAAGAGAGGAAATCTGAGCACCAAACACCCCTTCTACACTCACTACACTGGCTCCTTGTCTCATTCCGGATCCACTACAAAGTCCTACTACTCACCCATAAATGGACACGGACCGGGTCCCCAACACCAAGCGCCACCATGGGCAACCAGACCGGGTCCCCAACACCAGGCTCCACCATGGGCGACCGGACCGGGTCCCCAACACCAAGCTCCACCATGGGCAACCAGACCAATTCAATTCAATTCAGTTTATTTTGTATAGCCCAAAATCACAAATACAAATTTGCCTCTGAGGGCTTTACAATCTGTACACATAGACTTCCTGTCCCGGGACCTCACATCGGATCAGGAAAAACTCCCCCTAAAAATAATGAAAACCCTTTTACAGGGAAAAAAACAAGGGGAAGAAACCTTCAGGAGAGCAACAGAGGAGGATCCCTCTCCCCGGATGGACAGAAGCAATAGATGTCATGTGTACAGAATCAACGTAACAGAGTTACAGCACATTCAATGGATATCACAGAAATTATTCATGTAATGAGTAGTAGACATGGACCACGACCCAGATGACCACGATCCACGCCAGCAGATGAGGGGCATCAGCAGGGCCACCATGGCAGGGAGCAGGACCGGCTTCAGACAGCCACGATCCATGGAGGCTTGAGGAGAGGAAGCACAGAGGCTCCCGAGAGGAAGTAGAGTTAGTAATGAGCATTAAAGAGACATTAATTCATCCAGAAGGAGAGAGAGGAGAAAATGAGAGGGAGAAGATGATAGAAAAGCTTGGTGTATCTCTAAGATGTTCCCAGGCAATATAAGTCCATAGGAGCACCCCAGGAGCACTTGAGGAGGGGAAGAGAGAGAGAGAACAGGAGAGAGGAGCTCATTGTATCCTAAAATGTTCCCCAGCAGTCTAGGCCTACTCTAAACCAGGTCCCCAACACCAAGCTCCACTGACTACTGATGGCATAAACACCTTTTTATTCAGGAAGGCCTTTTTACTTTTTACAATCAGCTATTCCTTTTTATTAAAGTTTGTTTTAACTGTGTTTTTATTTAATTTACTATATACTGGCTCTGTGGCACTCTGAGATTCTATTGAATGAAAAGTGCGTACAAATAAAATCCGGTACTGAGCAACCAGGAACCACTAGAGCAACCAGGAACCACTAGAGCACATATGTCAAACTCAAGGCCCGCGGGCCAGATGTGGCCCGCCACGTCATTTTATGTGGCCCGCGACGGCTTGGAAGGCATGATCACCACCGTGGACCTGTTTTCAGTCTGTCGCGGATCCGTTTCCGGTTCGTCGCGGACCCGTTTTCGGTTCGTCGCGGACCCGTTTTCGGTTCGTCGCGGACCCGTTTTCGGTTCGTCGCGGACCCGTTTTCAGTGGGTTGCGGACCCGTTTTCGGTTCGTCGCGGACCCGTTTTCAGTTCGTCGCGGACCCGTTTTCAGTCGGTCGCGGACCCGTTTTCAGTGGGTTGCGGACCCGTTTTCGGTTCGTCGCGGACTCGTTTTCAGTCGGTCGGGGACCTTTGCATGGGCAATATAAAAATCTTGTGCTTTTATTTTGAAGGTAATTTTGAATGGAGTAGAGTGCGTCTATTCACACTCCTCAGTGCTGCGTTCACAACACACTTTACTTGCATGAGTTTACACACGCACTATTTGTGATAGTTCACTTCATTCCCGACCTTTTTATTATGTTTGTGCATGAAAGCACTGCTGAGTCTGTTAAAAAAGGCTGAAGTTATAAAATGATTATGTGTGTTGTATTACTTTGTGTCCTTAAGATGCACTTTGGGGTTTTTAATTGAGTGTTAAAGGGAATATTTCAAACTAGTTTTTTTGTGTTGGCATGTGAGATTCTGTACCATTTCAGGCTCAAACTGCACCATCTTTTCATTAAATCCATTTGAGAAGTTGAACATGTTCCTTGCTTTGGATCTCGGTTCATTCAGGGGTGATGGTGCAGCCAGACCAGTAGAACCACTGCCCCAGACCACATGCATGTTCTTATTGGCTAGTTATGTCCTTCTCAAAGGTGACAAAAAAAAAGCTTTGAACAAAGTTAATATAACAACGATTGTTTGATCTTTGTCATTGTTATTTTCTTCTGTTTTAAGTTTGATCTTTGATAGAGTAATGTGTGTTTATATATATATACATATGCATGTACAATATTTTTACACTTGAATAAACAATACAAAGACAGTTATTTAACAATATGTTCGGTAGTAGTTAAATTTATACAGTGTTACAGTTAAAACCGGCCCTTTGAGGGCGACCATGATGCTGAAGTGGCCCGCGGTGAAAATGAGTTTGACACCCCTGCACTAGAGCAACCAGGAACCATAGAGCATCCTGGAACCATAGAGCATCCTGGAACCATAGAGCATCCTGGAACCGTAGAGCAACCAGGAACTAGTAGAGCAACCAGGAACTAGTAGGGGCGGCTGTGGCTCAGTGGTTAGCAACTCGGTCTTTCAATCAGAGGGTCGGTGGTTCGATCCCCGGCTCCGGCAGTGTTTGTCGTTGTGTCCTTGAGTCTACTGTATAGCATGTAAGTCGCTTTGGATAAAAGCGTCAGCTAAATGAAATCTAATGCAACCAGGAACCAGTAAAGCAACCAAGAACCGTAGAGCAACCAGGGACTAATAATAATATTTCATTATGTTGGGTGTTTTGAATTCACAGAAACTATAACCCATCATGCATTGTGCTGCAGTCAGTTGGTCAGTGGTGCGTTCAAGTGATCCCCATGATGTTTGTGATGTTCAATGTGTGTGTTTCTTTATGTAACAGGGGAAGAGTGACGCAATCACGGCTGTGAAGCTGCTCAGCTGTTTTGACGATCTGGTTGCCGTGGGAACAGCATCAGGTCGAGTCGCGGTCTTCCAGCTGGTGTCTCCACTTCCTGGTCGAAATAAACAGGTAAGAGGTTTATCAGGTGTGTCTCAGACGGGGGATGATGTCATGTCCTCAGACTGGACAGAAGTAAAGGCTGTGGTTGAATAGTCAAAACATGACCTCCTAACGTCTAACCCTAACCTAACCTGGTTCATAGTATTACTTTATTACTCTCTGTAGAGTACGTGCTCGTCTGTCTCTCTGTAGAGTTGTTACGTACTCGTCTGTCTCTCTGTAAAGTTGTTGCGTACTCGTCTCTCTCTCTGTAAAGTTGTTACGTACTCGTCTCTCTCGCTGTAAAGTTGTTACATACTCGTCTCTCTCTGTAAAGTTGTTACGTACTCGTCTGTCTCTCTGTAAAGTTGTTACGTACTCGTCTGTCTCTCTGTAAAGTTGTTACGTACTCGTCTGTCTCTCTCTGTAAAGTTGTTACATACTCGTCTGTCTCTCTGTAAAGTTGTTACGTACTCATCTGTCTCTCTGTAAAGTTGTTACGTACTCATCTGTCACTCTGTAGAGTTGTTACGTACTTGTCTGTCTCTGTAGAGTACGTACTCGTCTGTCTCTCTGTAGAGTTGTTACGTACTCGTCTGTCTCTGTAGAGTACGTACTTGTCTGTCTCTCTGTAGAGTTGTTACGTACTCGTCTGTCTCTCTCTGTAAAGTTGTTACATACTCGTCTGTCTCTCTGTAAAGTTGTTACGTACTCATCTGTCTCTCTGTAGAGTTGTTGCGTACTCGTCTGTCTCTGTAGAGTACGTACTTGTCTGTCTCTCTGTAGAGTTGTTACGTACTCGTCTGTCTCTGTAGAGTACGTACTTGTCTGTCTCTCTGTAGAGTTGTTACGTACTCGTCTGTCTCTGTAGAGTACGTACTTGTCTGTCTCTCTGTAGAGTTGTTACATACTCGTCTGTCTCTCTGTAAAGTTGTTACGTACTCGTCTGTCTCTCTCTGTAAAGTTGTTACGTACTCGTCTGTCTCTCTCTGTAAAGTTGTTACGTACTCGTCTGTCTCTCTGTAGAGTTGTTACGTACTCGTCTGTCTCTCTGTTGAGTTGTTACGTACTCGTCTGTCTCTCTCTGTAGAGTTGTTACGTACTCGTCTGTCTCTCTGTAGAGCTGTTACATACTCGTCTGTCTCTCTGTAAAGTTGTTACATACTCGTCTGTCTCTCTGTAAAGTTGTTACGTACTCGTCTGTCTCTCTCTGTAAAGTTGTTACGTACTCGTCTGTCTCTCTCTGTAAAGTTGTTACATACTCGTCTGTCTCTCTGTAGAGTTGTTACATACTTGTCTGTCTCTCTGTAGAGTTGTTACGTACTCGTCTGTCTCTCTGTAGAGTTGTTACGTACTCGTCTGTCTCTCTGTAAAGTTGTTACGTACTCGTCTGTCTCTCTCTGTAAAGTTGTTACATACTCGTCTGTCTCTCTCTGTAGAGTTGTTACGTACTCGTCTGTCTCTCTGTAAAGTTGTTACGTAATCGTCTGTCTCTCTCTGTAAAGTTGTTACGTACTCGTCTGTCTCTCTGTAAAGTTGTTACGTACTCGTCTGTCTCTCTCTGTAAAGTTGTTACATACTCGTCTGTCTCTCTGTAGAGTTGTTACGTACTCGTCTGTGTCTGTAGAGTACGTACTCGTCTGTCTCTCTGTAGAGTTGTTACGTACTCGTCTGTCTCTCTCTGTAAAGTTGTTACGTACTCGTCTGTCTCTCTCTGTAGAGTTGTTACATACTCATCTGTCTCTCTCTGTAAAGTTGTTACATACTCGTCTGTCTCCCTGTAGAGTTGTTACATACTCGTCTGTCTCTCTGTAGAGTTGTTACGTACTTGTCTGTCTCTCTGTAGAGCTGTTACATACTCGTCTGTCTCTCTGTAGAGTTGTTACATACTCGTCTGTCTCTCTGTAGAGTTGTTACGTACTCGTCTGTCTCTCTGTAAAGTTGTTACGTACTCATCTGTCTCTCTGTAAAGTTGTTACATACTTGTCTGTCTCTCTGTAGAGTTGTTACGTACTCGTCTGTCTCTCTGTAAAGTTGTTACGTACTCGTCTGTCTCTCTGTAAAGTTGTTACATACTCGTCTGTCTCTCTGTAGAGTACGTACTCGTCTGTCTCTCTGTAAAGTTGTTACGTACTCGTCTGTCTCTCTGTAAAGTTGTTACGTACTCGTCTGTCTCTGTAGAGTACGTACTCGTCTGTCTCGCTGTAGAGTTGTTACGTACTCATCTGTCTCTCTCTGTAAAGTTGTTACATACTCGTCTGTCTCTCTGTAGAGTTGTTACGTACTCGTCTGTCTCTCTGTAAAGTTGTTACGTACTCGTCTGTCTCTCTCTGTAAAGTTGTTACGTACTCGTCTGTCTCTCTCTGTAGAGTTGTTACGTACTCGTCTGTCTCTCTGTAAAGTTGTTACGTAATCGTCTGTCTCTCTCTGCAAAGTTGTTACGTACTCGTCTGTCTCTCTGTAGAGTTGTTACATACTCATCTGTCTCTCTCTGTAAAGTTGTTACATACTCGTCTGTCTCCCTGTAGAGTTGTTACATACTCGTCTGTCTCTCTGTAGAGTTGTTACGTACTTGTCTGTCTCTCTGTAGAGCTGTTACATACTCGTCTGTCTCTCTGTAGAGTTGTTACATACTCGTCTGTCTCTCTGTAAAGTTGTTACGTACTCGTCTGTCTCTCTGTAAAGTTGTTACGTACTCGTCTGTCTCTCTGTAAAGTTGTTACATACTTGTCTGTCTCTCTGTAGAGTTGTTACGTACTCGTCTGTCTCTCTGTAAAGTTGTTACGTACTCGTCTGTCTCTCTGTAAAGTTGTTACATACTCGTCTGTCTCTCTGAAGAGTACGTACTCGTCTGTCTCTCTGTAAAGTTGTTACGTACTCGTCTGTCTCTCTGTAAAGTTGTTACGTACTCGTCTGTCTCTGTAGAGTACGTACTCGTCTGTCTCGCTGTAGAGTTGTTACGTACTCATCTGTCTCTCTCTGTAAAGTTGTTACATACTCGTCTGTCTCTCTTTAGAGTTGTTACATACTCGTCTGTCTCTCTCTGTAGAGTTGTTACGTACTCGTCTGTCTCTCTCTCTGTAAAGTTGTAAACGACTATCTCTCTCTCCTCTGTTTGTTTGCAGCTGAGGCGGTTCGATGTGGTCGGGCTCCATAAAGGGTCGGTAACGTCTTTGGTGTGGAGCCCCAACGGGATGAAGCTCTTCTCTGGAGACGATAAAGGACGAGTTGTGTTCTCCTCTCTGGACCTCGACCAGGTGAAACCACAACAATACACATTTCAATTTATCAATCATTTTGTTTATGTTTTGAGAAAGAAAGAGTAGTTAATTCATCCTCTGATTTAGCAGCTGGAGCAAAACACATTAATACAAAGAAAGATTCAACATGACATCCATAATATTTTCGATATTCCGTTTATTGTTTTGGGAAAATTACATAAACCAAGAATCGATTGCTGATGAATTTTTTGTTGATCAAATAGTCCACGAATTATAATGATGAATGAATATGACTAGATAGCACACAGCATCCTGACTCTGTCTGTCTGTCTGTCTGTCTGTCTGCGTGTGCAGGGGGTATGTAAACCGCTGCTGCTGCTGGAGGAGTCCTCAGGTGTGGTTCAGATGGAGTACAGCCGCCAGGTGCTGCTGATCTCCACACAGCACAGATCTATGCTTTACTGCACACAGAAACAGGAAGTCCAGCAGCTGGGAACCAAGCCCCGCAAGAGGTAGACCCGCTACATACTTGTGATATACATCCCATAATATACAGACTCAACACATCCAGTTTTAGTCTCATAGCACTTTGATTTCATAGAACCCTGGTTCCACCTGTACTTTAACGTCTCATTTGGGGAGCCCTGAGGCGTATTACACCAGAGGGGCGGGGCTTATTGTTGCTTTACTGCGAGCTCCCACTTCTTTTCTGGCCAAATTGTTCCTTTAGGAGAACCATGAACAGAACCCTAAACAGAATTAGGAGAAGCAAGAACATAACCTACTACTACTACTACTACTAATAATAATAATACAGAGACTTTACAGTACATGTCCACAGGATCGTTAAATGAGAAGTGTTGACAGTATTTCTTGTGTGGTCTCAGTAGCGGCAGGTTCGGCGCCTGCTTCCTGTCGGCTCTCTGCAAACAGAGCGACCTTCAGGTGTTTGCTGCTCGACCTGGACTCAGACTCTGGAGGTCTGACGTCAGAGGACAGGTGGAGGACACCCGGCAGCTCAAAGCCCTCTTCAACACACAGGTACACTGGAGACATGTTAGGTACACACCTGAAGCCAAGTACGTTGTTTAGGAAAGCACAGATATTGAGATGGATTATTTCTCTACTAATGTTATTGCTGCTGCTGCTGTTACTACTACTACTACTACTGTTAATACTACTACTACTACTGTTACTACTACTACTACTACTACTGTTACTACTACTACTACTACTGTTATTACTACTACTACTACTACTACTACTACTACTACTGTTAATACTACTACTACTACTGTTATTACTACTACTACTACTACTGTTACTACTACTACTACTACTGTTATTACTACTACTACTACTACTACTGCTACTACTACTACTACTACTACTACTACTACTACTCCTATACTACTACTACTACTGTTATTACTACTACTACTACTACTGTTACTACTACTACTACTACTACTACTACTACTACTACTACTCCTATACTACTACTACTACTGTTATTACTACTACTACTACTACTACTGTTAATACTACTACTACTACTGTTATTACTACTACTACTACTACTACTACTACTACTACTACTCCTATACTACTACTACTACTGTTAATACTACTACTGTTACTACTACTACTGTTAATATTACTACTACTACTACTACTGTTACTACTACTGTTACTACTACTACTACTACTACTCCTATACTACTACTACTGTTACTACTACTACTGTTACTACTACTACTGTTACTACTACTACTGTTACTACTACTACTGTTACTACTACTACTACTACTACTGTTACTACTACTACTACTACCACTGTTACTACTACTACTGTTACTACTACTGTTACTACTACTACCACTGTTAGTACTACTGTTACTTCCACTGTTACTACTACTACTGTTACTACTACTACTACTACTACCACTGTTACTACCACTGTTACTACTACTACTACTACTACCACTGTTACTACTACTGTTACTACCACTGTTACTACTACTACTACTACTACCACTGTTACTACTACTGTTACTACCACTGTTACTACTACTAATACCAGTGATCTGTTTGCACTACCAAATAAAGTTCAATTAGTTCTTCTCAAATTACTGTTAATAACCACTTGAATTACATTTTCTTTGTTCTGCCGGTCTGCCTGACTACCTGTCTGCCTGACTACCTGTCTACCTGACTACCTGTCTCACTGACTACCTGTCTACTTGACTCAGATTCCTCAGTTTGAGTTGTTTCCTCGTCCTGGTCCAATCGGAGCGTACCGTCCAGAAGACAGACAGCTGGGTCTGCTCAGCTGTTTCCTCAAAGACGGTTGGATCCTCAGTTGGAACGAGTACAGCATCTACGTACTGGACTGTCTGAACGAGGTACTAGTACTACTTATAATATAGGTCCTGGACTGTCTGAACGAGGTACTAGTACTACTTATAATATAGGTTCTGGACTGTCTGAACGAGGTACTAGTACTACTTATAATATAGGTTCTGAACTGTCTGAACGAGGTACTAGTACTACTTATAATATAGGTTCTGAACTGTCTGAACGAGGTACTAGTACTACTTGTAATATAGGTCCTGGACTGTCTGAACGAGGTACTAGTACTACTTGTAATATACTTCCTGGACTGTCTGAACGAGGTACTAGTACTACTTGTAATATACTTCCTGGACTGTCTGAACGAGGTACTAAAACTACCTCTCACAGTGTGTTAAGGAGTACAGCGTCTACGTCCTGTTGAGTATGAGGCACTAGTACTCCCCGGTACATGTTGATGTGTACATGTACATCAGGTGGTCGTCGGGGGGCTGGAGAGCAGTGGAGACATCGTGTCAGTGTCGTGTTGTGACAACGAGATCTTCGTCCTGAAAGGAGACCGAGACGTCATCCGTCTCTCCAACAGCCCAGAGGGACTCGCTCCCAGCTGTGAGTACAGTACATTTCATTTAGCTGAGGCTTTTATCCAAAGCGACTTGCATGCTATGCAGGGGCTGTGGCTCACTGGTTAGCAGGTCTGACTTTCAATCAGAGGGTTAAGTGTCTTGCTCAAGGACACAACAACATGGACTGGCTGAGCCAGGATTTGAACCACCGATCCTCTGATTGAAAGTCAGACCTGCTAACCACTGAACCACTACAAATACTAGTAACAGTACCACCACTGCTGTGAGTACAACAACTACTAGTAATAGTACCATGGATGCTGCGAGTACTACAACTTCTAGTAATAGTACCACGACTGCTGTGAATACTACTATTATTAGTGATAGTACTATGACATCTACACTGATTCTGTTATTACAGTGTTGTTTATTTTTTTATTTGTTAATGAATAAGAATTGTTTGCCAAAACCAAAAGGTTTCTCTGGTCCGGTCCGGTGTTCTCATGAGACTGACTATCATCCTGTCTGTCTCTCTGCTTCAGTGCTGGAGCTGTCTGTCCATCAACCCTCACCTTTGGCCACGCCCACCATCCTCCCACCGACTGGATCAGTGGAAACAGCTCAGCCAATCAGAACCATGGCTATCATTGTAGAGGGTGGGGGGAGGGAGCCACAGGGCGGAGGATGGGAGAGGCCCAGCAAGGAGGGAGCGAAGGAGGGAGTGGAGGAGGCGGAGGAGCAGCTTGAGGTGACAACACTGGTTTAAGTGGTTGAGCATGTATTGACAGACTGGTGAACTCACCTGTTCCTGTTTGTCCAGGTGATGGACGCGCCCGGCCAGCAGTCAGCTTTGTTCACTTCCTGGGAGAGTCTCCATGGACACACCCCGATGACCACTTCCTGTGAGCTGAGCTGCAGGCGCTACAGCGCCCCACTAGGTCAGGAGGGGCTGCAGCAGGAGCTGGTGGTGAAGGCCATCCGAGTGAAGAAGAGGAGGAGAAGACGCCAAGGCAAGCAGACAGACAGGCAGACAGACAGGCTACGTTGTAATCAATACCAGGTGTTCAATAAGAACAACACACACAGAGACACCACACTAATCTCCTTTGCTACCTTAAAGCTATATTTTATTGTCTTCCTTTATTGTTATCGTCATTATTGTTATTGTGATCATTGATACATATGATGGTACATGAAGTCCAGTTAAATCTCCAGGTATTCAGGTCCTTGGTGCTTGTTGGCAGCAGCTTGCCTGCTGTTACAGAAGCCTCCCAGAAGGTGGCAGCAGAGGACCATTTATGAATGAACTATTCCCATGTACATTTACCTTTTCCACATGACCTTTAAGATTTAATGAGAGACTATGTGACCGCAAAGTATTTTAACTGGTTTTCCAGGTCAAGCTCACATTCACAACACATTGTTCTAGACTTCATACACTCTATGATGACAACAAAATAAATCATGTCGGCCTATTTGTCTTTGGAATCCTGAGCCGTACACTCTATGAGTTATTCCTTAAAGGAGTTCACTACTTGTATCAAACTTTAAAAACATATAAAATATGTACAGTATCTATATATTTATATAATCCCCAATGCTTTCAGCTCATCCAGGAGTCACCTCGGGCTCAGCAGAGTCTCTGAGTCTCTGAGTCTCTGAGTCTCTGAGTCTCTCTGTCTCTCTGTCTCTGAGTCTATCTGTCTCTGAGTCTCTGAGTCTCTCTGTCTCTCTGTCTCTGAGTCTATCTGTCTCTGAGTCTCTCTGTCTCTGAGTCTATCTGTCTCTGAGTCTCTGAGTATATCTGTCTCTGAGTATCTGAGTCTCTGAGTCTCTGAGTATCTTAGTCTCTGAGTCTCTGAGTCTCTCTGTCTCTCTGTCTCTGAGTCTATCTGTCTCTGAGTCTCTGAGTATCTTAGTCTCTGAGTCTCTGAGTCTCTCTGTCTCTGAGTCTCTGAGTCTATCTGTCTCTGAGTCTCTGAGTCTCTCTGTCTCTCTGTCTCTGAGTCTATCTGTCTCTGAGTCTCTGAGTCTCTCTGTCTCTCTGTCTCTGAGTCTATCTGTCTCTGAGTCTCTGAGTCTATCTGTCTCTGAGTATCTGAGTATCTGAGTATCTGAGTATCTGAGTCTCTGAGTATCTGAGTCTCTGAGTCTCTCTGTCTCTCTGTCTCTGAGTCTATCTGTCTCTGAGTCTCTGAGTCTATCTGTCTCTGAGTATCTGAGTCTCTGAGTATCTGAGTCTCTGAGTCTCTGAGTCTCTCTGTCTCTGAGTCTCTGAGTCTCTGAGTCTCTCTGTCTCTTAGTCTCTGAGTCTCTGAGTCTATCTGTCTCTGAGTCTCTGAGTCTCTCTGTCTCTGAGTATCTGAGTCTCTCTGTCTCTGAGTATCTGAGTCGTCTCTGAGTATCTGAGTCTCTCTGTCTCTGAGTCTATCTGTCTCTGAGTCTATCTGTCTCTGAGTCTCTCTGTCTCTCTGTCTCTGAGTCTATCTGTCTCTGAGTCTATCTGTCTCTGAGTATCTGAGTCTCTCTGTCTCTGAGTATCTGAGTCTCTCTGTCTCTGAGTATCTGAGTCTCTCTGTCTCTGAGTATCTGAGTCTCTCTGTCTCTGAGTATCTGAGTCGTCTCTGAGTATCTGAGTCTCTCTGTCTCTGAGTATCTGAGTCTCTCTGTCTCTGAGTATCTGAGTCGTCTCTGAGTATCTGAGTCTCTCTGTCTCTGAGTATCTGAGTCGTCTCTGAGTATCTGAGTCTCTCTATCTCTGTCCCTCAGACAGCAGCAGTGGGAGCCGCCTCTCGGAGAGCAGCTGCTCAGACTCCATGTTTGTGGTCCAGGACGGCAGCTGTAGTGACGGAGGAAGTGGAACTCCTCTGAGTGACAGAGCCTCCCTCATTGGTCTTGACCTTCATAACCAGGACTCCCCTGAGCAAATCCAGGACCGGATCTCACAGAAAGCAGAGGGTGAAGATTTAGACGGCGGTGTAAAGGATGTAGAGGAGGCGGAGTTTTCCTCCAACCAGTCTGGGTTCGTAACCGAGAACCAGCATACAACAGCATCCTTGGGTCTCATCCTGTTTCCTGCTTCTACTGAGGTTTAGGTCTCATCCTGGTTTTCTTGTCCCAGCTCCCTCCTCCCTCCAGGCTCCCTGCTCCTTCATGGGATGAAGAATCCAGGAAAGGCCTCTGGTCCTGTTGCAGAGGCGGAGGTTGTCCCCCCGACCCCGGATGTGGATCTGCTGCTGGAGTGCACCTTCTCCTACATGCACAACACTGAGGAGGAGGAGGAGGAGGAGGAGGGACAGGAGCAGCAGCCAATGGAGGAGCAGGAGGACGAGTTTCTGAGCCCTCCGATTGGACCAGAGGAAGAGGAGGATGAGGTGATGACGCTGGAGTTTCAGTTGTACACACATGATATAAACACATATCTGTCACAATCAGGTGACATTTTCTCTGAGGACAGTTTACTCTGAAAGATGCAGCATTCAAACAATAAACTGACAAACTAATTAGATTTCCTCTGTCTGTGTCCAGGAGCAGGTCCCCCCTGCTGTTCTGCCAGACCACATGTTTTACTCCACTATGTCCAGTCTGGACAGAAGAGCCAGTCTGTCCAGTGATGAAGAGGGAGACATCTACTGTCCCACTCTGGGCCTTTCTAGCAGTGGGAGGGAGGTCCATCCATCCCATCAGATGGACACCACAGACCGACAGGTGGACCAGGACGCTCAGGACAAAGACACACTCAAACCTGACCAGGTGAGACCAGATGAGACCAGATGACACACACCTGACCAGGTGAGTGTGTCAGCAGGTATTCATATTATTTTGTCTCTTCTCTTTGTAGTTGGCAGAAAGCTGGATGGGTTACTCAGGACCAGGATGTGGAATACTGAGCCTGCAGGTGACTGACAGGTGGGTCGTCAGCGGACTCTCAGCTGTGTTTCAGGTGTGTGTGGAAGCTACCTGTATAGTGTCTTACAGGTGACCTGTGTGTTTCAGGTATGTGTGGTGTCTGGACTTCAAAGGAGGACTGTTCTGCAGTGGTTTGCTTGAGACTGGGCTTAACTGGCAGCGCTTTGAAGACAACGTCCACCAGGTGGCGTTGTCACCCTCAGGTGAGCTGCTGGCAACACATCTGACAAATGTCACTTTATTTTTACAAAGAAACTTCCTCTAAGCTCAGTTTCCAGTGACAACTGAAGCTTGATCTCATGTTCCAGAAGACTGTCAGGGTTACAGGTGTGTGTAGCATTAGCAGCATGCTAACTGTTGTTCGCTCCATCAGGTAATCTGCTGTGGAAGGTGGAGCAGAGGAGCATGACGGCATTTGCTTGTGCTAAAGTGTCAGTGAAAGGAAAGCGTCACTGGTACAAAGCTGTGGAGCAAACGGCCTTCGTGGCTCTGAGTGACGACTCGGCCTGGATCATCAGGACCAACGGAGACCTCTACCTGCAGACAGGTAACCTTGCAGTCTCACATGCTCTGTGACAGACACAACTTACTGGTTTCTAGAGCGTTCCTTGTCCCGCTGGAGCAGAAATGAAACATTCTGCAGGAATCGGCACAACTTTAAACTTTAAAGTATGAAGCAGGATTTGGGTTTATCGATAGATATCGTCTTCTTACCTGGTAGCTGAACACCTGACCTGCTCCGGGGCAGGTGATGTTGGAGATAAGAGGTCCACCTCCTGACCAATTAGGATCGTTAGATAATATCTCATTAAGTAGGAAGAAGTTAAAGTCATAATCCAGAATCATATATATATATATATGCATATATATATATATATATATATATATATATATATATATATATATATATATATATATATATATATATATATATATATATATATATATATATATATATATATATATATATATATATATATATATATATATATATATATATATATATATGCATATATATATATGCATATATATATATATATATATATATATATATATATATATGCATGCATACATACATACATACACACAGACTATAACTATGATATAATAAATGAATCACCACCAAAACACCTCCATCACCACCAAAACACATCCATCACCATCAAAGCATCCCGGACCACTACATCATAAGACATACATGTCTGTCTGTCTGTGCTTTTGCCATAATAACGTGGTCTTGTGTCCTTCAGGTCTAAGTGTGGACCGGCCCTGTGCTCGATCAGTGAAGGTGGACTCGCCCTGTGTGTTCACCCAGGTGTGTGTGAGCGGAGGTGTGGTATGGGCTCTGAGTGAACACAAAGCTTTATTCTACAGAGAAGGACTGAACAGCTACTGCAGTGAAGGAGAGGGCTGGAAGTACGACACCGTCAGGTACTACTCCTGTAATACTACTGTACTACTGCAGTGAAGGAAAGATATGTAGTACTTGTAGTACCGCAGTAATTGGTAAATGTACTGTACTTGTATATCTCTTTTCTAGTCGAGCACTCAAAGCTCTTTAACACCACATGTCATCATCCATTCATTCATTCATTCTACCATGGGATCGGCGGTTTTATCCCCGGCTCCGCTAGCCCATGTCGATGTGTCCTTGGTCAACTTAGCCCCAAATTACTCCCGTGACTGTGCCTACGGTGTGTGAATATTAGTTAGTCCTGATGGGCAGGTAGAACCTTAGCCCCTCCCCTCAGTGTATCAACAGGCGTGAATGGGTGAATGATGAAAGTAGTGTTAAAGATCTTTGAGTAGTCGAAAGACTAGAAAAGATCTATACCAGTACAGATTAATTTACCATTTACCATGGGAGGAGCTACTATGTGAGGAGCTACCTGCCCATCAGCACTCTATCATTCAGATCCGTTCACAGGAACAGCCTGCCGGAGCAATATGTGGTTCAATTCACTGACATTTGTACACTGTACATATACCACCTCCTCACATCGGAACAACTCCCCCAAAGAAAACCCTGTCAATACCCCTTTAATCTATCCGGAAGGACAGAATGTGTTCAGATCATTGCACTAAAGTACACAATTAGACTGCTCGTAGAAGTGTGGGTCAGCATACACAGATACCCTATTGTTCTGAGTGTATTACTGTGTGTTTGTCACAGTGAGGCTCAGGGTCTGGAGTTGATGTGTGTCGCTCTGGCAGAAGGTGGTATAGCTTGGGCGCTCGACGCCAGCGGCAGGCTCTGGTTCAGAACCGGCATCTGTTCCTCCAGACCGCAGGGCGACGACGATCACTGGTGGCAGGTACTCTGAGAGAGAGAACGTAAATTTGGTTGGATCTTGTTCTCCTTTACAGCTTAACAGATTAACAGTATTTCTGTCTGTCTGTCCGTCTGTCTGTCTCCATCAGATCAGTATTTCGGACTACGTGGTCTTCGATCAGGGCAGTCTTTTCCAGACGCTGCTGCATGCCACCCAGAGTGTTGCGACGGTCACCCGGGCGCCGGTGGAGCGGGTGGTGGCCTTTCTGTCACAGCACTCGCAATGCCAGCCGAGCTTGGTCAGCGCCAACGGCAGTGGAGTTTGGGTCGCCTCAGGACGTAACCAGCTGCACCTGGCCCGGGGCAATCTTGTGGGTCAGTAGAGTCCAGAAAAGTCCAGTACAACTCCAGAACAGATTTGAGTACAGTTTCGTAATTGCTCTTTTTGTTTCAGGAACTTTCTGGCAGAATGTTGTTCCAAGAGGAACCGTCTCAGCCACCAAGTGGAGCTTCATCACATCTTCAGCAGTGCCTCACAGAGAAGGTCACACACCTGGACACTATACACACCCAGACCACTGCAACTAGTCCCCAGACCACTGCAACTGGTACCCAGACCACTAAAACTAGTCCTCAGGCCACTGCAGCTAGTCCCCAGACCACGGCCACTAGTCCCCAGACCTCTGTAACAATTCAATTCAGTTTATTTTGTATAGCCCAAAATCACAAATACAAATTTGCCTCTGAGGGCTTTACAATCTGTACACATACGACATCCCTGTCCCGGGACCTCACATTGGATGAGGAAAAACTCCCCCTCCAAAAAATAGTCAAAACAGGGAAAAAAAGGGAAGAAACCTTCAGGAGAGCAACAGAGGAGGATCCCTCTCCCGGATGGACTGAAGCAATAGATGTCATGTGACCAGAATCAACATAACAGAGTTACAGCACATTCAATGGATATAAATATTCATGTAATAAGTAGTAGGCATGGACCACAATCCAGATAACCACGATCCATGAAGCAGACGGAGGTAGAGATGAGGGGCATCAGCAGGGCCGCCATGGCAGGGAGCAGGACCGGATCCAGACAGCCACGATCCATGAAGCTTGAGGAGAGGAAGCACAGAGGCTCCTGAGAGGAAGTAGAGTTAGTAATGTGCATTAAAGAGACATTAATTCATCCAGAAGGAGAGAGAGGAGGAGAAAAGGAGAGAGAGAACAGGAGAGAGGAGCTCAGTGTATCCTAATATGTCCCCCAGCAGTCTAGGCCTATAGCAGCATATCTAGGGGCTGGACCAGGGCCGACCTGAGCCAGCCCAAACTATAAGCACTATCAAAGAGAAAAGTCTTAAGTCTACTCTTAAATGAGGTGACTGTGTCTGCCCCCCGGACTGAAAGTAGAAGCTGGTTCCACAGAAAGGGAGCTTGATAACTGAAGGCTCTGGCCCCCATCCTACTTTTTAAGACTCTAGGAACCACAAGTAGCCCCGCATTCAGTGAGCGCAGCTCTCTGGTGGGAAAATATGGTGCTATAAGCTCCCTAAGATATGATGGTGCATCACCAGTTAAGGCTTTGTAGGTAAGAAGAACGACCTTAAATAAGATTCTCTGTCCTGCAGGAAGCCAGTGGAGAGCAGCTAATACAGGAGTAATGTGATCTCTCCTCCCAGTCCTTGTTAGTACACAAGCTGCAGCATTCTGGATCAACCGGAAAGACCTAAGGGACTCAGCAGAGCAGCCTGCTAATACAGAGTTACAGTAATCCAGTCTTGAAGTAACAAATGGATCAATGTTTCTGCATCCCTTCGAGACAAGATGTGCCTGATCCTTGAAATGTTGCGTAGGTGGAAGAAGGCAGTCCTTTAGATCTGCTTCACGTGGGAACCGAAGGACAAGTCTTGATCAAAGACAACTCCCAGGTTCCTCACGGTGGTGGTGGATGCCAGAGCAATGCCATCAAGAGAAACAATATCATTAGATAATTGATTTCTGAGGTGTTCTGGGCCAAGCAAAATAACTTCAGTCTTGTCCGAGCTCAACATCAGGAAGTTGCAGATCATCCCGGTTTTTGTGTCTTTAAGACACGCTTGAAGTTTAGCCACCTGGTTGGTTTCATCTGGCTTGATCGATATATATAGCTGGGTATCATCGGCATAACAATGAAAGCTTATTGAGTGTTTCCAGACCTCTGCAACTAGTCCCCAGACCACTGCAACTAGTCCCCAGACCAAGGCAAGGCAAGGCAAGTTTATTTGTATAGCACATTTCAACAACAAGGCGATTCAAAGTGCTTCACATAAAACCATTAAAAGCATCAAAAAACAAGATTTAAAAACAATTAAGAACATTCATTAAAACATTAAAAAACATACAGAATTGAATAAAAGTTGCAGTGCAGTTTAATAAAATGCAGTAGTTAGATGCAGTAATTAATTAATATCCTTGAATCTGGTTCAATTAAAGGCAACAGCAAACAGAAAGGTCTTCAGTGTGGATTTAAAGGAGCTGAGGGTCTCAGCAGACCTGCCGCTTTCTGGGACCTTGTTCCAGATGTGTGGAGCAGAAAAGCTGAACGCTGCCTCTCCGTGTTTAGTTCTGACTCTTGGACCACTGCAACTAGTCCCCAGACCACTGCATTTAGTCATCAGACCACTGCAACTAGTTGTCCCCAGACCAATATGTCATGTTACATTAAACATACCTGGTCAATAATCTACTACCTGTATGTGTTGCATTTGTCTCAGGTACGTTCCTGTGGTTGGCTCAGAGCAGGAAGGATCTGTTCTGTGTTTGGGACCAGGATGGAGAGCTCCGCCCCTCGTCCATTCTTCTACCAATTGAGGTAAAAACACCACATCTGCCTCAGAGTCTGATTCTACTTATCTCTGTTGATTCTAATGATCTTATTGTGTTCTACCTTTGTGCTCAGATGGAGCTGACTCACCTGTCTGCCTGTCGTGATGCTCTGTGGGGTTTAGATACTTATGGCCGAGTCAGTATTCGTACGCTGTCTCCGTCCTGTCCCTGCGGACTCCACTGGACCCCCCTGGACCTCAACCAGCTCGGTACGTACCTGAAAGTTACTACAAGGCACCTTTATTGTGTGCTGATTCTGGCGCTCCCTGTGGACTAAAGAGGTAGTGTCTCTGAGCACCAAGGTCCCTTTAGAAAACTTCTCATTGTACTGCTGCAGGGTCTGACAGTCTGCCCCTCTTGTTCCATTAAGTTACTTCATGATGTGTACATAGTTTTGGGCTTATAGACGTTGTCATGATGCGTTCAGGCTCTGTTCAGTAAAACATAGTATTGGGCTTATAGACGTTGTCATGATGCGTTTAGGTTCTGTTCAGTAAAACATAGTATTGGGCTTATAGACGTCATGATGCATTCAGGTTCTGTTCAGTAAAACATAGTATTGGGCTTATAGACGTCATGATGCATTCAGGTTCTGTTCAGTAAAACATAGTATTGGGCTTATAGACATTGTCATGATGCGTTCAGGCTCTGTTCAGTAAAACATAGTATTGGGCTTATAGACATTGTCATTATGCGTTCAGGCTCTGTTCAGTAAAACATAGTATTGGGCATATAGATGTTGTCATGATGCATT
Organism: Cottus gobio; assembly: GCA_023566465.1. NCBI lineage: Eukaryota > Metazoa > Chordata > Actinopteri > Perciformes > Cottidae > Cottus > Cottus gobio. Next base: position 162,434 of record CM042228.1, on the reverse strand, counting down.
CAGGCTCTGTTCAGTAAAACATAGTATTGGGCATATAGATGTTGTCAGGATGCGTTTAGGTTCTGTTCAGTAAAACATAGTATTGGGCTTATAGACGGTGTCATTATGCGTTCAGGCTCTGTTCAGTAAAACATAGTATTGGGCATATGGACGTCATGATGCGTTCATGCTCTGTTCAGTAAAACATAGTATTGGGCATGTAGACGTTGTTATGATGCATTCAGGCTCTGTTCAGTAAAACATGGTATTCGGCATATAGACGTTTACGGTTTCACGTAGCCCTAATTGTACATATATACATAAAATATACAATAAACAAGTTATATGGGGGTTGACTGTGGCTCAGCAGTTAGCAGGTCTGTCTTTCAATCAGAGGATCGATGGTTTGATCCCCAGCTCCGCTAGTCCGTGTTGTTGTGTCCTTGAACAAGACACTTGAGCCTAATTGCTCACCGTTGCTGTGTCTACGGTCTACTGTATAGAATGTAAGTCGCTTTGGAGAAAAGCATCAGCTAAATGAAATGTAATGTAATGTAATGTATATTGAAAAGACAACAGAGACAACAGTATTTGGCATATAGACATTTGAACACTCAAATACGTCATTAAACTACTCACAAGAGTCCTTTATCGATACAAATATTGCCTTATCATGTGCAAGGCCCTTCATCATATTGTCATTGTGGTATTTATAACATATTTAGGGACAGCAGCTTCTAGAACAGAAGAAAACCATGTGGATCTCTAAAGGTTTGCTCCCTTTCTGCTGTAGAGCTGATCCGATCTGAACGGTACTTTTTATGATACATTAAATCCAATTATTTGTACCAAAGATTCAATTCAATTTAGTTTGTATAGCCCAAAATCACAAATTATAAATTATCCTCAGAGGGCTTTGCAATCTACAATCTATTCAAAGAAAGCACATAGGCTCCGGGAAGAAGTAGAGTTAGTAATGTGCATTGAAGAGACATGAATTCATCCAGAAGGGGAGAGAGAGAAGAGGAGAGTGTATCCTAAGATGTTCCCCAGCAGTGTAGACATATAGCAGCATATCTAGGGGCTGGACCAGGGCAAACCTGAGCCCGCCCTAACTATAAGCCTGAGCCAGCCATAACTATAAGCCTGAGCCAGCCCTAACTATGAACGCGTTCAAAGAGGAAAGTCTTAAATCTACTCTTAAATGAGGTGACTATGTCTGCCCCCTGGACTCAAAGTGAAAGATAACTCTAGGAATCACAAGTAGCCCTGCATTTAGTGAGCGCAGCTCTCTAGTGGGGTAATATGGTATTATGAGCTCTCTAGTGGGGTAATATGGTACTATGAGCTCTCTAGTGGGGTAATATGGTACTATGAGCTCTCTAGTGGGGTAATATGGTACTATGATCTCTCTAGTGGGGTAATATGGTACTATGAGCTCTCTAGTTGGGTAATATGGTACTATGAGCTCTCTAGTGGGGTAATATGGTACTATAAACTCTCTAGTGGGGTAATATGGTACTATGAGCTCTCTAGTGGGGTAATATGGTACTATGAGCTCTCTAGTGGGGTAATATGGTACTATGAGCTCTCTAGTGGGGTAATATGGTACTATGAGCTCTCTAGTGGGGTAATATGGTACTATGAGCTCTCTAGTGGGGTAATATGGTACTATGAGCTCTCTAGTGGGGTAATATGGTACTATGAGCTCTCTACTGGGGTAATATCTTCTCCCTGTACACCAACTCTCTTGGCTCCGTCATTCGCTCGCATGGCTTTTCCTACCATAGCTATGCTGATGACACCCAACTGATCCTCTCGTTTCCCAAATCGGAAACACAGGTAGCAGCACGAATCTCTGCCTGTCTGACTGACATCTCACAATGGATGTCCGCACATCACTTGAAGATTAACCCTGACAAGATGGAATTACTTCTCCTTCCAGGGAAAGTCTCCCCCACTCACGACCTGACGATTACTTTCAACAACTCAGTCTTGGCCCCGACCCCGACTGCCAGGAACCTCGGTGTGACCCTTGACAGTCAACTCTCCCTGACTGCCAACATTACCACAACAACTCGTTCCTGTAGATTCATGCTGCACAACATCAGGAGAATACGTCCACTTCTCACCCAGAAGGCAGCACAGGTTCTGGTCCAGGTTCTGGTCATCTCGCGTCTAGACTACTGTAACTCCCTCCTGGCGGGTCTACCTGCTGGTGCCATCCGACCTTTGCAGCTCATCCAGAATGCTGCAGCTCGACTGGTCTTCAACCTCCTGAAATTCACCCACACTACTCCGCTCCTCCGCGACCTTCACTGGTTACCGGTGGCCGCCCGCATCCGCTTCAAAACATTGGTACTGGCGTACCGTGCTACGAACAGATCTGGTCCAGTCTACATCCAGGACATGGTAAAACCTTACACCCCATCTCGTGCGCTCCGCTCGGCTTCTGCCAATCAGCTTGTAGCTCCGTCACTGAGAGCTAAACACTCAACAAAGTCTCGACTGTTCTCTGTCCTGGCTCCTCGATGGTGGAATGAGCTCCCCATTGACATCAGAACATCAGAAAGTCTCTACATCTTCCATCTCAAACTAAAAACACATCTTTTCCGACTATACCTTGAATAAAGGATGTAGCACTATAGTAGCACTGAAATGGCTCTTACTGATAGCACTTTGTAGTCGAACCTTTGACGAAATTGTACCTTCTTGATTCTTGTTGTTCTGATTCTTGTTTGTAACCGTAGAATGCACTTATTGTAAGTCGCTTTGGATAAAAGCGTCAGCTAAATGACATGTAATGTAATGTAATATGGTACTATGAGCTCTCTAGTGGGGTAATATGGTACTATGAGCTCTCTAGTGGGGTAATATGGTATTATGAGCTCTCTAGTGGGGTAATATGGTACTATGAGCTCCTTAAGATATGATGGTGCATCACCAGTTAAGGCTTTATAGGTGAGGAGAAGGATTTTAAATGTGATTCTTGATCTTACAGGGAGCCAGTGGAGAGCAGCTAATACAGGAGTAATGTGATCTCTCTTCCTAGTCCTTGTTAGTACACAAGCTGCAGCATTCTGGGGGCGACTGTGGCTCAGTGGTTAGCAAGTCAGTCTTTCAATCAGAGGGTCGGTGGTTCAAACCCCGCCTCAGCCAGTCCATGTCGTAGTGTCCCTGAGCAAGACACTTAACCCTCATTGCTCACCGTTGCTGTGTCTACGGTCTACTGTATATCATGTAAGTCGCTTTGGATAAAAGCGTCAGCTAAATGAAATGTAATGTAATGTAATTCTGGATCAACTGGAGAGACCCAAGAGGCTTACCAGAGCAGCCTGATAATAAGGAGTTACTGTAATCCAGTCTTGAAGTAACAAATGCGTGGCTCAATGTTTCTGAATCCCTTTGAGAAAAGATGTGTCTGATTTTTTAAATGTTATGTAGGTGAAAAAGGCGGTCCTTGAGATTTGTTTTACGTGGGAGTTCAAGGACAAGTTCTGATCAAAGATACCGTGCTAGATGCAGAGCAATGCATTCAAGACTATATCATTAGATAATTGATTTCTGAGGTGTTCTGGGCCGAGTAAAATAACTTCAGTTTTGTCCGAGCTCAACATCAGGAAGTTGCAGGTCATCCAGATTTTTATGTCTTTAAGACACACTTGAAGTTTAGCCACCCGGTTGATTTCATCTGGCTTGATCGACAGATATAACTGAGTATCATCGGCATAACAATGAATGTTTATGGAGTGTTTTCTAATAATATTGCCTAAATAGCTTATATGGTGAATACAATTGGTTAAAGCAAAGGACCTTGTGGAACTCCGTGACGAACAATGGTGGACATCGAGGCTTCATGGTTTACATATACAAACTGAGATTGATCTGATAAATACGACTTAAACCAGCTTAGTGCGGTACCTTTACTGCCAATCAACTGGTCCAGACTGTAATAAGATGTCAACCAACCAGAGAGAAGTCCTTTAGCAGCACTAAGGTCTAACAGGACCAGAACAGAGACAAGTCCTTTATCAGCACTAAGGTCTAACAGGACAAGAACAGAGACAAATCAGCACTAATGTCTAACAGGACCAGTCCCCTATCTGATGCAACTAGAAGGTCATTAGTAATTGTCACCAGTGCTGTCTCTTTGCTATGATGCTTTCTAAATCCTGACTGAAAGTCCTCAAATAAACTATTGTTATCTAGAAAGTCACATAACTGATTTGAGACTACTTTCTCCAGAATCTTAGAGAGGAAGGGAAGGTTAGAGACAGGTCTGTAGTTAGCCAACACCTCTAGATCGAGAGTTGGCTTCTTAAGAAGAGGTTTAATTACAGACACTTTGAAATACTGTGGCACATAACCTGTTAGTAAAGAACCATTGATAATATCCAGCAGACAGGTGCTAATTAAAGGTAAAACCTCTTTGAGCAGCCTCGTTGGAATGGGGTTCAGGAGACAGGTAGAAGATTTAGAAGTAGAAAATATGGATGCAACGATACCACTTTTTACAAACCAATACGAGTACGAGTATTTTTATTTGTGTACTTGCCGATACCGATACTTCTTAGATTTGGTCTCCATGAAAGTGCAATTAATTTGGAGGCAGATTTTATTTTATCCTCTGCAGATTATGTCAAGCCTATAGTACAAAATTAACAGAAGGCTATCCCAAGCTTTAAACTTCTTGTGGAAGTCCCTCTAATGTCGGACCATAAAACGCCCCCGTGTCCGGGTTCATAATGTAAGCGATAATATTAGGGATCGAGCAATTATATAGGAAGCTGTGTTCCAAGTTATGTTTCCGGTGCTTTTATTGTGGAGGGAGAAACGGAAAGGAAAAGAGGAGTGGAATTGTGGGATATACGTGTGTGAAGGAGATAAAAAAGTGGTTCAAGTTACCCTGCAGCGTGTTTTCATTTTATTAGAATTACAAATATAGACACACAACAGACACTCGGCTACAATAATATCATCCGTAGCCGCACAACAGCGTCTGAATGAGGCCGCTGCCAGCGCTACTTCTGGTGGATCAGCAACAGTTTGATTCACACCGGCAGGACGGCAGTCATTTTTTACTGTGTGAACGCGACGCACATTACTCTACACACCTTGCTGCAAGAGCCGCAAGAGAGCGACGAAAGAGCCGTATGCGGCTCTGGATCACGGGTTGCCGACCCCTGCCCTAGACGTTGAAGTCAGGTAGGACAACAAATCTGTTTCTCCACAAAGCGCGACCAGTTTGTTGTAGCGAAATACTGTTGAGTGGTATCGGTTCTTGGTATCGGCAATTGAAACCGAATACGAGTACGAGTATTTTAACGCAGTATCGGCCCCGATACCGATACCGGTATCGGTATCGGTGCATCCCTAGTAGAAACCGTTGAAGACAATTGGTCAAGGCAAATGGGAACAAAGCCTTCCAAACACACATCAGGGCCCTCCGTTGCCTCCAAGGCCAGTCCACCTGAGGATAAACAGTCAGTGGTTGAGGGCAGGAGATCACCAATCCTGCCTCTGATAGCCAGAATCTTATCATTGAAGAAGTTCATGAAGTCATGACTACTGGGTTCTGTAGGAATACACGGCTCCACCGAACTGCTACTACTACTACTACTACTACTACTACTACTACTGAAGTCTGTAGGAGTACACGGCTCCACCGAGCTGTGACTCTTCATCAGCCTGACCAGTGCTGAAAAGAAACCTGGGGTTGTTACTGATGAGTAGTGGGCTCCTCTGGCATTACGAAGGGCCTTCTTGTAGGTTTTCAGACTGTCCCGCCAGACTGAACACGATTCCTCTTGATTGTTGGAACGCCATACACCTTCCAGCTTCCTTGATGCTTGCTTCAGATTGGGGGTCTGAGGGTTGTACCATGGAGCGAGCCTTCTTTGTTTGATGACCCTCTTCGTTAGAGGGGCTATCGAGTCCAGTGTCATTTTCAGTGAGCCAGTAGCACCATCGACAAGATGATCAATCTGGGACGGACTGAAGTTATCACAGGAGTCCTCTGTTATATTGAGGCATGGTAATGAATCGAATACATGTGACTATACATCTCATCAGTGACCGTATTTGGGAGAGGGCCAGATAAAACTAAAGAGTCCGAGATTGTTTTGGCGTAACCTCCGAGTGACCTCCGAGTGGGGAATTCGGGAGTCATTGCCATGGACGTGTATTACAATCTTACTGTATTTACGTTTATTCTTAGCCAACTGTTTTAAATAGGACTCAACGTCGCCCGCTCTCGCCCCAGAAATACATTTTACATTACATTTCATTTAGCTGACGCTTTTATCCAAAGCGACTTACAATAAGTGCATTTCACCGTGAGTACAAACAAGAATCAGAACAACAAGAATCAAGAAGGTACAATTTAACACAAACTAACACAAACATACACATGTATGCTTTATATCTGCCAAATATATAGGCTTTTATTAAATAAAGTGCACAAAACATTTTGCACAACATTTTGTTTAAAGGAACCTGAGCTGTCAGAACAATAAATAACTTATAAAAAATAAAGAAAAATACTAATCAGAAAACTTAACAGGATTTGTTTGAACGTCAGAACTGGTTCTCTACACTACACTCAGATACACACACTCAAAATCTCACAGACGCACGCACATACAAACGCACACACACACTCACACTAACAGACGCGCACACTCAAACACGCACAGACGCACACAAACATACACTCACTCAAACAGTCACAGAAGCGCGCACACACACACTCTCTCTCTCTCTCTCTCTCTCTCAGTCCCTTTGTTCAGACACATTGTTCTTACAAGCTAACGCTAACTTGTCAAGCTAATAACGAGTAAACAGCAGAAAGCTGCTGGAGGGACGTTACGTCTTCACTTCAAAACGGAACACAAGCTGCCGACTGGCCGCAGCACCGGAGCCTCAACCGGAAGTGCCTCTACTAGCTGCTGTTGAACGGCCTTCCTCCGCGATGTGTTTCAGTCAACGTTACGGTCTCAGCTGGTCTCTCCTCTACCTCCACGATGTGTTTCAGTCAACGTTACAGTCTCAGATGGTCTCTCCTCTACCTCCACTATGTGTTTCAGTCAACGTTACGGTCTCAGCTGGTCTCTCCTCGACCTCCACGATGTGTTTCAGTCAACGTTACGGTCTCAGCTGGTCTCTCCTCTACCTCCGCTCCGCTCCGCGCTCAACTCAACTTTTCTTTTCATACTCAAACATCTCCGTGACTTATTGAGTGGCGTAATAATCGCGCGACACAACGAATCGATAATGAAATTAATTGCCAACGCTTTTAATAATCGAATTTTATCGATTTTATCGATTCGTTGTTGCAGCCCTAGTGCGGACATCCATTGTGAAATGTCAGTCAGACAAGCAGAGATTCGTGCTGCTACCTGTGTTTCCGATTGGGGAAACGAGAGGATCAGTTGGGTGTCATCAGCATAGCTATGGTAGGAAAAGCCATGCGAGCGAATGACGGAGCCAAGAGAGTTGGTGTACAGGGAGAAGAGGAGAGGACCGAGGACTGAGCCTTGAGGGACCCCAGTAGTGAGAGGACAAGGTTCAGACACAGATCCTCTCCAGGTTACCCGGTAGGTGCGATCGCTGAGGTAGGATGAGAGGAGGGAGAGCGCAGTGCCTGAGATACCCAGGTCCTGGAGGGAGGAGATGAGGATCTGGTGGTTCACTGTGTCAAAGGCAGCAGAAAGGTCCAGAAGGATAAGGACAGAGGAGAGAGAGGCTTCTCTCGCAGTGTGAAGCTGCTCAGAGACAGCAAGGAGGGCAGTCTCTGTTGAGTGGCCTGCCTTGAATCCAGACTGGTGAGGGTCCAGAAGGTTGTTCTGATGGAGGAAGGAGGAGACTTGGTTGAAGATAGCTCGCTCCAGGGTTTTGGAAAGAAAGGGAAGGAGAGAGACAGGTCTGTAGTTGTTGACTTTTGACGGGTTGACTGTGGTCCCTGGCTTCGCTATCTTCACGCCTCTGACTATGGAGCTGTCGATAACCAAAGTTGTGATATCTAGTCTGTTTTCAAAAGACCAACTTTATTGAAGAGAATACACAATATCTCGTCTTCTTTCAAAACAATACTTATTTCTGACAACTGTGACTCAAATGTGTGCTGAAGCTTTGGGCGGTGGTGCTGTTCTGTTGCTCCATTCAGCAGCTGACCTTGTGAAGGTCAGGCTGACCTTGTGAAGGTCGGGAACACCGGCTTCCCTTCCAGATAAATTTACTTTTTATATCCAGCCATTGACTGAATCATGCACTCATCCAAAATGATGTGAATTATCAGCGCTACCACTGGAACCAGTGCTTTCTGCTGCCAGCAGGTGCTGGGGAGGGTTTCTGAAAAGATGAAAAACAGAAAACATAAGCAGAGGTTAACGAAAACAAAGTGGTCCTTTTAAGATTTTTTATTTTGTAAAGGAGTCTGACTTGTCTGTGATTGATTGATCAGTCAGTGTATGTGATAGGGGGTGGTCCTGTGCTCATTCTGCTCAGGTTACAGTATGACACACACACACTCTCTCAGCTGTGCTTCTCCGTCACATTGACAGGTGGAGGTTGCGTAACTCGGAGGTCAACATGAGAGCTTGTTTATGTAACAGATCTGTTTTTAGTCCCTCCACATGACGTTCACGACGGCCTCGTCTCTGGCTCCCAGAGCTACAAACAGCTGAGATAAACATTGTTCTGGCTGCAATAAATGCTCATTATTGGTCTTCACAATAAAGAAATTAATTCTTCATAACAATCATTCATTCTTCTCTGAATTGAATGGTATTTAAACTGTGTCCATTCAGTGTCTCGGCTAGTTTGTCTGTAAATGTGAGTTCAGTTGATTTAAAAGAGTTAGAGGTGATGCACAGCTGCAGCAGCACATCTCGGACACCTTCACAGGTCAAAGGTCAGATGGGAAATAAGAGGCCGATTCACCAAAACCAGGATGACCTGAAATCTGTCCTGAAACGGTATACGGTCACCTGATCCTGCTGACGCTACAGGTGAACCCTACCTGATGTTGTTCACGGTGCTCTGTGGAACCTCCGTGGAACTTGAGGACGTCCTGAGGAGGTTTTAGCATCCTGGAGTGCTCCATTGGTCTTGGCAAATGTGGCTCAAGGTGTAGAGTGGGTCGACCTTTGGCCTCAAGGTTGTCGATTCGATCCCCAGCATGTCGAGTGTCCCCATATATATATATATATATATATATATATATATATATATATATATATATATGTGTGTGTGTGTGTGTGTGTGTGTGTGTGTATATGTGTGTGTGTGTATATATATATATATGTGTCTTTACAGGTGTGATCAGGTGAAATGACACATTGTGTTCCAGGAAGTGTTCGTCTGGTCGGTGTGAGCTGCGGCAGTCAGAACGTCTGGGCTGTGGACACTCGAGGAATAGTTTACTTCAGGGTTGGAACCCAGCCCCTGAACCCCAGCATGATGCTACCGGCCTGGATCCACATAGAGCCACCCGTACAGGTAACACACCCACTGGATCCACATAGACCCACCTGTACAGGTAACACACCCACTGGATCCACATAGACCCACCTGTACAGGTAACACACCCACTGGATCCACATAGACCCACCTGTACAGGTAACACACCCACTGGATCCACATAGACCCACCTGTACAGGTAACACACCCACTGGATCCACATAGACCCACCTGTACAGGTAACACACCCACTGGATCCACATAGACCCACCTGTACAGGTAACACACCCACTGGATCCACATAGACCCACCCGTACAGGTAACACACACACACACACACACACACACACTGGATCCACATAAAACCACCTGTACAGGTAATACACACTGGATCGGTGACATCATGTCTCCTCAGCCAATCGGAGTGCAGCTGGTCCGTATCCAGACGAGTCCCAACGACCGGCTCCTCTGGGCGTTGGACAACAGAGGAAGCGTCTTCGTCAGGACTGGACTCAGTGATGAGATGCCTGTGGGGACGGACTGGGAGCTGGTACCAGGTAAGTGCTCTGGAGGTTGTTATGAGTTCATGGCCGAGCCCCACTACATGTTTACAGGTGTGTATTAATACTGTGGGTATACTGTATTAATGTATATACCCTACTAAATAACATGTGTATTAATACTGTACTATATAACGTGTGTACATACATCACATTTAGCTGAGGCTTTTCGCCAAAGAGACTTACATGATATACAGTAGACCAGAGACACAGCAACGGTGAGCAATTAGGGTTAAGTGTCTTGATCAAAGTAGTAAGAACGAGTCCGAGGTCTAAAGTATCTACGAGTTGATACAGTGCCTTGTGAAAGTATTCGGCCCCCTTGAACTTTGCGACCTTTTGCCACATTTCAGGCTTCAAACATAAAGATATAAAACTCTATTGTTTTGTGAAGAATCAACAACAAGTGGGACACAATCATGAAGTGGAACGACATTTATTGGATATTTAAAACTTTTTTAACAAATCAAAAACTGGAAAATTGGGCGTGCAAAATTATTCAGCCCCTTTACTTTCAGTGCAGCAAACTCTCTCCAGAAGTTCAGTGAGGATCTCTGAATGATCCAATGTTGACCTAAATGACTAATGATGATAAATACAATCCACCTGTGTGTAATCAAGTCTCCGTATAAATGCACCAGCACTGTGATAGTCTCAGAGGTCCGTTTAAAGCGCAGAGAGCATCATGAAGAACAAGGAACACACCAGGCAGGTCCGAGATACTGTTGTGAAGAAGTTTAAAGCCGGATTTGGATACAAAAAGATTTCCCAAGCTTTAAACATCCCAAGGAGCACTGTGCAAGCGATAATATTGAAATGGAAGGAGTATCAGACCACTGCAAATCTACCAAGACCTGGCCGTCCCTCTAAACTTTCAGCTCATACAAGGAGAAGACTGATCAGAGATGCAGCCAAGAGGCCCATGATCACTCTGGATGAACTGCAGAGATCTACAGCTGAGGTGGGAGACTCTGTCCATAGGACAACAATCAGTCGTATACTGCACAAATCTGGCCTTTATGGAAGAGTGGCAAGAAGAAAGCCATTTCTTAAAGATATCCATAAAAAGTGTCGTTTAAAGTTTGCCACAAGCCACCTGGGAGACACACCAAACATGTGGAAGAAGGTGCTCTGGTCAGATGAAACCAAAATTGAACTTTTTGGCAACAATGCAAAACGTTATGTTTGGCGTAAAAGCAACACAGCTCATCACCCTGAACACACCATCCCCACTGTCAAACATGGTGGTGGCAGCATCATGGTTTGGGCCAGCTTTTCTTCAGCAGGGACAGGGAAGATGGTTAAAATTGATGGGAAGATGGATGGAGCCAAATACAGGACCATTCTGGAAGAACTCCTGATGGAGTCTGCAAAAGACCTGAGACTGGGACGGAGATTTGTCTTCCAACAAGACAATGATCCAAAACATAAAGCACAATCTACAATGGAATGGTTAAAAAATAAACATATCCAGGTGTTAGAATGGCCAAGTCAAAGTCCAGACCTGAATCCAATCGAGAATCTGTGGAAAGAACTGAAAACTGCTGTTCACAAATGCTCTCCATCCAACCTCACTGAGCTCGAGCTGTTTTGCAAGGAGGAATGGGCAAAAATTTCAGTCTCTCGATGTGCAAAACTGATAGAGACATACCCCAAGCGACTTACAGCTGTAATCGCAGCTAAAGGTGGCGCTACAAAGTATTAACTTAAGGGGGCTGAATAATTTTGCACGCCCAATTTTCCAGTTTTTGATTTGTTAAAAAAGTTTTAAATATCCAATAAATGTCGTTCCACTTCATGATTGTGTCCCACTTGTTGTTGATTCTTCACAAAACAATAGAGTTTTATATCTTTATGTTTGAAGCCTGAAATGTGGCAAAAGGTCGCAAAGTTCAAGGGGGCCGAATACTTTCACAAGGCACTGTATGCACACAGGTATGGAAGGGAAACACATGTTCACAAAGAAGTGTTAATGCTCAGCCGCCCCCGAAGACTCCAACGAAAGACTCCTCTGTCTTTATCCTCCGAGTCTTCATACGATGAGTCTTCACTGACGCTTCAAACCCACACCTGGTTTTATACCGGTGTTAGCGATAATTAGCTAACGCTGAGTTGACTACGCCCCAGGTCGTTAGTGTGATGGCCACCAATCGATAGTGCTCTGGCTCAGGACAATAGCAGGGTTTCCCTTTAATCAGTGAGGTGAGAGTTTCCCAAGAACAGCTGCTTCTTGCCAAAAGTGATCAAGGACAGGATCTGTTTACCTCAAAAGTAGAAAGTAAAACTAGAGCCTAGTCCCAAATACAGTTGGATTACAGAAGTAGACTTTAACCCTAGCTGGTTCAGTTGCGTTTAAGTCACTTGACCAAAGCAAAGTCCCGGCTCAAATGATTCAGATAGAAATGACAGTACAGATTAACAGTCTAGTAGAAATAGTCTAGTAGAGATAATTCCGCAAATTGTAGAACTAATACAGCAAGTATTAATGCTATGTGACACGTGTATTAATGCTATATGACACGTGTGTTAATGCTATATGACACGTGTGTTAATGCTATATGACACGTGTGTTAATGCTATGTGACACGTGTGTTAATGCTATATGACACGTGTGTTAATGCTATTTGACACGTGTGTTAATGCTATATGACACGTGTGTTAATGCTATATGACACGTGTATTAATGCTATGTGACACGTGTGTTAATGCTATATGACACGTGTATTAATGCTATATGACACGTGTATCAATGCTATATGACACGTGTATCAATGCTATATGACACGTGTATCAATGCTATATGACACGTGTATCAATGCTATATGACACGTGTGTTAATGCTATATGACACGTGTGTTAATGCTATATGACACGTGTGTTAATGCTATATGACACGTGTGTTAATGCTATGTGACACGTGTATCAATGCTATATGACACGTGTGTTAATGCTATATGACACGTGTATTAATGCTATATGACACGTGTATCAATGCTATATGACACGTGTATCAATGCTATATGACACGTGTATCAATGCTATATGACACGTGTATCAATGCTATATGACACGTGTGTTAATGCTATATGACACGTGTATCAATGCTATATGACACGTGTGTTAATGCTATATGACACGTGTATTAATGCTATATGACACGTGTATCAATGCTATATGACACGTGTATCAATGCTATATGACACGTGTATCAATGCTATATGACACGTGTATCAATGCTATATGACACGTGTGTTAATGCTATATGACACGTGTATCAATGCTATATGACACGTGTGTTAATGCTATATGACACGTGTATCAATGCTATATGACACGTGTGTTAATGCTATATGACACGTGTATCAATGCTATATGACACGTGTATCAATGCTATATGACACGTGTATCAATGCTATATGACACGTGTATCAATGCTATATGACACGTGTATCAATGCTATATGACACGTGTATCAATGCTATATGACACGTGTATCAATGCTATATGACACGTGTATCAATGCTATATGATATGTATGTTAATGCTATATGACACGTGTATTAATGCTATTTGACACGTGTATCAATGCTATATGACACGTGTATCAATGCTATATGACACGTGTATCAATGCTATTTGACACGTGTATTAATGCTATTTGACACGTGTATCAATGCTATATGACACGTGTATTAATGCTATTTGACACGTGTATCAATGCTATATGACACGTGTATCAATGCTATATGACACGTGTATCAATGCTATATGACACGTGTATTAATGCTATTTGACACGTGTATCAATGCTATATGACACGTGTATCAATGCTATATGACACGTGTATCAATGCTATATGACACGTGTATCAATGCTATATGATATGTATGTTAATGCTATATGACACGTGTATTAATGCTATTTGACACGTGTATCAATGCTATTTGACACGTGTATCAATGCTATATGACACGTGTATCTATATACACGTGTATGCTATATAATGCTATTTGACATGTGTTTTAAACTATATGACACGTGTATCAATGCTATATGACACGTGTGTTAATGCTATATGACACGTGTGTTAATGCTATATGACACGTGTGTTAATGCTATTTGACACGTGTGTTAATGCTATATGACACGTGTATCAATGCTATATGACACGTGTGTTAATGCTATATGACACGTGTATTAATGCTATATGACACGTGTGTTAATGCTATATGACACGTGTATTATGTGACACGTGTGTTAATGCTATATGACACGTGTGTTAATGCTATATGACACGTGTATTAATGCTATATGACACGTGTGTTAATGCTATATGACACGTGTATTAATGCTATATGACACGTGTATCAATGCTATATGACACGTGTATCAATGCTATATGACACGTGTATCAATGCTATATGACACGTGTATTAATGCTATATGACACGTGTATTAATGCTATATGACACGTGTATCAATGCTATATGACACGTGTGTTAATGCTATATGACACGTGTATTAATGCTATATGACACGTGTATCAATGCTATTTGACACGTGTGTTAATGCTATATGACACGTGTATTAATGCTATATGACACGTGTATCAATGCTATATGACACGTGTATCAATGCTATATGACACGTGTATCAATGCTATATGATATGTATGTTAATGCTATATGACACGTGTATTAATGCTATTTGACACGTGTATTAATGCTATATGACACGTGTATCAATGCTATTTGACACGTGTGTTAATGCTATATGACACGTGTATTAATGCTATATGACACGTGTATCAATGCTATATGACACGTGTATCAATGCTATATGACACGTGTGTTAATGCTATATGACACGTGTGTTAATGCTATATGACACGTGTGTTAATGCTATTTGACACGTGTGTTAATGCTATATGACACGTGTATCAATGCTATATGACACGTGTGTTAATGCTATATGACACGTGTATTAATGCTATATGACACGTGTGTTAATGCTATATGACACGTGTATTATGTGACACGTGTGTTAATGCTATATGACACGTGTGTTAATGCTATATGACACGTGTATTAATGCTATATGACACGTGTGTTAATGCTATATGACACGTGTATTAATGCTATATGACACGTGTATCAATGCTATATGACACGTGTATCAATGCTATATGACACGTGTATCAATGCTATATGACACGTGTATTAATGCTATATGACACGTGTATTAATGCTATATGACACGTGTATCAATGCTATATGACACGTGTGTTAATGCTATATGACACGTGTATTAATGCTATATGACACGTGTATCAATGCTATTTGACACGTGTGTTAATGCTATATGACACGTGTATCAATGCTATATGACACGTGTATCAATGCTATATGACACGTGTATCAATGCTATATGATATGTATGTTAATGCTATATGACACGTGTGTTAATGCTATTTGACACGTGTATCAATGCTATATGACACGTGTATTAATGCTATTTGACACGTGTATTAATGCTATATGACACGTGTATCAATGCTATTTGACACGTGTGTTAATGCTATATGACACGTGTATTAATGCTATATGACACGTGTATCAATGCTATATGACACGTGTATCAATGCTATATGACACGTGTGTTAATGCTATATGACACGTGTATTAATGCTATATGACACGTGTATCAATGCTATTTGACACGTGTGTTAATGCTATATGACACGTGTATTAATGCTATATGACACGTGTATCAATGCTATATGACACGTGTATCAATGCTATATGATATGTATGTTAATGCTATATGACACGTGTGTTAATGCTATTTGACACGTGTATCAATGCTATATGACACGTGTATTAATGCTATTTGACACGTGTATTAATGCTATATGACACGTGTATCAATGCTATTTGACACGTGTGTTAATGCTATATGACACGTGTATTAATGCTATATGACACGTGTATCAATGCTATATGACACGTGTATCAATGCTATATGACACGTGTGTTAATGCTATATGACACGTGTATTAATGCTATTTGACACGTGTATTAATGCTATTTGACACGTGTATTAATGCTATTTGACATGTGTATTCAGGTCTAGTCGTCAGTCAGCTGGTCCTCAGCTCTCGGACCGTTTGGGTTCGCTGTGTCAACGGAGATCTGGCTCGCCGTTACGGCATCTGTGACCGGAATCCTGCTGGAGACTACTGGAAGAAGATCCCTGGAAATGCCAACTGGTTAACTGGTAAGACTGGGTTTGTACTGGTGAGGCTGGGTTTGTACTGGTGAGGCTGGGTTTGTGCTGGTAAGACTGGGTTTGTACTGGTAAGATTGGGTTTACACTGGTAAGACTAGGTTTATACTGGTATGACTGGGTTTATACTGGTAAGACTGAGCAGATACTCTTAGACTAAATGTATTCCTGTGTCTGTTTCTCACTCTTTAGTGACCCCAGAGGACGAGTTGTGGGCGGTGACTCTGATTGGTGGATTGTCCCGCCGCCTGACGAAGCTCCTCCCACAAACTCCCTGTTGGCCCGCCCCCTCAGGCTCCTCGCTCATTGGGGACGATGTTGACGACGAATGGGAGCTCATTTGACTTATGATGTCCTTTTAATGTCACCACTTCCTATGACGTTTATAAAATGAATGAAATAAGATGGCCACACAAAGGGATCCCAGGTGGTTGCTGGGAAATGACCTGAACTGAGACCGTTTTATTTTTGTTTTAAAAGGAAGCACTCAAATAAGAAGGGACGGTTGGCTCCACAAGAACTGTTCCTTAATTGTTCTGATTCTTTCTCAATCCATCAGTCAGTTTCACTCCGGTTTAGTTCTGGTTCTGAGTTCCCCAATATTTATTCCGGTGTGAGTCCTCTAATATTTAGCTTTCACTGAATTAAACTGGGTTGAACTAAATAAACTGGTTACACAGAGTTAACCTGAATTAGCCCTCTGGTCCTGATGCTGGGGGGTTTACCGCATCTCTCTGGTCCTAGTGTTGAGGATCATTACATTTCATCGGGTTTGAACCACCGATCCTCTGATTGAAAGTCAGACCTGCTAACCACTGACCCACAGTCGAGGGGTCTCATGTGGACTCTGTTCTAATGGACCCTGGTGGACTGTAGCAAGCTCGAATGGACCTTGGTTGACTATGTTATACACTAATGGACCTTGATGGATTGTAGCAGGCTTGAATGGACCCTAGTGGACACAAATGGACCCTGATGGACAGTAGTGGGATCGAATGGACCCTGGTGGACTAAAGCACTCGAATGGACCTTGGTGGACTATAGTCGGCTCTAATGGACCCTGGTGGACTGTGTTGTAATCTAATGGACCCTGGTGGACTATAGTGGACTCGAAGTGGACCCTGGTGGACTCATGATGACAGCTGATTGGTTGCAGGATCTGCTGACCAACAAGAATTCAGTGTGATCACAGCTGTTGTGAAAATCATTAACTTAATAAACATGTTAAAACACAGTTACAGTTTATTGATGATCAGCTTATTGATTGATGAGCTTATTGATTTCTTATCTGTAACAGATATCCAACAGAGTCCAACAGAACTCTGGATTCTTCAGGATCTGATCTTCAAGTCAACAAATGTTTTTCAATAATATTTTATTGGCATCAGTGTTGATAAAGAGTTGAGCTAAAGAATAAAAGAAACAACAAATAATTATTTATTTTACACACAGTCATCCACCGGCTTTAATATTCACAATATTACATTTATCTGAGGCTTTTATCCAAAGTGACTTACATGATATACAGTAGACCGTAGACACAGCAACGGTGAACAATGAGGGTTAAGTGTCTTGCTCAAGGACACAACGACATGGACTACCGGAGCCTGGGATCGAACCACCGACCCTCTGATTGAAAGTCTGACCTGCTAACCACTGAGCCACAGTCAACCCGTGTTCCAGCTCAACAACACACATGAGATGCAGGTCTTGCTTTAGCTCTGATAAAGAGGGACCTGGATCTTAAACCAAGTCTCTCTAGACCGCTTTTAAGATATTTATGGAAACAAAACATGGAACATCTCATCCTTCATGTAGATCCAGAATATCTGGTGACTGGATCGGACTCCAACCAACGTGTCCCAGATGAGATCTGGGAAATGGGAAATGACAGGAAACAAGAACCAGAGAGCTGCACCCATCAGGAGGTAGAAATTATTATTATTATCTAGCTTCATCTGGAGCCTTTAAAATGTTTTATCTGACGATAACATCATCATTACCATTTCTTCATCATCACGTGACTGACTGAGCAGTATTGATTGCTGATCAGTGATCAGTTTATTTACGTTTGAAACATCGTCCGATCCCAGCAGGCTGAGGTCTTAGCAGTGTTGTTTCCATGGTGACAGATGACTTCACTGCCAGCTGTGCAGCTGCAGGAAATCAGGCAGCCCAGTGATCTGATCTGGGCCGGACCGGGCCAGACACCTGAGTGCCTGCAGGAGGAGGGGGGGTGGCGCCAAACCGCACAGCCAGCTGAAAACTTCATTTCCCAGCAGGCTTTGCCAGCGATGCGCCTCGTCCTGCAGGCAACACAGCGCCGGCGGGCCGGGCAGGAAGAGCAGCAGGAAGTCGAGGCAGCGCTGCGCATGGCGGCGGTCCGTGATGTCGGAGGAGACGAGGCGCTGTAGCGCGGCTTCGAGGCCGGCGGGAGGCGCGCCGTGGACCAGCAGGAGCAGAAGGCAGTCGGGCCGCGACAGTTCCACCGCCAGCTGCACTGGCGTCTTCCCTGCGTCTGCCACGTGCGAGCAGCCGCCCTGGTTGTCTAAGAAGTCCTGCACGGGGCAGTCCTTCAGGGCCTCCAGCACCATGGCGAGAATCGACACGCGGTCGTAGCGCACCGCGACGGCGAGGTGCGGCGCGCCGCCACTGCGGAGGCAGCAGAAGCTGCAGCGCGGCGGCCTGAGCGCGCTGACGGAGAACTCGCTGAGCAGGAAGCGCGCGTAGTCCTGGTGGTCGTGGACCAGCGCGTACAGCAGCGCCTCTGACGGCAGGAAGGCGCGAGGACGCCCGTCCTCCCAGCTGAAGACCTCCATGCAGCGCATGTCCTCCAGCAGCCAGACAGGAAGCTGCTGCCGCACGGCGCAGTAGAAGGAGAAGGCCGTCCGCTCACACTGACGCTGCGACGGAGACGAGGACAGGTGCTCCACCTGAGAGGGCCGCAGCCACGGCATGACGACACCAGACACCTGGGGAGACACACACACCTGGTCTGAGGGAGACACGCACCTGGTCCGAGGGAGACACGCACACCTGGTCCAAGGGAGACACGCACACACACACACACCTGGTCTGAAGGAGACACACATACACACACCTAGTCTGAAGGAGACACACACACACACACACCTGGTCCGAGGGAGACACACACACTTGGTCCGAGGGAGACACACACACCTGGTCCGAGGGAGACACCACACACACACCTGGTCTGAAGGAGTCCCTGAAATCCGACTGAAGTGTAAAGTAACTGATCCTGGTTCAGCCTGCAGAGGAACCGTTGGTCTCTCAGTCAAACCTCGTCCTCAGCTCCTTCACACTTTTATAGCCCCCCCATTCCCCCCTCGTCAGCCCTGCTCACCCGTGATCTCTACAGCCTGTTTTTCTGCTGGCTCCACTCCTCCTGCCGCTCTTCACCGCTCCTCCCCCCTACAATCTTAGCTCCATGTGTGGATGTTTGTTTTTGGAGTGTGTGTGTGTGGGTGTGTGTGGGGGGGCAATTGAGTGTCTTGCATAGCGAACATAGCAGCCTTTAGGCGGCTGCAGCTCATTGGCTGATGGAAACAGTAAACACCAGTAGACCCAGTAGTTCGTATTCACAAATGATCAACTGATTATCTCTTTGAAGCTTCTGTTCGATGAAGACTGGAGTCACGTGGTTCCACCTGACAGCAGTCACGTGACTGAGTTCTGATCAATGACCAGTCTACTGGGTATGCAGAAAAAGTTCTTTCATAAATACACAAAGTACATGCGGTCTACAAAGGTATTGAAGTTGTGTTGTTGTCTTTGTGTTCTCAAGGAGAAATAAGAATAACATTAAAGCTGCGAGCAGCTATGAGCGGGTCCTCGCTGCGCATGTCGGGGGTGCCGGCTAGTCGCCGCACCTCCGACATCCGGAGCAGGAACCGCTCGCAGCTTTAATTGTACATATCTATCTATCGCCGTCGGGGTGCCGGCGGGTCGCCATGCATGAGAAGTTGTGGGAAGTTAGCATGGAGTTACCACACAGAGAACAGCAGAGAGAGATAGACTGACACACACACACAGACACACACACACACACACACACACAAACGCAAGCAAAGAGCAGGTCACATGAATCCCATGTATATAACATGCTGTTTGGCAGATGTCCAGTTTTGCCAGTAGGGGGCGCTATCACAAACTAAACATGTCTTCATGTATTGTGGTCAGACCATGTCCAGCATTATGCAAGAGAAGTTGTGGGCTGTTAGCATGCAGTACCTAGGATTTACCACACAGCATAGTATGCAGTTCATTGCAGCTACAACAGCATATGATGACACAGAGAAGAGCAAAAAAACGGGTGCGTTTTTGGATGCACATAACGTCGTGGTTTATGGGGCGATTTGGCTAAATAGCACAACTTAAGGTCTCGAGGGTCTTGGGATCGCTACGGCACCGAGTTTCAGTCGATCGGATAAGTACTTTAGGAGGAGTTAGTTAAAGTACGAATGCAAATTTCGTCAAACAGCGAAAATCGTCAAAAATCGCCATATTTGCGGAATTACTGTGGCTCCCCCTAAGGGCGAAATCGCACGAAAGATTTATTGCAGGTAGAGGGATGCGATGTGCACAAAAGGTGACAATCTGAAAGGTTCTAGGACAAATAGTGTTAAAGTTATGAGCGTTGCAAGTTAGGACACTCCCCTAAGAGGTTAATTGGTCAATATCTCGTAAACGAAATGAGATATCCGAGAAATTTCACTTGCGCTATGTCTATGCACCTCCATTGATGATGCCCAGCAAGTTTGGTATGAATCGGACCAAGTATGTTGGAAATATTCCAAAAACGTGTTTTTTCACAAAATTAAAAATGGCGGAAAATTTTGGTAGGCGGACTTTATGCCTCTGAGAGGCTTTTTTTTAGAGCAGGTGGAGACGGACATGTGTGAATTTTTTCAAGTCGATCGGAGAATCTGGGCGAGGGGCGTCGCCGGGCCAACTTTGAGGGGGCGCTAGAGAGCAGTTTTTTTTTCCGCTAATTTGACGTCTATGTCGGATCGCTATTTTCGCCAAGCCTGACAGCCGTGCCAAATTTGGTGCGGATTAGAATTTGACAAGTTGGGGAAAAAGCAGGTCGAATGGGAAAAATAAGAATCATGCGGAAGAAGAATAATAAATCCCCTTACAAACGCAATAGGGTCCTTGCTGGACCGTCTTCGACGGTCGCTCGGACCCTAAATATTTACTTGAGTACGGTACTGGAGAACAGTTTTGAGGTACTTGTACAGTACTTGAGAATTAAAACTTCTACTACAGTTTTCATATGAATCAGATACTTGTATGATTATGATATAAACATTAATCTCTATGAAGCCAATATAATCCCTTTAATTACAAAACCACTCAATACATTTGTTGTAAACCATTTAATAAAATGCTTTACTTCCAAGTGATCAATACATCTTATCTATAAAGATGTAAACTTGATCAACACAGAGCATCAGGTACACAGTGATCCCTGCTCTTCCTCATCTTCATCAGGGAACAGACTAGAAACATGATGAAGAGCGCCTCCTACTGTTCACTGACTGCAACTGCAAACATTTTACATGACATGTCCAACCAATCATGATGCAGGATTCAGATCACATGTTCAGCTGCTCCAGTATACAAAATATGACATCCCTGTATCAGGACCTCACATCGGATCAGGGAAAACAGAAAAAAACAGAAGGTAGGAGGCCGGGGACAGAAGGCAGGATGCAGGGGGTACGAGGTAAGGAGGCAGGGGACACGAAGCAGGGGGCACGAGGCAGGGGGCACGAGGCAGGGGACAGGGGGCAGGGGGCACGGGGCACGAGGCAGGGGACACGAGGCAGGGGACAGGAGGCAGGGGGCACGAGGCAGGAGGCACGAGGCAGGGGGCACGGGGCACGAGGCAGGGGGCACGAGGCAGGGGACAGGGGGCAGGGGGCACGAGGCAGGGGGCACGAGGCAGGGGACAGGAGGCAGGGGGCACGAGGCAGGGGGCACGGGGCACGAGGCAGGAGGCAGGGGACAGGAGGCAGGGGACAAGAGGCAGGAGGCAGGGGACAGGAGGCGGGGGACAGGAGGCAGGGGACAGGAGGTAGGAGGCAGGAGGTAGGAGGCAGGGGACAGGAAACAGGAGGCAGGGGGTACGAGGTAAGGGGACAGGAGGCAGGGGGCAGGGGACACGAAACAGGGGGCAGGGGGCACGGGGCACGAGGCACGAGGCAGGGGACACGAGGCAGGGGACAGGAGGCAGGGGGCACGAGGCAGGGGGCACGGGGCACGAGGCAGGAGGCACGAGGCAGGGGGCACGGGGCACGAGGCAGGGGGCACGAGGCAGGGGACAGGGGGCACGAGGCAGGGGGCACGAGGCAGGGGACAGGAGGCAGGGGGCACGAGGCAGGGGGCACGGGGCACGAGGCAGGAGGCAGGGGACAGGAGGCAGGGGACAGGAGGCAGGGGACAAGAGGCAGGAGGCAGGGGACAGGAGGCGGGGGACAGGAGGCAGGGGACAGGAGGTAGGAGGCAGGAGGTAGGAGGCAGGGGACAGGAAACAGGAGGCAGGGGGTACGAGGTAAGGGGACAGGAGGCAGGGGGCAGGGGACACGAGGCAGGGGGCACGAGGCAGGAGGCAGGGGGCACGAGGCAGGAGGCAGGGGACAAGAGGCAGGGGACAGGAGGCGGGGGACAGGAGGTAGGAGGCAGGGGACAGGAGGCGGGGGACAGGAGGCAGGGGACAGGAGGCAGGGGACAAGAGGCAGGAGGCAGGGGACAGGAGGTAGGAGGCAGGGGACAGGAGGTAGGAGGCAGGGGACAGGAAACAGGAGGCAGGGGACAGGAGGCAGGGGGCACGAGGCAGGGGACAGGGGGTACGAGGTAAGGGACAGGAGGCAGGGGGCACGAGGCAGGGGACAGGGGGTACGAGGTAAGGGACAGGAGGCAGGGGGCACGAGGCAGGGGACAGGAAACAGGAGGCAGGGGACAGGATGCAGGGGGTACGAGGTAAGGGGACAGGAGGCAGGGGGCACGAGGCAGGGGGCACGAGGCAGGGGACAGGAGGCAGGGGACAAGAGGCAGGAGGCGGGGGACAGGAGGCGGGGGACAGGAGGCAGGGGACAGGAGGTAGGAGGCAGGGGACAGGAGGCGGGGGACAGGAGGCAGGGGACAGGAGGTAGGAGGCAGGGGACAGGAAACAGGAGGCAGGGGACAGGAGGCAGGGGGCACGAGGCAGGGGACAGGAGGCAGGGGACAGGAAACAGGGGACAGGAGGCAGGGGACAAGAGGCAGGAGGCGGGGGACAGGAGGCAGGGGACAGGAGGTAGGAGGCAGGGGACAGGAGGCGGGGGACAGGAGGCGGGGGACAGGAGGCAGGGGACAGGAGGTAGGAGGCAGGGGACAGGAAACAGGAGGCAGGGGACAGGAGGCAGGGGGCACGAGGCAGGGGACAGGGGGTACGAGGTAAGGGACAGGAGGCAGGGGGCATGAGGCAGGGGACAGGAAACAGGAGGCAGGGGACAGGATGCAGGGGGTACGAGGTAAGGGGACAGGAGGCAGGGGACAGGAAACAGGAGGCAGGGGACAGGATGCAGGGGGTACGAGGTAAGGGGACAGGAGGCAGGGGACAGGAGGCAGGGGGCACGAGGCACGCTGCGTAATTAACAGACAATGCATGCAGTCATCAACAAGAACCAGTCACATTTAGTCATAACAAAACAATCCAACAAAACTGAGGCACTTAAACACTGCACACTCAAGAGCACAAGCCACGATCAAAAGGAACGATATTAACTACCATAAAATTTGCCACAACAGTCAGGAAGCGTAATGGAAAACAGGTCTGACGCCGAGGAGAGGCAGGGGTCAAACTCGGCGCAGCTAGCCGAGTTTGACCTCAGATAAACAACACTGAAAATTCAGCAGTAGCAGCAGCAGCAACAGTGGCTTATAAACCGTGTGGCTTGTTTATGATTAAATACAACTGCAGATGTAAAAACACAAACAGCAGTCAGTAAATCCACCACCAAGTCTGTTTCTCCTTCAGCCATTGAGTGTTAAAAGAACTACACCAAGTAAAACATTAAAATGTCATAACTTCTCTTATGTTTCATCTGAACTGTTCTTACTCCTCCTGAGTCCTGCTAGCAGCTACGTAGCTTTCTGCTGACTTAAGTCACGCTGGTCCACTGACCAATCACAGCACATGTTAGTGCTGACGCTGGTCCACTGACCAATCACAGCGCATGTTAGTGCTGACGCCGGCTAGCAGGCCCTGGCACATCAAAGAATACGCCCAGCATGTCAAACTAAAGATCTGATTGGTTGAATTCTATGACATTCAAGGATACCGTCCTCATGTACTTTAATCTGAAAGGTCAGCTAGACGGCCTCTGGCCGCTCTGCTTCCATAGACACAGAGGTGAGATCTGATTGGACGAGAGCTCTCTGGAAGCAGAGCAACAGACGAAGACAGGAGCTGTGCAATGAGACAATAATTATAATACATGTAGTGTATTTGTGAAAAACAATTAAATTATAAAATAGCTATAACTTTGTGATTCTGTTTAGGCCAGCAGAGAAGGCTTAGCTATATAGTATATAATACAGTAATAATTTAGTATATAATACAGTGAACCTATGCACAATATATAATACAGTAATACTTCAGTATATAATACAGTAATACTTTAATATATAATACAGTGAAACTTTAAACAGTATATAATACAGTAATACTTCAGTATATAATACAGTAATACTTTAGTATATATTACAGTGAAACTTTAAACAGTATATAATACAGTAATACTTCAGTATATAATACAGTAATACTTTAGTATATATTACAGTGAAACTTTAAACAGTATATAATACAGTTATACTTCAGTATATAATGAAATATTAAGTTAATACTGTTTATGTTATTAATGTGAATGAACAAATAAATGATGTGATAATTGTGTTGTTTGATGTGTGACCTGTGATGGCAGCAGAGATCACACACACACACACACACACACACACACACACACACACACACACACACACACACACACACACACACACACACACACACACACACACACACACACACACACACACACACACACACACACACAGAGAGATCCTCCCCTGATCGATCAGCTTCAGGGTTCCTGGTCTCTGATCAGTTTCCTGCTGTTCTCATCGACCCTGCAGGTTGGGTTGGTGTCAGTGAGTTGGTGTGCCGGTCTGGTTCTGGTTCTGGTTCCATCTGGTTCCTTCTGGTTCCGGCTGCTTGTTCCCTAACTTTTCGGAGTGGAGCTTCGTCTCGGGGGAAGTGGTCGCGTCTTCGGTTCTTCGTTCCGCGGTTCGGATCGGTTCCGCCCCAGAGGTCTGTTTCACAGCGAGCCCCTGAACCCGAAGTTGCTCGAGGCCAAGTGATCGGGTCCGGTTCGGTTAGCCGCTAAGCTACTCGATAGCTGTTAGTCTGTTAGCAGCTAGCAGCTAGCCCAGGCTGCTCGGTCCTCCTCATGCCGGCGATGCTGGAGAGAAACCCGGAGGCTCCGGGCAAGAGGAGGGGCAGAGGCCCGGCGGGGAGCGGCAGCGGGCCCGGAGCAGCAGCGGGCCACGGCCTGAAGAGCCTGTCCGGGAACGGAACCAGCACCAACCGCTGCTGGGAAGAAGGAAGCTCCGGGTCCAGCAGCGACGAGGAGCATGGTGGGTAGCCTCGAACACTATCCCACAGCGCAACTACAGTGTACTCTTACTCTGTGTACTGATCCGGAGTTCTGCTGCGTGTGTGTGTGCGTGTCTGTGTGTGTGCAGGAGGAGGAGGGATGCGGGTCGGACTGCAGTACCAGGCCGTGGTTCCGGACTTTGACCCGGGTAAGAGACTCAGCGTGGATCTGCCCTCGCAGTGGTAGCCTCGAACAGCCTGATTCTGCTGAGCAGTCTGGTAAACTGCTTGCAGTCCTCTCTAACTGGTCCTGTCATGTTCAACTGGTTCCACGTTCAGTTTAAAAAAAAAATAATAATATCTTTTGGATTCAAATTCTATTTGATGATGTGATCTTGTAATGTAATTGGGAAATCGTGATGTATCTGTGTAATTGTGGTAATAACTGTGTGTCATCAGAAGTGTCCCACGCTGCTCAGCTCAGAGAGAACCTCGGCATGCTGGTCTGGATCCCCAGCAGCTGTCTGAACCAGACTCAGTGTAAGAAACTACACATTAAACAGCTACGCTACAGTGTATTTTACAGTGTATTTTAATATATGATGAAGGGCCTTGCACATAAGGCAATATTTGTATCGATAAAGGACTCTTGTGAGTAGTTTAATGACGTATTTGAGTGTTCAAACGTCTATATGCCAAATACTGTTGTCTCTGTTGTCTTTTCAATATATATTACATTTCATTTAGCTGATGCTTTTCTCCAAAGCGACTTACATGATATACAGTAGACCGTAGACACAGCAACGGTGAGCAATTAATTGGTGAGCAATTAATGAATCGAACCATCGATCCTCTGATTGAAAGACTGACCTGCTAACCACTGAGCAACACAGTCAACCCTACATTTTACATATGTATATTTGTTTTAGTGGACGAGTACATTGCCATCGCCAAAGAGAAACACGGCTACAACATGGAGCAGGTAAGAGTACTTTAATTCTGACAATGTTAGTGTAAATGTTTAATATACACTAACACACACATCTCTCTCCAGGCTCTTGGCATGCTCTTCTGGCACAAACACAACATCGAGAAGTCTCTGGCCGACCTGCCGAACTTCACTCCGTTCCCTGACGAGTGGACGGTGGAGGACCGAGTTCTGTTCGAACAGGCCTTCAGCTTCCACGGGAAGAGCTTCCACCGCATCCAGCAGATGGTATGCTCCCACTAAAACCAGTGGGACCAGTTCAACAGGTGTTTACTGCTGTATATGTTCATCAAGGACTGTCTCTCTGTGTAGTTACCTGATAAATCGATGGCCAGTCTGGTTCGATTTTATTACTCGTGGAAGAAAAGTCGCAGTAAAACGAGTCTGATGGACCGACAGACACGAAAACACAAGAGAGAAAGAGACGACAGGTGAGCTGCAATCTGTACAACATGTAACACAACAGGTAACACAGCATGTAACACAGCATGTAACACATGTAACACAACAGGTAACACAACAGGTAACACAACAGGTAACACATGTAACACAGCATGTAACACATTTAACACAACAGGTAACACAACAGGTAACACAACATGTAACACAGCAGGTAATACATTTAAGACAGCATGTAGCACAACAGGTAACACAACATGTAACACAACATGTAATACATTTAACACAGCATGTAACACAACATGTAACACAGCATGTAACACAACATATAACATAGCAGGTAACACAACAAGTAACACAACAGGTAACACAACATGTAACACAGCAGGTAACACATGTAACACGACATGTAACACAGCAGGTAACACAACATGTAACACGACATGTAACACAGCAGGTAACACAACATGTAACACAGCAGGTAACACAGCAGGTAATACAACATGTAACACAGCAGGTAACACAGCAGGTAACACAACATGTAACACAGCAGGTAACACAGCAGGTAATACATTTAACACAGCATGTAGCACAACAGGTAACACAGCATGTAACACAACATGTAACACAACATGTAATACATTTAACACAGCATGTAACACAACATGTAACACAGCAGGTAACACAACAGGTAACATTAGTTTGTTGAATTCTAAATATCAATAATAATAAATACATATTTGTAATCTCAGCGACGATGACGTTGAGGACAGAAACATAAATCCTCCCGATGACTCCGAGCTCGACCCAAATAAAGACGACAAGAAGGAGGTGAACCAGTTTCCTGTTTACAGACTGTTTGTTGACTGTTTACATTAGACTGTTTTTTAAATGACAGACTGGTTTCATTTCAGCTGAGTTCTGGATCAGAGAGGTCAGAGGTCAAACCAGCTCCTGGACCGAAGGTAACAACACCTGAACAAAACCTGTCTCTCTGTCAGGAAGTAGTAACCTGTCCTCTCTCTGTGTACCTGTCTCTGTCCCAGTCAGGAAGTAGTAACCTGTCTGTCTCTCTGTGTACCTGAAGACAGGTAGCAAGGCGTCTCAGCGGTTGAAGAAACGACCTCCCAAAGGAATGTTCCTGAATCAGCAGGACGTTGTTTCTCTCTCGTCTTCGTCAGCTCAGGGACTCATCAGACAGCTGGACTGTCAGCTCGTCTCCATTAAGAGACAGGTCTGTCTACCTGTCTGTCTCTCTCTCAATCAACCTAATAGGCATGAATGTAACATGGACAATAGCAAAGCATCAAGTAGCAATGAGAAGAAAAATAGTACCATTGGTGAGTTCTTCTTAAAGTACAGAAAGCGTTAATATCAAGAGGATTTAATTAATTTAACTCAGTCGCGTCATCTGATTGGTTCTCAGTGACGTTACAGTGTGAACACAACGTGCAGTTTCTGGATAGTTGAGGGCCGTCGGCGGTGAATAAATGCAACGCCTGCTGATTGAAGAGAGTTAGCCCTGCAGTTAGTCACTACTTTGGCTATGTATGTAAGGTGGACTGGATCTCTCCTGTATCTCTCTCACCTGTATCTCCTTCTCACCTGTATCTCTATCACCTGTATCTCTCTCTCACCTGTATCTCTCTCTCTCACCTGTATCTCCTTCTCACCTGTATCTCTATCACCTGTATCTCCTTCTCACCTGTATCTCCTTCTCACCTGTATCTCTATCACCTGTATCTCCTTCTCACCTGTATCTCTCTCTCACCTGTATCTCTCTCTCTCACCTGTATCTCCTTCTCACCTGTATCTCTCTCTCGCCTGTATCTCCTTCTCACCTGTATCTCTCTCTCACCTGTATCTCTCTCTCTCACCTGTATCTCCTTCTCACCTGTATCTCCTTCTCACCTGTATCTCCTTCTCACCTGTATCTCTCTCTCACCTGTATATCCTTCTCACCTGTATCTCTCTCTCACCTGTATCTCCTTCTCACCTGTATCTCTCTCTCACCTGTATCTCCTTCTCACCTGTATCTCTCTTTCACTTGTATGTCCTTCTCACCTGTATCTCTCACCTGTATCTCATTCTCACCTGCACCTCTCTCTCTCCTGTATCTCTCACCTGTATCTCTCTCTCACCTGTATCTCCTTCTCACCTGTATCTCCTTCTCACCTGTATCTCCTTCTCACCTGTATCTCTCTCTCGCCTGTATCTCCTTCTCACCTGTATCTCTCTCTCACCTGTATCTCTCTCTCACCTGTATCTCTCTCTCTCACCTGTATCTCTCTCTCTCACCTGTATCTCCTTCTCACCTGTATCTCCTTCTCACCTGTATCTCCTTCTCACCTGTATCTCTCTCTCACCTGTATATCCTTCTCACCTGTATCTCTCTCTCTCACCTGTATCTCTCTCTCACCTGTATCTCCTTCTCACCTGTATCTCCTTCTCACCTGTATCTCTCTCTCACCCGTATCTCCTTCTCACCTGTATCTCTCTCTCACTTGTATGTCCTTCTCACCTGTATCTCTCACCTGTATCTCATTCTCACCTGCATCTCTCTCTCTCCTGTATCTCTCACCTGTATCTCTCTCTCACCTGTATCTCCTTCTCACCTGTATCTCCTTCTCACCTGTATCTCTCTCTCTCACCTGTATCTCTCTCTCACCTGTATCTCCTTCTCACCTGTATCTCCTTCTCACCTGTATCTCTCTCTCACCTGTATCTCCTTCTCACCTGTATCTCTCTCTCACTTGTATGTCCTTCTCACCTGTATCTCTCACCTGTATCTCATTCTCACCTGCATCTCTCTCTCTCCTGTATCTCTCACCTGTATCTCCTTCTCACCTGTATCTCCTTCTCACCTGTATCTCCCTCTCACCTGTATCTCCTTCTCACCTGTATCTCTCTCCTGTATCTCCTTCTCACCTGTATCTCCTTCTCACCTGTATCTCTCTCTCACCTGTATCTCTCTCTCACCTGTACATTACATTACATTACATTACATTTCATTTAGCTGACGCTTTTATCCAAAGCGACTTACAATAAGTGCATTCTACCGTTTACAACAAGAATCAGAACAAGAATCAAGAAGGTACAGTTTCATCAATAAAGTTCAACTACAAAGTGCTATCAGTAAGAGCCATTTCAGTGCTACTAAAGTGCTACTTCCTTTATTCAAGGTATAGTCGGAAAAGATGTGTTTTTAGTTTGCGACGGAAGATGTAGAGACTTTCTGCTGTTCTGATGTCAATGGGGAGCTCATTCCACCATCGAGGAGCCAGGACAGAGAACAGTCGAGACTTTGTTGAGTGTTTAGCTCGCAGTGACGGAGCTACAAGCCGATTGGCAGAAGCCGAGCGGAGCGCACGAGTTGGGGTGTAAGGTTTTACCATGTCCTGGATGTAGACTGGACCAGATCTGTTCGTTGCACGGTACGCCAGTACCAATGTTTTGAAGCGGATGCGGGCGGCCACCGGTAACCAGTGAAGGTCGCGGAGGAGCGGAGTAGTGTGGGTGAATTTCGGGAGGTTAAAGACCAGTTGAGCTGCTGCATTCTGGATGAGCTGCAACGGTCGGATGGCACCAGCAGGTAGACCCGCCAGGAGTGAGTTACAGTAGTCTAGACCAAGATGATCAGAGCCTGGACGAGAACCTGTGCTGCCTTCTGGGTGAGAAGTGGACGTATTCTCCTGATGTTGTGCAGCATGAATCTACAGGAACGAGTTGTTGTGGTAATGTTGGCAGTCAGGGAGAGTTGACTGTCAAGGGTCACACCGAGGTTCCTGGCAGTCGGGGTCGGGGCCAAGACTGAGTTGTTGAAAGTAATCGTCAGGTTGTGAGTGGGGGAGAATTTTCCTGGAAGGAAAAGTAATTCCGTCTTGTCAGGGTTAATTTTCAGGTGGTGTGTGGACATCCACTGTGAAATGTCAGTCAGACAAGCAGAGATTCGTGCTGCTATCTGTGTTTCCGATTGTGGAAACGAGAGGATCAGTTGGGTGTCATCAGCATAGCTATGGTAGGAAAAGCCATGCGAGCGAATGACGGAGCCAAGAGAGTTGGTGTACAGGGAGAAGAGGAGAGGACCGAGGACTGAGCCTTGAGGGACCCCAGTAGTGAGAGGACAAGGTTCAGACACAGATCCTCTCCAGGTTACCCGGTAGGTCCGATCACTGAGGTAGGATGAGAGGAGGGAGAGCGCAGTGCCTGAGATACCCAGGTCCTGGAGGGAGGAGATGAGGATCTGGTGGTTCACTGTGTCAAAGGCAGCAGAAAGGTCCAGAAGGATAAGGACAGAGGAGAGAGAGGCTTCTCTAGCAGTGTGAAGCTGCTCAGAGACAGCAAGGAGGGCAGTCTCTGTTGAGTGGCCTGCCTTGAATCCAGACTGGTGAGGGTCCAGAAGGTTGTTCTGATGGAGGAAGGAGGAGACTTGGTTGAAGATAGCTCGCTCCAGGGTTTTGGAAAGAAAGGGAAGGAGAGAGACAGGTCTGTAGTTGTTGACTTCTGACGGGTCGAGAGTGGGTTTCTTCAGGAGAGGGTTAACTCTTGCCTCCTTCAGAGAGTTAGGGAAACAACCAGTTGAGAGGGAGGTGTTAATTAGATGGGTGAGAAAGGGAAGAAGGTCAGGAGCAATAGACTGGAGGATGTGAGATGGGATGGGGTCAAGGGGGCAGGTGGTTGGGCGGGCAGAGGATACCAAGGTAAGAACTTGGTTGGGGGACAGAGGGGTGAAAGAGGAAAGTGAAGGGGAGGCGGATAATGTTAATGGAGCTGTAGTTATGGGCGGGGGATCAGTGAATGAGGAGCGTATGTCATCTATCTTTTTAGTAAAGTAGTCGACAAAGTGGTTCGGTAGAAGGGTGGAGGGAGGAGGAGGACAGGGGGGGTCTAGGAGGTTGGAAAAAATGGAGAAGAGTTTTTTGGGGTTAGAGAAAGAAGATTCAATTCTGGATTGGTAGAACAGGCTTTTGGCTGCAGAGATAGAGGCAGAGAAGGAGGCGAGAAGAGAGTGATAGGCGTGCAGGTCGTCTGCGTGTTTGGATTTTCGCCATTTCCTTTCCGATGCTCGCAAAGTGGCTCTCTGGGCACCGAGTCTGACAACCACGGAGCTGGAGGGGAGTTGCGAACCTTACGTGTCGTAAGAGGACAGAGAGAATCAAGAGAGGAGGACAGAGTAGAGAGGAGAGTGTCTGTGGCACAGTTAGGATGCATGAGTGAGAAAGAGTCGGTTGAAGGAAGGGCTGACAGAACAGACAAGGCCAGAGAGGAGGGAGAGAGAGAGAGAGAGAGAGAGAATGTTGCG
This sequence comes from Cottus gobio, assembly GCA_023566465.1. Classification (NCBI taxonomy): domain Eukaryota; kingdom Metazoa; phylum Chordata; class Actinopteri; order Perciformes; family Cottidae; genus Cottus; species Cottus gobio. Next base: position 129,804 of record CM042228.1, on the reverse strand, counting down.
ACGGATAGGTGCAGAGTCTGTTGCTGTGGGAGGGTTGTCAGTTCCCAAGAGTGGGAGAGAGTAGGAGATGAAGAAGTGGTCGGAGACGTGAAGTGGAGTTACAGTGAGGTTAGATGTTGCGCAGTTTCTGGTGAAAATGTAGTCAAGATGATTTCCAGCCTTGTGAGTCGGAGGTGAAGGACTGAGTGAGAGAGCGAAGGAAGATAGTAGGAGCACCAGGTCAGATGACTTCTCGGTCTGGATGTTGAAGTCACCCAGAAGAATGAGAGGGGGGCCGTTTTATGGGAGGTTTGATAGGAGGACGTCTAATTCTTCCAAGAAGTCTCCCAGGGAACCAGGTGGACGGTAGAGAACAACAATGTTCAGTTGAACCGGATGGGTAACCGTCACAGCATGAAGCTCAAAAGACAGTGGTGTAGACAGTGGAAGCGGGTAGAGAGAAAAACTCCATTTGGGGGAGATGAGTAGACCAGTACCACCACCCCGACCAGTGGGCCTAGATGTGTGGCTGAAGGAGAAGGCAGAGGAGAGAGCGGCAGGGGTAGATGTGTTGTCTGGTGTGATCCAGGTCTCAGTGAGAGCCAGGAAGTCCAGAGATTGCTTGATAGCAAAGCCAGAGATGAAGTCTGCCTTGCGGTTAGCTGACTGGCAGTTCCAGAGGCCTCCTGTGACGAGGTGTTGGGTTTGTGTGGAGCGGGTGGGATAAATAAACGTGGAAGGATTTTGATGCAAATGAGACCGAGTCCGAGGTCTGAAGTATCTACGAGTTGATATGTAGACGGGTATGGGAGGGAAGCACATTTTCACAGGGAAGTGGTAATGCTCAGCCGCCCCCGAAGACTCCAACGAAAGACTCCTAAGTCTTTATTCTCCGAGTCTTCATACGATGAGTCTTTGCTGACGCTTCAAAGCCACGCCTGCTTCTATACCGGTGTTAGCGATAATTATCTACAGCTGAGTTGACTCCGCCCCAGGTCTTTAGTGTGACGGCCACCAATCGAAAGTACTCTGGCTCAGGACAATAGCAGGGTTTCCCTTTAATCAGTGAGGTGAGAGTTTCCCAAGAACAGCTGCTTCTTGCCAAAAGTCAACAAGGACAGGATCTGTTTACCTCAAAAGTAGAAAGTAAAACCTGTATCTCTCTCTCACCTGTATCTCTCTCTCACCTGTATCTCTCTCACCTGTATCTCTCTCTCACCTGTATCTCTCTCTCTCACCTGTATCTCCTTCTCACCTGTATCTCTCTCACCTGTACTTCTCTGTGTTTCAGATCCAGACCATCAAACAGTCAAATGGCTCTCTGAAGGAGAAAATCAGCTCAGGAGTTGACGAGTACAAACAGCCTGAGGTAACCCGGCAAAGCAGCAACACAACTGGCAATACAGCAACACAACTGGCAATGCAGCACACAGCAATACACATGGTAATGCAGCAACACACAGCAATACAACTGGCAATACAGCAACACAACTGGCAATGCAGCACACAGCAATACACATGGTAATGCAGCAACACACAGCAATACAACTGGCAATGCCTGTTGCTGTGTCTTGAAGTTGGTGTCGTTGCTCTTTGTTTTCATGTTGTTGTTTTCTTGCTTCAGGTGAATCAGAAGTTTAACACTCGTTGGACCACAGAGGAGCAGCTGCTTGCTGTACAAGGTAATATGTGAGCTTCCCGTAAGCAGGTGAACTGAGACACCTGAACTACTTGTAACCAGGTGAACTGAGACACCTGAACTACTTGTAACCAGGTGAACTGAGACACCTGAACTACTTGTAACCAGGTGAACTGAGACACCTGAACTACTTGTAACCAGGTGAACTGAGACACATGAAATAATTAAACCATGATCACTTGGATTAAACCTTTCAGTCAGTGATTGGTCAGTGACTCTCTCCCTCTCGTCAAATGACACGCAGCCATCAGGAAGTATGGGCGGGACTTCCAGGCAATCTCGGATGTGATTGGTAACAAGTCGGTGGTTCAGGTGAAGAACTTCCTGGTGAACTACAGACGGAGGTTTAACCTGGATGAGGTTCTTCAGGAGTGGGAGGCCGAACACGGGATGGAGGCGGGAGACAGGGGAGGAGGGGAGGAGGACAAGATGGAGGACAAGATGGAGGAGTGTCCTGCTGAGGAGGAGGAGTTCACTGCCACGGAAACAAAGGAGGTGAGGAGAAGTTTTCATGTTTACTTCTGATCCCAGAATCCTCTCTGTCTGGTCCAAGAGTTTTGCTAACTTTCTGTGATCGATCATGGAAGCTGATTGTAGGATAATAATACATCACTAGATTAGAGAACACTGAAGTTAGGACTTTATAAGTATATATTTACAGCTGCACCACCTGTATGTGAAACTCCATCTTGGAGGGTTGGTGAAGGTTGTGTGGAGGCGGCGTGCACAGATAGATGTCCACATGGTGGCGCTGTTCGTTACATATTTCAGTTTGATGAAAACATTCCAACTTTCACCATCTGAACTGAGCTTCAGGGTCACACCTTCTCAGATTCACTCACTCCTTCCTGTAACACTCTCACTCTCTCACACACTCATTCACCTATAACCCTACTGTCACTTCTTTCACTCTACTTTCACTCTACTCTCACCTACTGTCACTCTTTTCTGACTCTTCTCTCACTCTCCTTTAACTCTACTGTGTTTCTACTCTAACTCTACTCTTACTCTTCTCTCACTCTCCTCTCACTCCTTTAACTCTACTGTCTCTACTCTAACTCTACTCTTACTCTTCTCTCACTCTCCTTTAACTCTACTGTTTCTACTCTAACTCTAGTCTTACTCTTCTCTCACTCTCCTCTCACACTCCTTTAACTCTACTGTTTCTACTCGCTGCAGGACTCGTCCTCTCCGATGGACTCCCAGAAGCCTCTGCCGTCTTGACTCTATGACTTCGTCCTCCAGTTCAATGATGTCGTCATGAGTTTATTATTTTGTTTTAGTGTGTTGGACTTTTATTGGTCAGGTATGAGGTTTTTGTCTTGAACCTGTCATCACTGCCCTCTCTGGACCAATCAGAAATCAAAGTGGGTGGGGTCTGTTTTATCTTGTTTTTTTCCACAGATTTCTCAATGTTTTATGTTTTTAATCTTTTGTTTTTGGGGGTGGGGCTTTGCTATGTTGGATAATGTCACTCAGGTATGGGTGCATGACAAAAAACAAAAACTTCATTAATAAATTTATTTGTTTCTTCTTTAGTTTTTTCTCTTTTTTTTAGCTCAGTGCTGTTTTTTGAACAAACATGAAAATAACTCTTTGACTCTTTTGGTCAAAGAACAAAACCTTCAGGAACCTAAAATACGTTCAGATCGTTAGTGGGAACCCGTCCACACATTTATATTTATGTCATGTTTTTACAGCAGATATATACACATATATATATATTGATATACATATCAGATGCTGTGTTCTCTCAGCTATGCTCTTCTTAATGCATAAATATAATATCATATAATTGTGTGATCCTGAATCAGCTAAAAAAGAATCCAGAAGTCTTACTGCATTCTCACCGACGTCAAAACTGAAACACTTTTTTGTGATTGTATTACAAATATTGATACTTTCACTTGAAAGGTAGAGCCTTTTCTTTAACTTCATATAATCTTTAACTATACTATAACAATCAATCAATAATCTGCATTAAAAAAATGAATAGTGGGTTGTAAAAAGTACGACATTTACTCTGATATGTAGTGTAGAAGTATTAATACTCAAGTAAAGTACTATTACCTGAGTACATTCCTGGTGTAAATGTACTTGGTTCAGTGTGTATAGTGTGTAGAAATATACAGACTTTATTAGTGTGTAAGTCAACTGATTGGACTGATCGATCTCATTGATCTCCACCGTGTTACTTTGTATGGGTATGTGTGTTCAATTAAATCTAGTTTATTTTGTATAACCCCAGACCTCTGCAACTAGTCCCCAGACCACGGCCATAGTCCCCAGACCTCTGCAACTATTCAATTCAATTCAGTTTGTTTTGTATAGTGGGCAACTGTGGCTCAGTGGTTAGCAAGTCTGTCTGGCTTTACAATCTGTACACATACCAGGACCTCACAGGGGAAAAAGGGAAGAAACCTTCAGGAGAGCAACAGAGGAGGATCCCTCTCCCGGGTGGACAGAAGCAACAGATGTCATGTGACCAGAATCAATGTAACAGAGTTACAGCACATCCAATGGATATGAATATTCATGTAATGAGTAGTAGGCATGGACCATGATCCATGAAGCAGAAGGAGGTAGAGATGAGGGGCAGGAGGCAGGTGGTGGAAGGTAGGAGGGAGGGGACGGGGCAGAGAGCAGGACTGGCTCTAGACACAGCCATGAGACTTGATAGGCAAGAAAGCACAGAGAAGAAGTAGAGTTAGTAATGTGCATTGAAGAGACATGAATTCATCCAGAGAGAGAGAAGAGGAGAGAGGACCTCAGTGTATCCAAAGATCCGATTGAAAGACAGACTTGCTAACCACTGAGCCACAGTCTTTGAATATGTTCAAAGAGGAAAGTCTTAAGTCTACTCTTAAATGAAAAAGTGGAAGATGGTTCCACAGAAGAGGAGCTCGATAACTGAAGGCTCTGGCTCCCATCCTGCTTTCTAGGAACCACAAGTAGCCCCGCATTCATTCTGACTACTGTCAGGATCCCTGTCTGACCCGGTGTGTTTAACCTCTGTTTTTCCCAAGTCTCCTCCCCTCTTGTGTCTGTCATGTGTCTGTTGTGTATGCCAGGTGTTCATCGTTTGTTTTCTGTCCCGCCTCCACACACCTCCCACGGCCGCATCCCTGATTGGCACTCAGCTGCGGCCAATCTGACTCATCAGACACACTATATCTGCCCTGAGTCTGCAGGCTTGGGTTGTTGGTCTGTTGTTAGTCTTCTGCTCCCCTTCCCAGCCTTTCAACCTCCCGTGTCGGACCACGGGACCCACACCGGTCTGCCATCCTGCCTCTCTGCCAGCCTCCAGTGTCGGGCCACGAGACCCACACCCACTTCAGCTCACACGCTCCTTGAATAAACTTCCGTTTATACATTTTAACTGTGTTTGCATTTGGGTCCTAACCTGTACTCCCGTGACAAATATGGCACAATGAGTCGGTCACTAACACATTTACATCAACAGGTAACCTTCCTCAGCTCAGAGCAGCAGCTCACATGCACTTCTATCGAATTGAATGACATCTACACACTTCTAGATTAGCAAAGAAAGACAATCTTTGATATTTTATAATTCTAGTAGATATTGCTAAAATAGTGTACTCAGACTAAATGTGACCTTTAACCTTTTGTGATGATTTACAACAAAAGAGGAAACTAATATTGTATTTCAAGATGATGTCTCTCTGTCACTAGAGATAACCCGTCGAAACATTCCTATCTCCCACGAAAATTACATTCCAATGTCACCAAACTGCAATCTCTACTAAATTTCAGGGACATTTTTTTTCCTCTCAGATTACGGCCACAGTTTTAAACAGCCCCCCTCCCAAAGCAAGCTTCTGCATACCAGTGTTATTGGATGGAACATCATTTTTATCAGACAGTGCCATGCTGGTTTGTCCAACATGCTAAAGAACTGGTAATCTGTTGCATTGGTTCCCAACCCAAGTCTAGCCTGACAGTCTGCATCCCCCTACAGCTCCAGAGGTCACTCTGTGACATAACATGGTAGCGAAAAGATTTAGTCAAACATTTTTGTATCTCAATGGCATTTGGACCACGGCATTTGACAACATATCTTCTCATCTGGGCCCTTTGACCTCTTCTGTACCATTCAATGCAGGATTTAAGTTTAGCAAATCAATCAACTAGGTAGGTACATTATGAGTGTTTAATAAGAATAATACAACTGTCTCTTTATTTTTCAATTGTCAATATTTATTGCCTCGTGATCAACACATGGAGGAATGTTTGGTTCTAAAATTACATTTCATTTAGCTGACGCTTTTATCCAAAGAGACTTACATGCTATACAGTAGACCGTAGACACAGCAACGGTGAGCAATGAGGGTTAAGTGTCTTGCTCAAGGACACAACATGGACGGAATTTGAACCACTGATCCTCTGATCGAAAGACAGACTTGCTAACCACTGACCCACAGTTGCCCCCAAATATAAGTAAATACATGATGTATACAACTATGCTGCAAATTAACAATGAACAATAAATATCAGATGAAATAAAAGGCATTAAATACATCTGTATCAATAACCAAGTTACTTAACAAAGACACAGGTACATTTACCTTTAATGGTTTGCATACATGTATACCGCCATCTACTGGTAGAAAGGGGAAACCTTTTACTCTGCCTCTCATACAGGCTCTCTGCTTTGTCTTCATTCAAGAAACAGCACAATGAGGAAATATAAATATGATGCTAACAGCAACAACTACACACACAAATTACTTTTATTAAACTATATTACGAACTGTATTGCATTAAACAATGCAGCGATTATTTGAAAAGTTGATTCTAGCTGTGTACATATATACATGAATATTAAACTGCCTGTAGTCACGACTGTTGCTAACATATCCAGATGTATTTATATTGATTAATTAATGTACACGGACCGTGTTGGTCTGCTGATGAGCGTGCGTGCGTGTGTGTGTTGCAGTATTCCGCCACACTGCTGAATAACTGTTTGACATTGTTACACAAATTAAAATATGTTAATTAATTAACTAATATATATCTTATGTTATATATATACATTTCATATTTTTTAAGAATTTGTAAACACAGACATAAATCATTTTTCACACTTATTCATCGAATCATATTGTTATCTATAATATTATGAAATATCTGTCTTTAGTATTTAATAAAGGGAAAGTATTATATGTCATACACCGCCCCCTGCTGTTCGGCTGTCTCTACATGGGGACTGCAGCGCCCCCTGCTGTTCGGCTGTCTCTACATGGGGACTGCACCGCCCCCTGCTGTTCGGCTGTCTCTACATGGGGACTGCAGCGCCCCCTGCTGTTCGGCTGTCTCTACATGGGGACTGCAGCGCCCCCTGCTGTTCGGCTGTCTCTACATGGGGACTGCAGCGCCCCCTGCTGTTCGGCTGTCTCTACATGGGGACTGCAGCGCCCCCTGCTGTTCGGCTGTCTCTACATGGGGACTGCAGCGCCCCCTGCTGTTCGGCTGTCCCTACATGGGGACTGCAGCGCCCCCTGCTGTTCGGCTGTCTCTCGGGTTTCTGGGGGATTTCCTGGGCGGAAGCAGCGGAGGGGGTTTCCAGTGTGATCAGACCAGAACTCCCCTCTGGATCTCTGAACTGGATCCCAGTGACTTGTCCCTCACAAACACTCAGGACGGACAGAACCCAGAACCTGAACCCGAACCATGAGGAGTCCGCCTGAGGCCCGGAGGCTCCGAGGCAGCGGCAGGTTGACGGTTTGAATCCTGGACAGAGTCCGACCACGGAGGAGCTGCTGAGCGGAGCTGTGGCCTGCGGAGGAGATTCATGTGAGTCAGTAGATCCTCAGTAGAACCTCAGGAGAACCCGACATGTTAGCTGTTTGTGTTAGCTCAACACAACAGATGCAGCAGCTAGCAGTGTGTGTGTGTGTGTGTGTGTGTGTGTGTGTGTGTGTGTGTGTGTGTGTGTGTGTTTGTGTGTCTGCTGATGAGTGTGCGTGTATGTGTGTGTGTGTGTCTGTGTGTGTGTGTCTGCTGATGAGTGTGTGTGTGTGTGTGTGTGTGTGTGTCTGCTGATGAGTGTGTGTGTGTGCGCACAACAGATTATTTCTTTACCTTTTGGGTGATTTTTGTCCTTTCATATACTCTCAGGTTTCAAACTTTTATTAAACTGTTTATACAATGAAAACCAATCAAACCCACTGAACCATCCAGGTCCAGACCTCAGGTGGTCTGGTTCAGGTCCAGACTTCAGGTGGTCTGGTTCAGGTCCAGACCTCTCTGGTGGTCTGGTTCAGGTCCAGACATCCTCAGGTCCTCATTTAAAAAAAATGTTTAACCGCACAAGAAATGTCTTCAGATTAAACATGAGACTAATAGTCATCCATCCAGTATTAAGTATTACAACTACACATAAAAATAGGATTTTCTACAATACGGGTTGTTTACTATCAAATCTTAGAGCCAATCAGCTCTTTGATGTGGTGACAGCCAGGCGTTTCCCATCATGCACTGGGCCACGCAGTCTGGCCTCGCTTTCATTAGGTCATTGTTGACCACGTGTTCATGACGTCAGAGCAAGTTGGGATCAAGTCACACAAATCTACCCAGAATTCATTGTGATGGATTCTGATCAGGACCGACTCATCTCCAACAAGCCTATTAACTCACCTGTCTCCCACACTCAGGTCATGTCAGCGGGGAGGAGTGCTGACGGGAGGGAGGTGCAGATTCCCCTCCAGCAGGTGGCGCCCTCCCTGACCACGCCTCTCTCAGTGGCTCTGCCCATCATCCCGCCCTCTCACCATCAAGTCAATCCCTGGCCTCCCAACGACACCACCACTTCACAAGGTAAACACTTCAGACACTCGCATTATCAACTGGCACTGTGATTGGCTGAGAGTTGTATTCAATAAACTCAGCAGCCTCCTCAGCTAAGTGTGTCAGACAGATTCCTCTAATGTCCACGACATACTGTTGTGATCACACTGTTGAATCTGAAGGAGAAGTCAGAACAGGTGTCTCTGTGTTGGAGATGAACTCAGGTGTGTCTCTGTGTTCAGGTGTCCCTGCAGGTTTCTTGCCTCTTCACGGAGGATTCAGAGATCACTTTGTCTTAACTCCAGAAGCCAAATACTGCTGCGAGACCTGCAGCCTGGTCTTGTGCCAGCCCCGCCAGACCGAGTGTGGACATCGCTTCTGTCAGAGCTGCATCAACGACATCCTCAGGTGAGAGAGAGAGAGAGAGCGAAAACCTGCTCCCACTAGCAGGTGAACTAGGTGTACCAGCTGTCATACAACTACACCTCATTGAGCCCACCAATGTGGTTTCAGCAGGCCACTCTACTAGGACGGCCTCCCTCTCCTTAGTCCCCTGCAAGCTCCACTTGACCCCGAGAACCAACAGATCCATCTCTGCACCATGAAAGGACTGTTTGCACCATTAAAGGACTGTTTCCTTCTTTCAGTTGTCACAATGGTTTAGGGTCGAAACCATTCAGTTCCACAAGGCTCCGTCCTGGTACCCATTTAAAGTACCACCTTAGGCTCAACCTGAACAATACTGAGGTTGTATTTCTCCAGGACAAAGAGTCCCCTTACCACGACCAGTTCATCACCATGACAACACCTTGGTGGTGCCAACCCGGACGGAGAGGACCCGGGAGTAAACTATAGAAGCAGCAGCCCTGTTAGTCCATGCTTTATAACACCAGGGAGACGGATGCTTCTCAATTGTTTGTTCGAAGTGATCCACTCCCAGATTTGAATGATATCAAGCTCTTGTCCCTTCCTGATTTTATTGGACTTATTGTAAGTTGTTTGGGACAAAAGGGTCCAATGAATGTTGTGTCATGTGACAGCTGGAGGGTGTGGTTCATGCCCTGATCAGCAGGTTGTCACCCTTTCTCTCTTCAGTTGAATCAGTAATTTAATGTTCTCTCTCCTCCTATAGTCATCCAAACCCGGTATGTCCAGCTGACATTGAGCCTCTGTTCAAAGACAAGGTAGGCAGACCGTTTTAATCAATCATCATCATTTATTAATTGATTATTGATCAGTTACTGAACTCTTATGTTTCAGATCTTTAGAGACGTTTGCTGCCATCGTGAGATCATGGCACTGAAGGTTTACTGTCGCAGTGAAGCTAACGGCTGTCAGGAGCAGATGAGTCTGCAGCAAATACCTGTGAGAACAACATGTTTACTCACTTACATCTTGCGCTTTGATTGGCTGTAGAGTGTCCTATATACAGCCTATAAGCGTATCTCAAACATTACGTTAACAGTGTATCCACTGACTAGAAACAATAAAAGACCCCCAGGTGCCCCTGTGAATCTGTTGACCAGGTTTGATCATATCAAGACAACTCAGTCTTTCTGTCTGTCTCTCACCTGTCTGTCTGCAGGACCACCTGAATGTGTGTCCGTTCTTCGAGGTTCCTTGTCCGTTGGGTAAATGTAAAGAGCGAATGATGAGGAAAGAGATTCCCGACCACCTGAGCTGGAAATGTAAACACAGAGAGAGCAGCTGCGAATTCTGCATGACCAAGATGCCTCTGACCGACCTGCAGGTATCTAATGTGATCACTGCTGACCTAGCTTCAGAGGTCTGAAGTCTAGCTTCAGAGGTCTGGGGACTAGTTACAGAGTTCCGGGGACTAGCTTTAGAGGTCTGCGGACTGGTTACAGATGTCTGGGACTTGCTTTAGTGGTCTGCGGACTAGCTTTAGAGATCCGGGGACTAGCTTTAGAGGTCCAGGGACTAACTTTAGAGGTCTAGGGACTTGCTACAGATGTATGGGGACTAGAGGTCTGGAGTCTCGCTTCAGAGGTCTGATGACTAGCTTTAGAGGTCTGGGGACTACCTTTAGAGGTCTGGGACCTAAGATAACATTTTCTGTTATTCACATTTGATCACCCGGTCCGCGTTTTTGAAGCGGCAGCACCTTTAACGGCGCTTAGTTATCAGCTCCCGTGTGGGTAAAGGCAAATATTAGAATGACTAGAGCAGTCTGGTAAGTTCACTTATGCCATTTAACAATATTATTATAATATGGGTATATTGTACAGCCCTAAACAGCCTCCTCATGCTCAGTGACCCTGGGTGCTCTTGTGGTTCTGATGTCTCAAGTTGTTGTTATGTTGATGACCATAGTTAGCTTTCTGTCGGTTTTCAGAAGCACAAAGAGACGGTGTGTCCAGCGTTCCCAGTGTCGTGTCCAAACCACTGCTCCTTTTCCTCCCTTCCCCGGAGCGAGGTAGTGATCCAGTTTGTCTTTTGCCGCCCAGCCAGACTGGTTTAGTGGACTTAAGTGTAACCCCACAGCAGCCCCCTATTAGTGATGACCCTGATGGATTGGTTTTGTATTTCAGCTGTTGAGCCACCAGCACGACTGTCCCAAAGCTCAGGTGAGCTGTCAGTTCCACCGCTACGGCTGCACCTTCAAGGTAACTCATACGATTCCTCTACTTCTTCTTTGGTTTCGGCTTCTCAGTGCGACTGTTCATGTGTTGACTACGTGTACTGTGCGTCTTTGTATTTCAGGGTTTGAACCAGGACATGAGGCTACATGAGTCCACCTTGGCAGCTGAACACCTAAGAATGATGGCCAACAGAAACTTCACATTAGAGAACAAGGTAATCATAGCAACCAGACTGAGGCAACATGGCCGAGGGTTCTGTGTGTAATGGATCTCTGTGTGCATCTCCAGGTCGAGGATATTAAAGGTGAGCTGTTGGAGAGGTATAAGGTTCTTCCTGCACTCAGCAGTCGACTGTCAGAACTGGAGAACCATGGCGACGAGCTGAGAGAGAAGAACCGACAGATGGAGCAGAAACTGGCTACCATGCAGGTAATGCTTTGGCCTAAGTCTATGAGGCAAGTCAATATATGTATGTGACACATTTCAAATACTGTGAAAGACCAAAGTGGCTTTAAATCCCACAAAATAAGTACTTCTGGCATTCAAACTGACCAGCCTCTCCTCTGAACCTGGACAATCATTTCTCTCTTCCTGTAGAAACTAATGAGCTCTCACTCAGAGAAGCTCCTGGAGGTGGAGCTGGAGCTTCGTTCCCTTCGTGTGCTCAGAGATGAGGTTGAGAACCTGAGGGGATCGCTGGAGAACGTCCGGACGCGACTGAACACTCTAGAACAAGGGGGACGCAGCGGGACTGGATCCACAACACATACTCTAGGTCAGAACACACAATAGGGATGGGATTGGGGACCATTTGCAAAGGTCTGGGGACTTGCTCCAGAACTCTGGTGACTAGTTGAAGAGGTCTTAGAACTACTTGCAGATATTTATGGTTGAGGGACTGGTTGCAGAAGTCTGGGGAAAGGTTTTAGAGGTCGAAGGACTAATTCAAATGTCTGGGCTCTAGTTTCAGAGGTTTTGGGACTAGTTGCAGATGTCTCGGACTAGTTGTAGAGGTCTGAGAACTAGTTTCAGAGGTTTCGAAGTCTAGTTTCAGAGGTCTGGGGACTAATTCAAAGGTCTGGAGACTGAAACACAGTTAATCAATAACTTTAATAATGAATATTCACATCTTTGCAGCATCCCTGGATAATCAGCTGAAGCGACATGATGAGATGCTGAGTGTCCATGAGATTCGATTAGCCGACATGGACTTGCGTTTCCAGGTGCTAGAGACGGCAAGTTACAATGGGACCCTGATCTGGAAGATCCGCGAATACAAGAGAAGGAAACAGGAAGCGGTGGGGGCGAAGACGCTGTCGCTGTACTCGCAGCCATTTTACACCGGATACTTTGGGTACAAGATGTGTGCCCGTGTCTACCTGAACGGAGACGGCATGGGCAAGGGGACGCACCTGTCTCTGTTCTTTGTGGTCATGAGAGGCGAGTACGATGCCCTGCTGCCCTGGCCTTTCAAACAGAAGGTACTGACTAGTTACTGCCCGGTTTACTGAAGGATTATAAGACACTTTAACAAGGTGTTGTATAAGTGAAGCAATCTGTATTTTAAATCTTCTGGACTCAAACCAGTTAAACTCTGTGGTTCTGAGGCTAAAACAATGCTGACCCATTTGTCTGTGTCTCTGTCGATCATCTGTTAGGTGACTCTGATGCTGATGGACCAGGGTCCGTCGAGGAAACACTTGGGGGATGCCTTTAAACCTGATCCAAATAGCAGCAGCTTCAGACGTCCTGCAGCAGAGATGAACATTGCTTCTGGCTGTCCTCTGTTTGTTTCTCAGAGCGTCCTGGAGACTGGCAGCTACATCAAAGACGACACCATCTTCATCAAGGTGATGATACACAACTCTGGGTCTGGGGGCTAGTTGCAGAGGTCTGGGGACTGGTTGCAGTGGTCTGGGGACTGGTTGCAGAGGTATGGGAATTGGTTGCCTGGGGACCAACGGCAGAGGTGTGGGGACCAACGGCAGAGGTCTGGGGACTAACCTTTGAGGTGCTGGGACTTGTTGTGGAGGTGTTTATTTTCATATTGATCAATATCTTTCTTAATTGGTTTGACAGGTTACAGTAGATACCTCTGACCTTCCTGACCCGTGATGTTACAAACCCTATGACCAGGCTGGTCTGAGATCTGCTCACCTCTTCACGCCCAGTAGAGCAAAGGATGAAGGGAAGGATCAGTGACAATGAAGTAGGTGTGTCTATCTGAGAGCGACGACAGAAGAGAAGAAGAAACAGACAGGAAGTAGCCAATCGGAGTGAACTTTACAGAGACCGGAAAGCGGGTCTTCTTCTTCGTGTGTGTGTGTGTGTGTGTGTGTGTGTGTGTGTGTGTGTGTGTGTTAGGATCAGTGTTGCCATGGCATTACCATGGTGTTATCACTCAGAGCCAACATGGCCGCCACAGCGAGAACATTGTTGCTGCTCGTTACTGATGCTGTGCATCAAGTTTTACTTCCTGTTTATATCCTGTTTACCAAGGCATGCTGGGAAATCCATTGCAGCCACAGAGTAGCTCAGCAGACCAGTACAGACCAGCAGGATCCAGTACAAAAACCTTTACATTCAAATGTACCCAGTGCAAACCATTTACATGTAACCAGTAAGACCAGGAGATAGTCCCACAAAGGACAGAGTAAGACCAGTGCACACCCAGAACAAACCAATGAAGACCAGTAATACCCAAGGTATGGAAATTAATTTAAACAAGAGACACGTTCCAAAAGCATCCACAGAACAATTCACTGTTCCTAGTATAAGTTCCCAGTATGTCCTAGTATAAGTTCCTAGTGTTTCCCAGTATGTCTGAGTTCCTCTGTGGCCCTGTGGAGTTTTTCAGTGTCAGAACTTGTCCGACCCATTTGATTTGCACAGTTTAAATGTTTGTTAAAAGTGTCAAAATAAAATATTAAGAAAACACAGAATCTGCTTTATTTTATTAGAGATTCAGATGAACTTCTTATTGATTTATTTATTGTGATTCTGGTTTTGGGTGATTTGACATTGTGTAATATTTGACAGGAACAAAATGATGGTGTTTAATAAATGATCTCCACAGAATAAACCCTTTATTGAAACATTCAAGTATAAATGAAGTTTTGAGACAAGGAATAGGTTCTACTCATTTAAAAAAAACATATCTCCTAAATATGAAAAGCACTTTGATCCTCAAGGAAGTTGTATTGATTGAACATATTCATTAATCCATTGTTTGTTGCAGTTGCCATTAAATATCTTAATCAGTAAAGACAGATGCATACTTTTCGATTGAATGAACCATAAATAAAGATTTTTCTATTTGAATCCAGCCGCAATGGAAACAAAGTCAGAACATGCAGGAGAACGTCCAACCCACATCCATCAGGAGTCTGGGTTAACCATGACCCCTAACCCACATCCAACAGGGCTCAGGGGTCCGGGTTAACTGTGGGCGACTGTGGCTCAGTGGTTAGCAAGTCAGTCTTTCAATCAGAGGGTCGGTGGTTCAAACCCCGGCTCAGCCAGTCCATGTCGTTGTGTCCCTGAGCAAGACACTTAACCCTCATTGCTCACCGTTGCTGTCTACGGTCTACTGTATATCATGTAAGTCACTTTGGATAAAAGCTTCAGCGAAATGTAATGTTAACCTTAACCCTAACCCACATCCAACAGATCTCTGTGCTCACAGGGTTAACCCTAACCCCAGAAAATGAGCAGGAAAGTGTTTCATATCAAAAGAATAAAGGGTGCAGCTACACACACATTTCTACATAAATCATTTATAAACACATATGAATGAATCCGAACGAGGTCTGTAAACTAGTAGCCTACAGATCAAACCCAAAGTCGCTGTTTATGTGACTTCCTGTGGATCCTTTGAAGGCAGCTGAAAACTGTCCGACATCACCTCAGTGTTTAGTCAACACCTCCTGATGATGATGTCTACTTTACAGGAGAGAAGCAGCTCACCCAGAATCCAGAATTTGAATGACACAGTGAAAGAACAGCTTTAACAAGAATGAATACAAAATAAAACCTGAGAATGGCAGTAATGCAACAGGGTGGACGACTGCCTAAAAAGTCGAAGAAGAAGAAGAAACAGGAAGTAGAAGAAGAAGAAGCAGGAAGTAGGAGAAGAAGAAACGGAAAGTAGGCGAAAAAGAAGAAGTAGGAGAAGTAGAAGAAGAAGAAGTAGAAGAAGAAGAAGAGTAGTACTAATCACGGGAGTTTCTCACGGGAAGAAAACCGGAACTGCTGAAACCGGTGAGTTTACCGGCGGCTCCGTTCTGGATGAGCCGCTTCTCTCCTGTAGACGAGCAGGCTCATCTGTTTTCAACTGCCTGTAAAGGATCCACACAGCGACTTCCGGTTAGATCTGAAGGGTACTTGTAGTTTACTGACCTCGTTCTGAATTCTATGTGTGATTGTAAATATATATTCATGTAGAAATGTGTGTGTAGCTGCATCCTTTGTTATTTTTATGTGAAACACTTTGCTGCTCGTTTTGATGTGTTGTATAAATAAGCTTTATTAATATTATTATTATTATCAACCACACAAATTATGTCTATAGACTAAACCTGAGACTAATAGTCAACAATCAAGCGTATTAAACTGTCTATACAATGAAAGCCGATCAAACCCACTGAACCATCCAGACCTCTCAGGTGGTCTGGTTCAGGTCAGACCTCTCAGGTGGTCTGGTTCAGGTCCAGACGTCCTCCTTTTTTATTTTTTAACCACACAAGAAATGTCTTCAGATTAAACATGAGACTAATAGTCATCCATCCAGCATTAATTATTACAACTACACATAAAAATAGGATTTTCTACAATACGGGTTGTTTACTATCAAATCTTAGAGCCAATCAGCTCTTTGATGTGGTGACAGCCAGGCGTTTCCCATCATGCACTGGGCCACGCAGTCTGGCCTCGCTTTCATTAGGTCATTGTTGACCACGTGTTCATGACGTCAGAGCAAGTTGGGATCAAGTCACACAAATCTACCCAGAATGCATTGTGATGGATTCTGATCAGGAACCTAATGAGACAAAAACAATATACATTTGTGACTAAACCGGAAGAATGGAGTGCCAGTGATGAAGAAGTGATTCTCCACGTTTACCGTTCACACAGCAACTGTAACTGAGTACTTGTTGTTGTGTAACTGGGTACTTGTTGTTGTTGTGTAACTAAGTACTTGTTGTTGTGTATCTGGCTACTTGTTGTGTAACTGGGTACTTGCTGTTGTTGTGTGACTGTGTACTTGTTGTTGTTGTGTGACTGTGTACTTGTTGTTGTGTAACTGAGCTCAGCCAGTCTGTGTTGTTGTGTCCTTGAGCAAGACACTTAACCCTCATTGCTCACCGTTGCTGTGTCTACAGTCTACTGTATATCATGTAAGTCACTTTGGATAAAAGCCTCAGATAAATGAAATGTAATTTAATGTTGTGTAACTGAGCACTTGTTGTTACCAGTGAGGCCTTTGTTATATTTTGGTGCTCATGTTTCAACAAATCACTTTTAGGTAGGAGTTGAAGGACAAGTCCTGATCACAGATAACTCTGAGGTTCTCTACGTGGTGCTGGAGGTTCTGTATGTGGTTCTGTACGTGGTTCTGTACGTGGCGTTGGAGGTTTCAGAGCAATGCCGTTAAGAGCAACTATATCGTTACATCAATGGTTTATAGGAGACTCACTCAGTTTAGTCCGAGTTTAACATCAGGAAGCTGTAGCTCATCAGGTTTTTGTGTCTTTAAGACTGCTGGAATTAAACTGGTTGGTTTCATCTGGCTTGATCGATAATACATATTATTTATATATATATATATATATATATATATATATATTAGGGATGGGCGGTATGGCCAAAAATTCATATCACGGTATTTTGTAAGATTCTGGCGGTTTCACGGTATTAACATTAATTTATTGACGCCGAAAAGGACCTGCGGCCACCTGAACAGCTGTTCACCGCTCATTGTTCACAGCTCGCTGGACAACTCACAACTGCCCAGCAAGCTGTGAACAGCCGTTTGTGTGGCATGACTTCCGGTCTGTCTCTTCCGGGTTCTTTTCACCTGCATTCCCCTGGGTCCTAAGTCCCTCCAGGTTCAGCTTCTTTGCAATACATTACATTACATTTCATTTAGCTGACGCTTTTTATCCAAAGCGACTTACATGATATACAGTATACAGTAGACCGTAGACACAGCAACGGTGAGCAATGAGGGTTAAGTGTCTTGCTCAAGGACACAACGACATGGACTGGCTGAGCTGGGGTTTGAACCACCGACCCTCTGATTGAAAGACTGACTTGCTGAGCCACAGTCGCCACAGTCACTTTATTCACTTTATTTCAAAGGAAGGGCAATTTGCTAGGTTCCTGTTTCAAGACACAAACAACAAGCGACGTTTCAACCCGAGTGGACTCTTTCCCACAAAAGACACAACAACGTCAATTCCGGTATGTTTTGACCAGAGACTGTATACGAGAAGGTTTGACATGGATTTTCTGAATTAAACAATACGGCATTCACGAGGACAGCTCCGTGTTCTCTCGCTATTCTCAACATCTGCTGTAACGACGACAACAGTAGACGCTTTCGGCCGAAAGTCGCCAGTTAACAGGGCCGCCTGTTAATCCGTAACACCGGTATGTGTAAAAGTCATACCGCACGTCAATTTGACACCGGTTGAAACGGTATACCGCCCAGCCCTTTTTTAAAATATATATATATATATATATAAAAAATAGGGTTGAGAATCACCAGAGGTCCCTCGATACAATATTATCATGATACTGCGACATATTGCAATTTATATACCTTTTTAACAGCAAATTGTCCCCAAAGGAAAACTGTCAACATATTTTATCTAATAAGATAAGGTTTTCAGTCTGTTTATCACACTTCAATCATTTTTATTGCAGCAAAATGGGACAAAGTGATAAATGTTGCACCTGACAAACTGAACTGTTTGTATTACAGTCTACATAATCGCATCCGAGAGAGTGCTGGGCTTATCTCTGTGCAAAGAGTTTTAATTTCCACCATCCACTACGGAAATAACCACGATTTCTGATTTATACTTGTTGTGGAAATCCCCAAAATGTTGGAACATCAAACACCCTTGTGTCTGGGTTCATAATAAATAAATAAATAAATGAAAAAATAAAAGATGTCAAAAAAGCATCAATAAATCAATTCATATATACAGTTAGGTCCATAAATATTTGGACATTGACACATTTTTCATTATTTTGGCTCTGTACACCACAACAATGGAGTTGTAATGAAAAAATCAAGATGTGCTTTAAGTGCAGACTTTCAGCTTTAATTTGAGGGTATTTACATCCAAATCAGGTGAACGGTGTAGGAATTACAACAAATTCAAATGTGGCCACCCTCTTTTTAAGGGACCAAAAGTAATTGGACAATTGGCTGATCAGCTGTTTCAAGGTCAGGTGTGTGTAATTCCCTCGTTATTTCATTTACAAGGAGAAGATAAAAGGGTCTTGGGTTCATTTCAGGTGTGGTATTGGTGTTTGGAATCTGTTGCGGTCAACTTTCAATATTAAGTCCAAAGAGCTGTCACTATCAGTGAAGCAAGCCATCATTAGGCTGAAAAATCAAAACAAAACCATCAGAGAGATAGCAGACACATTAGGTGTGGCCAAATCAACGGTTTGGTACATTCTTAAGAAGAAAGAACGCACTGGTGAGCTCAGCTACACCAAAAGACCTGGAAGACCACAGAAGACAACTGTGGTGGATGACAGAAGAATCATTTCCCTGGTGAAGAAAAACCCCTTCACAACAGTTGGCCAGATCAAGAACACTCTCCAGGAGGTAGGTGTATCTGTGTCAAAGTCGACAATCAAGTGAAGACTTCACCAGAGTAAATACAGAGGGTTCACCACAAGATGTAAACCATTGGTGAGCCTCAAAAACAGGAAGACCAGATTAGAGTTTGCCAAAAAACATCTAAAAGAGCCTGTACAGTTCTGGAAGAACATCCCATGGACAGATGAGACGAAGATAAACTTGTACCAGAATGATGGGAAGAGAAGAGTATGGAGAAGGAAAGGAACTGCTCATGATCCAAAGCATACCACCTCATCAGTGAAGCATGGTGGAGGTAGTGTTATGGCGTGGGCATGTATGGCTGCCAATGGAACTGGTTCCCTCGTATTTATTGATGATGTGACTGCTGACAAAAGTAGCAGGATGAATTCGGAAGTGTTTCGGGCAATATTATCTGCTCATATTCAGCCAAATGCTTCAGAACTCATTGGACGGCGCTTCACAGTGCAGATGGACAATGACCCGAAGCATACTGCGAAAGCAACCAAGGAGTTTTTTAAGGCAAAGAAGTGGAATGTTCTGCAATGGCCAAGTCAATCACCTGACCTGAATCCAATTGAGCATGCATTTCACTTGCTGAAGACAAAACTGAAGGGAAAATGCCCCAAGAACCAGCAGGAACTGAAGACGGTTGCAGTAGAGGCCTGGCAGAGCATCACCAGGGACGAAACCCAGCGTCTGGTGATGTCTATGGAATCCAGACTTCAGGCTGTCATTGACTGCAAAGGATTTTCAACAAAGTATTAAAAGTGACAATTAGATTTATGATTATATTAATTTGTCCAATTACTTTTGGTCCCTTAAAAAGAGGGTGGCCACATTTGAATTTGTTGTAATTCCTACACCGTTCACCTGATTTGGATGTAAATACCCTCAAATTAAAGCTGAAAGTCTGCACTTAAAGCACATCTTGTGTCAATGTCCAAATATTTATGGACCTAACTGTATATATATATTTATTGATGCTTTTTTGACGTCTTTGAACAGCTGTGTCGTGCAACAGCTGTGCGAGTATCATCTGAATAATTATTAAGGTTAATGGAGTGTTTTCTAATAATATTTCCTAAAGGAACATATATAAGGTGAATAAAATTGGTCCAAGCACAGAACCTTGTGGAACTCTGTGACTACCGTTGGTGTTCATCGAGGCTTCATTGTTTACAACCTGAGATTAATTTGATAAACAAACAGACCATAAAGCAGGTTGTGCTTTAGGGCAGGGCTACAAGTCTTTGAGTCTTCACGACCTTGAGTCTTTGAGTCCTCACACCATCGTGACCTTGCGTCTTTGAGTCCTCACACCATCGTGACCTTGCGTCTTTGAGTCCTCACACCATCGTGACCATGCGTCTTTTAGTCCTCACGTCATCTAGTCCTCAGTGGACAGACTGAGACATATTTTGTAATGATCTTCCCTGCTGCTCTGTGATTGGTCGGCTGGAAGGTTGGTGGATGTTTGAGGTCAGTAACATTTGTTTGTTTGTTTTCTCAGATCAAATGTTTCTCCTGAGACAACCTGCCACTCTGCAACCTTGTATCTCCAGACTGCTTTCTACTTTACCCACTCTGACTCTATTTACTAAGGTAATACAACCTTGTATCTCCAGACTGCTTTCTACTTTACCCACTCTGACTCTATTTACTAAGGTAATACAACCTTGTATCTCCAGACTGCTTTCTACTTTACCCACTCTGACTCTATTTACTAAGGTAATAAAACAAAAGTTACGGAGGTAACTACGGTTCTATGAATCCTTTATGACCGCCAGAGGCACAATGAATATCTTCTGTCTCGCGCATGCGCAGGTCGAGTATTTATAACAACAAAGTCACCTGTGATCTCGGCTGACCCCCAGCCGGGTATAAGTTCTGGTGTCATCCTGAGATCAGTCCTGCGGAATCTTCTCGCGAGATCACGAGATTCCGAGTGACCAAGAACTCTCCAATCGCTGTGTGTGTGTGTGTGTGTGTGTGTGTGTATATACACTGCTCAAAAAAATAAAGGGAACACTTAAACAACACAATGTAACTCCAAGTCAATCACACTTCTGTGAAATCAAACTGCCCACTTAGGAAGCAACACTGACAATCAATTTCACATGCTGTTGTGCAAATGGAATAGACAACTGGTTGAAATTATAGGCAATTAGCAAGACAGACACCCCAATAAAGGAGTGGTTCTGCAGGTGGTCACCACAGACCACTTCTCAGTTCCTATGCTTTCTGGCTGAAGTTTTGGTCACTTTTGAATGCTGGCGGTACCACTCTAGTGGTAGCATGAGACGGAGTCTACAACCCACACAAGTGGCTCAGGTAGTGCAGCTCATCCAGGATGGCACATCAATGCGAGCTGTGGCAAGAAGGTTTGCGGTGTCTGTCAGCGTAGTGTCCAGAGCATGGAGGCGCTACCAGGAGACAGGCCAGTACATCAGGAGACGTGGAGGAGGCCGTAGGAGGGCAACAACCCAGCAGCAGGACCGCTACCTCCACCTTTGTGCAAGGAGGAACAGCAGGAGCACTGCCAGAGCCCTGCAAAATTACCTCCAGCAGGCCACAAATGTGCATGTGTCTGCTCAAATGGTCAGAAACAGACTCCATGGGGGTGGTATGAGGGCCCGACGTCCACAGGTGGGGGTTGCGCTTACAGCCCAACAGAGAACACCAAGATTGGCAAATTCGCTACTGGTGCCCTGTGCTCTTCACAGATGAAAGCAGGTTCACACTGAGCACATGTGACAGACGTGACAGAGTCTGAGACGCCGTGGAGAACGTTCTGCTGCCTGCAACATCCTCCAGCATGACCGGTTTGGCGGTGGGTCAGTAATGGTGTGGGGTGGCATTTCTTTGGAGGGCCGCACAGCCCTCCATGTGCTCGCCAGAGGTAGCCTGACTGCCATTAGGTACCGAGATGAGATCCTCAGACCCCTTGTGAGACCATATGCCGGTGCGGTTGGCCCTGGGTTCCCCCTAATGCAAGACAATGCTAGACCTCATGTGGCTGGAGTGTGTCAGTAGTTCCTGCAAGACAAAGGCATTGATGCTATGGACTGGCCCGCCCGTTCCCCAGACCTGAATCCAATTGAGCACATCTGGGACATCATGTCTCGCTCCATCCACCAACGCCACGTTGCACCACAGACTGTCCAGGAGTTGGCGGATGCTTTAGTCCTGGTCTGGGAGGAGATCCCTCAGGAGACCATCCGCCACCTCATCAGGAGCATGCCCAGGCGTTGTAGGGAGGTCATACAGGCACATGGAGGCCACAAACACTACTGAGCCTCATCTTGACTTGTTTTAAGGACATTACATCAAAGTTGGATCAGCCTGTAGTGTGTTTTTCCACTTCAATTTTGAGCAGGACAAATTCCTTGTATGTGTAAACATACATGGCAATAAATGGTTCTGATTCTGATATATATATATATATATGGTAGGGCCGCTCATCATTGTATTCAGTAAAGAGATTGGCTGCCGCTGAGATAACATCCTCCTATGAGATCGGCTCAGTCGCGGGTGGATCTGATGCCTCAGTCCCCCCTGCACTAGGGTGGAGGGTCAGGAGAAGAGACTTCATCTGAGCTAGTCTGGCGGTCACCTGATCCACTCTAAAAGCCAGCATGCCGGACCTATCCCTCTTTGGGGGGGAGCCCCTGTGACCCCCGAGAGCCAGCGTTTGACATTGGTAGGTTGGGCTAGATTAGGCTGCTCTGACGGGGGGAGGCCAACCTCACCCCTAAGGGGTTCCACCACGACCAATCTAGCGGCCCCTACTGCGTAGGCATTATTCATGCATGCATACGGCATAATTCACGCACGGGGTCTCTGAAAGGCACTCAGGTGCTCAAGGCCAAGACAGAGGCAAAAGCCATGGCCGTCTTTAGGCTGGAGAAGAGCCATGTAGGTCCCACAGCCGACAGGGTTAAACCTATTCATGACTCTAGAGGGACCCTGCCCCACTAATCTGTGGATTACCAAGTCAGTCTAAGTGGGGCACTCAGCTGACTGAGGCAGGGAACAATCAGTAGGAGGGAGCGAGGACGCTCTACTCACTAGTATGGCAGCGGTAATTACTGGTGTCCTAGCAGTAAGCCAAGCGAGAGCACTCTGCTACTGTGGATACGGGTCCTGTGGAAATAGGTCAGGCACAGTCTGTCTAGGAGAGGAGATCGAGGACACTCTCTTCACTAGTGCAATAGCTGTGATTATTGGTGTCCTACCAGTAGCTTTGAAATGTCTGAAAGGGGGTCGCAACAGTGTAGCAATCTGGCCACACCGAGCGGATACACTCTCGTCTGCACTCCACTCAGTTAGCAGAAGCTCTGCCAACCGTGGAATCTGCTGTTAACAATGTTAGTCGATCTCACCCGATGATGCTTCATGGTGTGAAGGTAGCCAACCTGGTGATGACCGAAGATAGGTATGCGGTCCGGCTCGATGGTCCGTTTCCTCCTAAGAGGGTGTAGCTTGTCGCAGCCTTTGGAGGTCGAGAGACCCACAACTCCGGTCAGTGGCCACAAGGCTACAAGCGTCAACCTTTTTTTTTTTTTAAGTTCAGCTTTAGCTGATAATAACATGGTAGTTAGCCTGTGTAGAGAGAAGATGAAAAAGGACTGATCTCAGGATGACACCAGAACTTATACCCGGCTGGGGTCATCCGAGGTCACAAGTGACTTTGTTGTTATAAATACTCGACCTGCGCATGCGCGAGACGGAAGATATTTAGTGTTAAGCACTGCCTCTGGTGGTCAGGAAGGATGACTGCTTTCTTCTTTACCCACTCTGTCTCTATCTACTAAGTATCAGTATAATAAATCTGCTAATTTGAAATACAGTCCAGATTTGGGCTAAATACTTTTCAGAAGGAAGTAAACTGCCCAGTATCCTCAGATGGCAGGAGTTGCAGTGAATTTATTTCTCTTTTCTGTATCAGACAGTAAAATGTTACGCTAGAATGTTTTCACAAATTATATTTTAATTAAAAGTTATTTTCGTAATTATTAGAACGTGCTGTTGATGTTTCACATGTTTTCGCAGTGTTAACGATACACTCTTTCTAGGATCCGTGTCCTCTGTGTGATGAAGCTAAAGAAAAGCTGGAACCTTTCAAACATAGAGTGAGACTCATCGCATCTTCAAACATTTCAACTTTAGTTTGTATTTAAATTATTCTGTTCAGAAAAAAAGATTAACAAATTTCTTTTCACGAAGTTGTTAAAATTTTTACAAAGAGTTGAGGGAGTAGTTTCTGTGAAGGACACCTGTCTGTCTGACCTGTCTCTATCTCTGGACAGTTTGTCTTGCAGCAGGTGGACATCAGTCTCCCAGAGAACAGAGGGTGGTTGGACAGGTACCGGTGGGACATACCTGTCTTCCACCTGAATGGACAGTTTGTGATGAAACATCGAGTGGACGTCGTCCTGCTGGACAAACTGCTGAAGGACACCAGGATGCAGAAGACATGATGACAGTTTATGATCCATTTTAGGAAAAATTATCAATAATGATTAAACAAAACTGATCAATAGATGTTTCTTTTGTGTCTTCTTACAAATACATTACAAAAAACAATTACATTTCACTGACGCTTTTGTCCAAAGTGACTTACATGATATACAGTAGACCGTAGACACAGCAACGGTGAGCAATGAGGGTTAAGTGTCTTGCTCAAGGACACATCGACATGGACTAGTGGGGCTCAGGATCGAACCACCGATCCTCTGATTGAAAGTCGGACCTGCTAACCACTGAGACACAGTTGCCCTCAATTAATTTTGTAAAGCTCAAGCCCCTCAGAAGGCTTTACAATCTGTACACATGTCATCCTCTGACCTTTGACCCTCATATGCTCTGACCTTTGACCTTCACATTCTCTGACCTTCACATGCTCTAACCTTTGACTCTCACATGCTCTGACCTTTGACCCTCACATGCTCTGACCTTTGACCTTCACATCCTCTGACCTTCACATGCTCTAACCTTTGACCCTCATATGCTCTGACCTTTGACCTTCACATTCTCTGACCTTCACATGCTCTAACCTTTGACCCTCACATGCTCTGACCTGTGACCCTCACATGCTCTGACCTTTGACCTTCACATCCTCTGACCTTCACATGCTCTAACCTTTGACCCTCACATGCTCTGACCTTTGACCTTCACATCCTCCGACCTTCACATGGTCTGACCTTTGACCCTCACATCCTTTGAACTTTGACCCTCACATCAGAACTGGAACAACTACCCAAAAAACCCTTTAAGAGGAGTTATAGGGCAGAAAGCTCAGAGAGAGCAACAGAGGAGGGTCCTCTATCAGGATGGACAGAAGTACAATTGATGGCATGTTTGTACTCACGGTGGAATGCACTTATTGTAAGTCGCTTTGGATAAAAGCATCAGCTAAATGAAATGTAATGTCATGTGACCAGAAGGACAATAGATGTCATGTGACCAGAAGTACAATATATGTAATGTGACCAGAAGGAGAATATATGTCATGTGACCAGAGGGACAATAGATGTCATAATAATAATAATAATGCATTTAATTTATATAGTGCTTTTCATGATACTCAAAGACACTTTTCACAACATTTTAAATCATCCTAAAAGCTGTACATTAAAACAAATTAAAAAGATCATAGAGCACACAGTCACTCTTACTCAACTCGTCATCTTCACATCTTCATCCTCCTAAATTACTGACTGGCAGAGGTCAATGTCCTATTTAGGGGAACCAAATTATGGAATGACTTTTCCCACCTAACGACGAAATGTCCCTCTATAAAATGTTTTACAATTTGCCTAAAAGAAAGTTTCATTGCTGTTTTGTAAGAGTTTTTTTAAGGTATTAATGTTAATTTCTTTCTGGTTTTAGGGTTATATCTACATTTATAGTTGTTTCACTCATGGGGACTTGTAGCATTACCATTACTTAGGAAATACCACAGGGGTATGATCCAACATCCTGAGGAACACAAGCTCACTCATACATGCACACACATACACACACTCGACAGAATTATTATTTTTCTTTTTACTTTCTTTGGTTTGTTGTCTGTCTTATGCATATTTAATTTTGTTTGTCATTTTGTAAAATGTTAAATATTATATAGGTGGAGGCTTCAAATAAGCACAGTTGGGGCTTTTAGCCTCCTCCTGCACTGTGGTATTGATTTATCTCTGTTATGTTTGTTTGAATCGTGCAAAAATAAAATCTGACAATAGATGTCATGTGACCAGAATGAATAACGTAAAAGAGTTACAGCACATTCAATGAACATGACAGAAATTGTTTATATAATGAGTAGTAGGATGAGGAAGTTATAACTACCAATAATAAAAGCAACAGTGGATGTAATAGAATAATAATGATAATAAAAGCAGTAGTTGGGTTATCAATACTAATACATAACAATGCAACTAATAATAGTGATAATAGCAGGTGTTGTCAAGCAGGACCAGGGTCCAGATAGAACCAGCTATACCCAACTCTAAACCTGAGCCAGTCCTAACTATAAACCTGAACCATCTATAGACCTAAACCAGTCCTAATTATAGACCTGAACCAGCCCTAACTATAAACCTGAACCAGTCCTAACTATAAACCTGAACCATCTATAGACCTAAACCAGTCCTAACTATAGACCTGAACCAGCCCTAACTAAAAACCTGAACCAACCCTAACTATAAACCTGAACCTGTCAGACTCGGCTGTAAGGCTTGGTGGTACGAACCCACGTGCCGGACAGAAGACAGGAGAGAGAAAAGTCAGTGCAAGCAAAGTCAATGGTTTATTTGACACAGATAGTCACGCCGATCTCGGTGCCGCTGAGCGTCGTCTCCTTGGCAGGGTGGGCCGCGCGTCGTGGACCCTGTGGCTCGTGACTCGTCCTCCGTGACTCGTGCTCGTGACTTGTGGCTGGTGACTGGTGACTCGTGCTCGTGACTCGTGGCTGGTGACTCGTAACTCGTGCTCGTGACCCGTGGCTGGTGACTCGTGGCTCGTGCTTCCTCCGACCTCCTCACTGGAACCTCGGGCATCGATCATGCAGAACGCTGGCGTCTGTAACACACAAGAAGCAATCTCGCGACGCCGCGCCCCGGGCTGCCGCTCCTCTTATGCACCGTGTAATCCTGATGCGCGTCAGCTGCGCCCGGCGGCGCGCCTCCCCCCTCGGCTGCTCTGCATCTGCCTTGATTACCTGGGAATTGAGAGGGAAAGAGAGAGAGACCGCCGGAGCGAGAGCGAGAGCTCGGAAAAAGAGAAAAGAGAAAGGGAAAGAAGGACCCTCTGCCCCCAACCCTCACAGAACCAGCCCTAACTATAAACCTGAACCAACCCTAACTATAGACCTGAACCAGCCCTAACTATAGACCTGAACCAGCCCTAACTATAGACCTGAACCAGCCCTAACTATAGACCTGAATCAGCCCTAACTATAGACCTGAACCAGCCCTAACTATAGACCTGAACCAGCCCTAACTATAGACCTGAACCAGCCCTAACTATAGACCTGAACCAGCCCTAACTATAGACCTGTACCAGCCCTAACTATAGACCTGAATCAGCCCTAACTATAGACCTGAACCAGCCCTAACTATAGACCTGAACCAGCCCTAACTATAAACCTGTACCAGCCCTAACTATAGACCTGAATCAGCCCTAACTATAGACCTGAACCAGCCCTAACTATAGACCTGAACCAGCCCTAACTATAAACCTGTACCAGCCCTAACTATAGACCTGAACCAGCCCTAACTATAAACCTGTACCAGCTCTAACTATAGACCTGAAGCAGCCCTAACTATAAACCTGAACCAGCCCTAACTATAAACCTGAACCAGCTATAGACCTAAACCAGTCCTAACTATAAGCCTGAACCAGATAAATATATAATGATAAAAGTCAAAGGGATTTACCACCATTCTTCAGCTAATGTCTTATTGATCATGATCATAAGGATATTTCTGGTAAACATAGAAAAAATAAAATCTAATAAATAAATACACTTTTATTCTTCAGCTATTTACTTTGAATCCAACATTTCACTGAAGTAGTTTTATGAATGTAAAATTATTTAAATTCTGAAACAAACACCTGGGTCACTTGACTCTGTGAGCTCATCAATATTTAACCTGCCAATGGTTAACAGTCTCTGGCTGTCCGCCAATCACAGCCAGGATAGCTGTGGGGTGGTGTGGAGTTTGTTAGTTGTCATAGAGACCGTCAGGTGTGCTTTTTGTGAGAAGATATGTTGATGGCGTCTAGCAGCTTCATCAGCAGCAGAGCTGAATATGTTCAGTTTGCTTTGCAGAGAGCAAAGAAAAAGATCAGCAACCTACAGAGACAACTGAACAACAAGTAAGATACAATAGTTAGATATATCTTTAATATTACATCTGTAACAACAAGATAAGAGTTAGATATATCTTTAATATTACATCTGTAACAACAAGATAAGAGTTAAACATCTATTTAATATTACATCTGTAACAACAAGATAAGAGTTAGATATATCTTTAATATTACATCTGTAACAACAAGATAAGAGTTAGATATATCTTTAATATTACATCTGTAATAACAAGATACGAGTTAGATATATCTTTAATATTACATCTGTAACAAGATAAGGGTTAGATATATCTTTAATATTACATCTGTAACAACAAGATAAGAGTTAGATATATCTTTAATATTACATCTGTAACAACAAGATAAGAGTTAAACATCTATTTAATATTACATCTGTAACAACAAGATAAGAGTTAGATATATCTTTAATATTACATCTGTAACAAGATAAGGGTTAGATATATCTTTAATATTACATCTGTAACAACAAGATATGAGATATATATCTGTGCATCCGCTTCAAAACATTGGTACTGGCATACCGTGCTGCGAACAGATCGGGTCCAGTCTACATCCAGGACATGGTTAAACCGTATACCCCAGTTCGTGCACTCCACTTGGCTCGTATCTCCGTCACTGCTTCTGCCAATCGGCTCGTAGCTCCGTCACTGAGAGCTAAACACTCAACAAAATCTCGACTGTTCGCTGTCCTTGCAATGACTAGCCTTGGCCCTACTTGTCCTTCCTCGATGGTGGAATGAGCTCCCCAGTGACAGCAGGACATCTTTTCCAACTATACCTTGAATAAAGGAAGTAGCACTTTAGTAGCACTGGTATGGTTCTTACTGATAGCACTTTGTAGTTTAACTTTATTGAAGAAATTGTACTTTCTGGATTCTTGTTGTTTTGACTTTGTACTCATGGTTGAATGTACTTATTGTAAGTTGCTTTAGATAAAAGCGTCAGCTAAATGAAATGTAATGTAATCTGTAACAACATGATATTAGTTACATATCTTTAATATTACATCTGTAACTACAAGATGAGTTAGATATACATGTAATATTACATCTGTAATAACTGAACAAGATACAAGAGTTAAATATATCTTTAATATAAAAAAATATTTTTGACTACCTTAGCAGTTCACCCTCGCTACACGTTTCTCCGGGGAAAACTTAAATACGGCAGTGCTCAGCCGAGGTTCTATCCCCACTCCCTCCCACAAGTCCAAACATTCTCCAGGAGCTTGGTTCCAGAGCCAATGCTGTGCGTGGAGGTGAGCCCAACTATATCTAGCTGTTACCGCTCCAGCTCCTGCACCAGCTCTCCCTGGTCCGGGCGAGGTGGCTACCTTCCAGGGGCCGCTATCCATGAGTTCATCTGTAACAACTGAACAAGATAATCTAGTTAATTATTTCTATAATATTACATTTGTAACAACTGAACAAGATAAGAGTTAAATATATTTTTTATATTTACATCTGTACTGAAGACTAACTAACTTAACAATGAGAAGACAGAGGAATACTGGGTAATATGTCACAATGTAGTACAGATTTAAGAGTCAATAAACTGCAGGAAAATGTGACAGGTTAGTCATGTGATCAGATGTATAGACTCCCTGGAGTGCAGCTTTTAACTGATTCTACTGAGCTGTCCTTGTTTCCAGCACGTGAGTCAGCCAGTTTAACTGGTCTGACTGAAAACTAGTTCAACCTGTGTGTGTGTGTGTGTGTGTGTGTGTGTGTGTGTACCGACAGTCCTGTGTGATGTAGGCGTGTACCCACAGTCCTGTGTGGTGTAGGCGTGTACCCACAGTCCTGTGTGGTGTAGGCGTGTACCCACAGTCCTCTGTTATGTTAGCGTGTACCCACAGTCCTGTGTGGTGTAGGCGTGTACCCACAGTCCTCTGTTATGTTAGCGTGTACCCACAGTCCTGTGTGGTGTAGGCGTGTACCCACAGTCCTGTTATGTTAGCGTGTACCCACAGTCCTGTTATGTTAGCATGTACCTACAGTCCTCTGTTATGTTAGCATGTACCCACAGTCTTGTGTGATCTCTGGACACTTCATTAGAGTTCCACTGATGTTGATCACTCTTTTATTGTGAATCACTCTTATTGTGAATCAATGTGTTTCTGATGTTAAGGTGTGTTTTTCCAGAGAAATCAGTTTGGAGAGTCCAGAAGACAACAGTCTAACATGGACGCCAAGCAAGGAGCTCAGGGAATCTCTGGTGGACATGTACAGAGGTAAGAAACTGCTAATACACACATACAGAGGGGAAAAAAGGCAAGAAAACAAAATTGTTGAAAACTAATTTAAGGATTAGAAGACAGGTGAAGATTTAACTAAATCAGAATCAGCTTTATTGGCCACGTCTGTTTACACACACATGGAATTTAACTCCGGTTACACGTAGCTCTTGTTGTACATATAATATACACATTTACAATAAACAAGATAAATATAAGCAGACATTAAAAAAGAAAAGTAGTCTGATTAGTGCAAGTGGGTGACGGCCAGTGGGAAGAAGCTGTTCCTGTGGAACAGCTGGTGTCCAGGTGTGAGGGGTCTGCTGGGGTCTTTCCAGCCCTCTCTGCAGACCTGACTATCTGCTGCAATCTGCCTCTGTCTTGTTTAGTGGCCGATCCAAACCACACAGTGATGGATAAATTAAATGAATGGTGTGTTTAAAGGTTATAAAACCGTTTGAGAGATAGTTCAAACATTATTTGATTTCCCTCTACTGATCATCAGTTCAATAAAAACTAAATCAGCAAGCTGATGTAATGAGTCAGATTATCCAGCAGGAGGCGCTGTGGTCTTTCACACAGCTGAACATTAACACTGAACTCCGCTTCAAAGACAGACAGAGAGGGGGTCAAAGGTCACAGCACACATACCTGTATCTTAATAAAGGTGAATATTTTATCTGAAAACTACAAATTACTACTACAAAGTACATACATGACAAAGGGCATTGTCATATGAATTACGATGGAATTGTACAGATTATAAATACCCCCCTCTCTGCACAGCTTTCACATTAGGTTTGCTATTTGTACCCAAGTATTTGTACCCAAGTACCCTTGTGTCATCACACATTTGAATATCAAGTTCCTTCAGTTAAAGGTGTGAACGCCTGGTTCCTTCAGTTAAAGGTGTACACATCTGGTTCCTTCAGTTAAAGGTGTACACATCTGGTTCCTTCAGTTAAAGGTGTGCACATCTGGTTCCTTCAGTTAAAGGTGTGCACATCTGATTCCTTCAGTTAAAGGTGTGCACATCTGGTTCCTTCAGTTAAAGGTGTACATGTCTGGTTCTTTTTACATTACATTTCATTTAGCTGAGTGTCACGGTGCGGTTTAGATGGACCCAAGTGCAGACACGGAGAGGCAAGGTTGGGGAAAGGTAAACAGTTTATTAATGATAGCGAAGGGTGCAGGCAGAGCGGTGAGGTGGCGTGGGCGGTGGCGGAGAAGCTGGATACGGTCACGGGAATCCTGGGCACAAGGAACAAGGATTAGTAATACACAAGAAACACAAACGGAGTAGATCTCGTAGACTGAGTTCTAGAGAGGCCGAGAATCGATGTACCACGTGACATGGAGCAATAATCTGGCAACTGGAGAGATGGAAGCCAGGGTGTTTTAACAGGGAGGAGATGATGAGGTGATTGAAGTCAGGTGCCGGAGATGAGTTGCAGGTGTGGAGACGGTTGCCAGTTACCGGAAGCCACGCCCACGAAACACACACACACACGCACACACACACAGGGAAGACAACCCGGGGACACCAGAGACAAACAGAAAAAACCCCAAAAGGAACATAAGTCACGGCCGAGCCGTGACAGCTGAGGCTTTTATCCAAAGCGACTTACATGCTATACAGTAGACCGTAGACACAGCAACGGTGAACAATGAGGGTTAAGAGTCTTGCTCAAGGACACAATGACATGGACTACCGGAGGCTGGGATCGAACCACGATCCTCTGTTTGAAAGACAGACTTGCTAACCACTGATCCACAGTCACCCCCTTAAAGGTCGCACCAGTTAAAGGTGTGAACATCTGGTTCCTTCAGTTAAAGGTGTGAACGTCTGGTTCCTTCAGTTAAAGGTATAAACGTCTGGTTCCTTCAGTTAAAGGTGTGAATGTCAGGTTCCTTCAGTTAAAGGTGTGCACGTCTGGTTCCTTCAGTTAAAGAGACCTAGAGACCTAGAGACCTGGAGACATGGAGACATGGAGTCATGGAGACCTAGTAACCTGGAGTCATGGAGACCCGAAGACATGGATACCTAGAGACCTAGAGTCATGGAGTCATGGAGACATGGAGACATGGAGTCATAGACATCTGGATACGTAGAGACATGGAGACCTAGAGTCATGGAGACCTAGAGTCATGGTGTCATGAAGACCTGGAGTCATAGAGACATGGAGTTATGTAGACCTGGAAACATGGAGACCTAGAGACCTAGAGTCATGGAGTCATGGAGTCATGGATACCTGGATTCATGGGAGTCATAGACACCTGGATACCTAGAGTCGCGGAGACCTGGAGTCATGGTGTCATGGAGACCTGGAGTCATAGAGACCTGGAGACATGGAGTTATGGAAACCTGGAGTCATGGAGACCTGGATACATGGAGTTATGGAGACCTAGAGTTGCGGAGACCTGGAGTCATGGTGTCATGGAGACCTGGAGTCATAGAGACCTGGAGTCATGGTGTCATGGAGACCTGGAGTCATAGAGACCTGGAGACATGGAGTTATGGAGACCTGGAGTCATGGAGACCTGGAGTCATAGAGACCTGGAGACATGGAGTTATGGAAACCTGGAGTCATAGAGACCTGGAGACATGGAGTTATGGAGACCTGGAGTCATGGAGACCTGGAGTCGCGGAGACCTGGAGTCATGGTGTCATGGAGAACTGGAGACCTGGAAACATGGGGACCTAGAGACCTAGAGTCATGGAGTCATGGGAGTCATAGACACCTGGATACCTAGAGACATGGAGACCTGGAGTCATGGAGACCCGGAGTCGCGGAGACCTGGAGTCATGGTGTCATGGAGACCTGGAGTCATGGAGACCTGGAGTCATGGAGACCTGGAGTCACGGAGACCTGGAGTCATGGAGACCTGGAGTCATGGAGACCTGGAGAGCTGGAGACATAGAGACCTAGAGACCTTGAGTCATGGAGTCAAGGAGACCTGAGGACATAGAGACCTGGAGACCTGGAGTCATGGAGAGCTGGAGACATAGAGACCTAGAGACCTAGAGTAATGGAGTCATGGAGACCTGAGGACCTAGAGACCTGGAGACATGGAGTCATGGAGAGCTGGAGGGAACCCTCACTCACTCGTATAAATTAAAATATATATTAAACATAATCTGACTGTGTTTGGGCGCCACCTACAGACAGAAAAGTATTACTACTAAGAAAAATGTATTATCTTTTAAACCTGTGAAATAAACTTTATTGATAGTCACAGCAGTTGCGCACACACACACACACACACACACACACACACACACACACACACACACACACACACACACACACACATTCCTACACAGAGACATGAATAGCAACTACTTCAGTCTGATCAAACAAACCATAGTCTGCAGCCCACCCTCATCCAAAAATACTGTGTGTGTGTGTCTGTGTGTGTATGTGGACCACCCACTCTGCAGATTAAACACAGTTCACACGACCGTCTCCTCCCTCTCTACTTATTCACTCTCAGCCTCTCTCTGCCTTTGTCTTCTGCTTCTGTCATTATATTAATCTACTGACTAGTCTGTGTGTGTGTGTGTGTGTGTGTGTGTGTGTGTGTGTGTGTGTGTGTGTGTGTGTGTGTGTGTGTGTGTATGTGTGGGGCCTGTTCTGTTCTTGTAGAGTTTGATCAATAAGATATCAAGAAATAAAAGTTAAGTGTTCTTGTTTTGTAGATAAACACCACTGGAGGAGGTGACATCATCACCTGGCTCCACTGTAATTGAGCTAATTTTACAGGACATTGTAACCATGGTGACATGACCGGACATTATGGTCTGTAATAGACATGGACATTCAACAAAGACAACAGAGAAAAGTATCCACAGGGAGGTGCTGGAGTTTTAAAGGGAACAGCAGACAATCAGAGTGAGGACTCTTCCTCCTCTTCTTCTTCATAACTCAGTGAAACATAAAACATGATGATTTCAGTCACTTTTTTCATCTCTGATGACATCATCATCTCTGATGTCCACCATCATCTCTGTCTTTCTCTCTCTCTGCCTCTCTCTGTTTCTCTCTCTCTCTGTCTCTCTCTCTCTCTGTTTCTCTCTCTCTCTGTCTCTCTCTCTCTCCGCCTGTCTCTCTCTCTCTGTCTCTGTCTTGTCTCTCTCTCTCTCTCTCTCTGTCTCTCTCTGTCTCTCTCACTTTGTCTGTCGGACTGTCTGTCTCTCCGTCTGTCTCTCTGTCTTGTCTCTCTCTCTTTGTCTCTCTCTCTCTCACTCTCTATGACTCTATGATTTAAATATAAAAATAGTTGCTGCTTATGTTTCATCATCTAATTGATGAATGGACTAATTGTTTCAGCTCAAACAAAAACAGAGGATGAAAAGTCAGATTGACTCGAGGTTGTAAATCAGTACTTACTGTATGTATGCATTAATATATTAATATATACATATATATATATATATATGTGTATGTATGTATGTGTGTGTGTGTGTGTGTGTGTGTGTGTGTGTGTGTGTGTGTGTGTCTCCCTCGGCTTAATGTCGGTATCTAAATTCATGTGCGGCGGCGGCGTGGTGGCGGGCGGATCACAGGCGGATTGTGTTGGATTTGAGCTGAAGCCTCTTTAATCATCGTAACACCGTCATTAATATTCATGCAGTCAGCTGGAACACCCGACACTCACTGCACCAAACTTTCTGCACAAAATGTATTAAATACAGCTTAAAAAATTAATGGACTTTAGGTTATATTACATGAAGAAGAGGGGGGAGGAGGGTAGAGAAACCTCCCCCGCCTCCCCACCTCCTCTCCTCATTGGTTCACGTAGATTGCTCTTCTGATTGGCCTTTCTAGTTCCCCTTTTTCTGCAGATTTTTCCGTCTTTGACGAGACTTCAAAGCGAGTGCGAGGCATGAATGGTCATTTAGAAGGATTTAACACATTATCACTTCTGTAATTGTACATGAATAATAAGGAGCGCCGCCGTGCTCAATTAGCTCTGAGTCCACAAGAGAGGGGGTGGGGGGGGGGGGGTGCAGGGGCAGAGGACGACTGGGAATGAGAAAAGTTTGAAAGTGACAATGCTCAATTGTTCTATAGCTGTAATACGACAGGATCAGGACCAGGAACAATCTCAACAATGAGTTCACTGGCTTCTACACAGAATCAGTTTCTGACACACACAGATGTGATCACATGTCAGAGGTCTTAACAATCATGAGGGACCCGATCGGAACCAGGACTTCATAGCTGGTTTATGAATGTTGGACATGGCGATCTTCATAATGGAGAGCACAGTTGAATACAATTAATGGATACTGTTATCTCAAAAATGATACTGGAACCAGTCTGGAACCAGTTTGGATTTCCCCAGTGATGTAGATGGTGTTCAGGAGAGATGTGGTCTTTTACTCAGACCAGCTTGGTTTCTATTGTCTGGTCTTCCCTGTAGCCTCTTTCAGTTTACATCAGGATGGAGCTGAAATTTAGTTTGAAGGACTCTTGAACTTCCTCTTTGACTTCCTGTTGGGTTTCATTTTGGGTTTCCTTTTGCACTTCCTCTTGGACTTCCGCTGGGCTTAGACTTCCCATTGGGCTTCCTCTTGGGCTTCCTATTGGACTTCATATTGTACTCTCTGTTGGACTGCCTCTTGAACATCCTTTTGGGCTTCCTCTTGGACTTCCTGTGTGACTTTCTTTTGGGCTTCCTCTTGGACTTCCTGTGTGACTTTCTTCTGGGCTTCCTCTTGGACTTTCTGTTGGGCTTCCTATTGGACTTCCTGTTGGGCTTCCTCTTGGACGTCATATGTGACTTCCTTTGTGACTTCCTGTTGAACTTCCTCTTGGACTTCCTGTTGGACTTCCTCTTTCTGTCTGATTTCTAAGATGGTCCAGGCTCTTCATCTGATGTGTTAATGAGTTTGAATGTGAAGACGTTTGGTTTTGATGTTGTAGAGTTGGGCGATGAATCATTTTGACAGACTGGAGGCCTAGAAGCGAGTCACAGAGCGGGGCCGGTACAGAAGGACGCATGCTGCTGGATTTGCAGAATTTGCAGGATCTGGAAGTACCACATACAGAGAGTCTGGTTCGTCCCACCTACAGTGTGGCAGCAGAACAAAAATAAAAACAGCCATGAGAAGTTGTCTGTCCGCCACAAATACAGAGTCTAAAGACACGTGAGGACGTCTAAAGACACTTAAAGGGCATCTAAAGACACTTAAACGAAGTCTAAAGACACTTAAAGGACGTCTAAAGACACTTAAAGGACGTCTAAAGACACTTAAAGGACGTCTAAAGACACTTAAATGACGTCTAAAGACACTTAAAGGACGTCTAAAGACACTTAAACAAAGTCTAAAGACACTTAAAGGACGTCTAAAGACACTTAAACGAAGTCTAAAGACACTTAAAGGACGTCTAAAGACACTTAAATGACGTCTAAAGACACTTAAAGGACGTCTAAAGACACTTAAATGACGTCTAAAGACACTTAAAGGACGTCTAAAGACACTTAAAGGACGTCTAAAGACACGTGAGGACGTCTAAAGACACTTAAAAGATGTCTAAAGACACTTAAAGGACGTCTAAAGACACGTGAGGACGTCTAAAGACACTTAAAGGATGTCTAAAGACACTTGATGTACAGAGCTCTACACACACCTATTGGAGGGTCTGAATAATCTGTGTGTTTTGTTGTTTACTTTTGACTTAAACAGCGTTTAACATTTCTGCCTCCTTAATTACACCTGAGGCGCTCCGCTCTTAATGAGAGCCGTTAGTCGACCTTAACGAGTTCTTAACGCGCTATTAGAGGTGTGTTTGCTCTGCTGATGAGCTGCAAGTATTTAGAAAGCTTGACATAACAACAGGATTACTGGTTGCTAATGATTGATTAATAATGAATAAAGACAGAGAGCGAAAGAGACAGACAGACAAACGGTTTGATGTAAACCGTCTGTTTTTTATTTTTTCAGATAATCCTAGAGTGAACGAGGAACTGCGACAGCGTCTGTCCTCACCTGCAACCCAGCAACTCAGCAGCCCTGACAGGTAGAACATTTCGAAGTGTAAAGTGCTTTTTATTAAAGCTGCAAACGAAAGACAAACTACATCTTTTATTGACTATCTAACCCAAATGGCCTTGACTCAGTTACACTAACTGACATTTACCAAATGATCTAGAGGACTTCTTCAACTCCTCCAGTAAAACCATCCTCCACTTAAGTTTATGTGACCTAAAGCCAGTTAGATAAAACACTAGAGTGCTTAGACATGACTACAAGAGATTTAAAAGAAACTCACTATCTCACTGACTTTTACCCCCGAACCCTCAGTACACTGAGGTCATCTGATAAACTGCTGGGTTCGTTAAAAGTGACAGCCCATGTTAAATGTTAATCTAAATGTTACTCTGCATGTTATCTACATGTTGATCTACACGTTGATCTACACGTTACTCTACACGTTACTCTACACGTTACTCTACACGTTACTCTACACGTTACTCTACATGTTACTCTACATGTTACTCTACATGTTAATATATATGTTACTCTACATGTTAATCTACATGTTACTCTACATGTTACTCTAAATGTTACTCTACATGTTAATCTACATGTTACTCTACATGTTAATATATATGTTACTCTACATGTTATTCTACATGTTACTCTAAATGTTACCCTACATGTTAATCTACATGTTACTCTACATGTTAATATATATGTTACTCTACATGTTAATCTACGTGTTACTCTACATGTTAATCTACATGTTGATCTACATGTTACTCTACATGTTAATCTACATGACAATCTCCATGTTAATCTCCATGTTACTCTACTTGTTAATTTACATGTTACTCTACGTGTTAATATATATATAATAATAATAATAATAATAATATTTTTATTTTCTATAGCGCTTTTCTAAACACTCAAAGACGCTTCACATAAATTAGAGACAAACGGATCAAAACAAAACACAGAAAGACAATGGAACAAACAAAACTAACAAACAGCATCCCGGCACAAAAGAAAACCGGAGAAGCCATGCGGAACGAGTCCTGTAGTGGAGGGCAGGGTGCAGGGTTTAACAGGTGAAGGGTAGAGTGGAGGGATTAGCAGGTGAAGGGTAGGGAGCAGGGGTTAGTAGGGGTTAGCAGGTGAAGGGTAGGGAGCAGGGGTTAGTAGGGGTTAGCAGGTGAAGGGTAGGGAGCAGGGGTTAGCAGGTGAAGGCAAGTTTGAAGAGGTGGGTTTTTAGGGCTTTTTTAAATAATGAAAGGGTGGGAGTCTGACAGATGTGGATGGGGAGGGCGTTCCAGAGGGGGGGGGGTGCAGCAGCTGAGAAGGCCCTGTCACCCCAGGTGCGACACTTGGTCCTGATGATCTTCAGAGTGTTCGCATCGGCGGACCTGAGGCAACGGGTTGGGGCATCAAGGGGGAGGAGGTCTGAAAGGTAGGGCGGGGCCAGATTGTTTAGGGCTTTGTAGGTGGTGAGCAACATTTTAAAGTCAATCCTATATTTGACCGGGAGCCAATGGAGGTTGCGTAGGACCGGGGGGATATGTTCATAGCGCTGGGTGGAGGTGAGCAGGCAGGCGGCAGAGTTCTGAACATATTGGAGTTTGTTGATAATTTTGTTGGGAGAGCCGTAGAGGATGCTATTGCAGTACTCAAGTCTGGAGGTTATGAAGGCTGGATGAGAATTTCGGTGATGGCAGAGGATAGGGAGGGTCGGAGGCGTGCAATGTTCCTGAGGTGAAAGAAGGCAGTTTTGGTGATGTGGTTGGCATGGGGTAGGAAAGAAAGGGTGGGGTCAAGAATGATACGGAGGTTGCGGATCTGGGTGGAGGGGTTGACGGTGGAGCTATCAATGTTTAGAGAGAAGGTCTGAGCTGAGCAGGTAAGGGAGTTTGGGCCGATGATGAGTAATTTGGATTTATTGCAGTTGAGGTTGAGAAAGTTCTGTTGCATCCATGATTTTATTTCAGTGAGACAGGTGGTGAGAGTGGATTTGTTACTCTACATGTTAATCTACATGTTACTCTAAATGTTAATCTACATGTTAATCTACATGTTACTCTACATGTAAATATACATGTTACTCTACATGTTAATATACATGTTACTCTACATGTTAATCTACATGTTACTCTACATGTTAATCTACATTTTACTCTAAATGATACTCTTCATGTTTAACTGGATCGTGGTTATCTGGATTTTGTTCCATGCCTACTAATTACATGAACAATTCATTTAATGAGTGATACGTCATATTCATTGAATGTGCTGTAACTCTGTTACGTTGATTCTGGTCACATTACATCTATTGCTTCTGTCCATCCGGGAGAGGGATCCTCCTCTCTTGCTCTCCTGAAGGTTTCTTCCCTTTTTTCCCTGTGAAAGGGGGAGTTTTTCCTGATCCGATGTGAGGTCCCGGGACAGGGATGTCGTATATGTACAGATTGTAAAGTTTTTAATTCGGGATTTTGGGCTATACAAAATAAACTGAATTGAATTGAATCTACATGTTACTCTACATGTAGGATGGAATGTTTCTGATCCAGACGAAAACACTCTCTCTAGCGTTCTGTAATTTAGATATTAATATACGTTGTAAATATATGTTTTAGTCACTTTTTCCTTCTGTCTGTGTAAAACACTTTGGTTTGCTTTTTAAACTGCAGTATATTAATTAACTGATGATCTCTCTGTTCGTATAAACAGCAGTTGAGCTGAACATGTGCAATTTGCCTGAGGTGGCGCTAGAGGAACATCATAGTCATGAGCATCTAGAGGTTTTATCCTCTGGAGAGTTCAGTTATCTGCTGAGTTAAACACAAAAACTTTTCTGGTTTACAGATCTGGGACCCTCCTGGACCAGACTGACCCGCCTCGGGGTAATCCATTAATTCATTAATTAATTTATCATCCATTCATTCACCATCATTCATTAGTACTTCACTGATTAATTAATTAATTAATTAATTTATCCATTCATTTATTTATTCATTCATCATTCATGGATTCATTCATTATTTATCATCCATTCATTCAACCATAATTTATTCACCATTCATTAATTTACTGTCATCCATCATTCACTCACCATTAATTCACCATCATTCATTCATCATTTGTTCCCCATCATTCGTTCATCATTTGTTCATCATTCAATCATCATTCATTCAGTTATTCATCATTTATTCATTCATTCATTCATAATTCGTTCAACATCATTCATTCATCATCATCATCCATCGTCTCCCTCTTATCCGGGGTCGGGATAAGAGCCCAGCAGGCTGACCCAGACTTCTCTCTCACCCGCAACATGTTCCAGCTCATTCTGGGGGATCCTGAGGCGTTCCCAGTCCAGCTGGGAGATATGGGAGCTAAGCCCGGCCCCCCTACCATCATTCGTTCACCATCATTTATTCACCATCATTCAATCATTCACCATTGATCTACCCATCTATACATATGTCCATCCACTCAGTCACTAAGTCACTCATCATTCATCCATCTGTCTGTCTGTCCCATCCAGGATTAGGGTTTTTACTGTTTCCCACTGTCTTACTGACTGGTATCTGTCTGTCTTTGTTTGTTTTCAGGCCCTCAGGACCTCCCAGAGCCTCCATCTTCCTGCTTCACCTCCCCTCTGTCCCACAGGAAGTCCTTCTCTCCTGTCTCCCCCCTCTTGCACAGGAGGTCTGTCTCTCCTGTCTCACCCCTCTTGCACAGGAGGTCTGTCTCTCCTGTCTCACCTTTGTCCTCTAGACCTCCAGGAGGTGCAAAGCACATGGAGCTAGACCTTTCCTACAGCCGAGGCCCTTCTCCATGGGCAGAGAGCTGCAGAGACTGCCCTGATGCAGGAGGAGCGTCCAGAGGTACTGGTAGTCCCGCCCTCACAAGACACTTGGTCAGCCCCGAAGACAGGTGGGATCCCAAATTTCCGTTTGTTCACTGAAGTGGCAAATTAAGCCTAAGCTGTAGCGTGAGACAGTTAAAACAATCAAACATTGAAACAAGAGTGTAATGTCTGTAAGTAGATTATCATTAACAACAATTAAGTCTTGTATTAATGACTATCAGCTCAACAATATTATTTAATACCTGAATAATTAATTATATTCACACTTTTGATCTGAAATGTTTAGAGAAGATTTATTAAGAAGTGTATTGCTTTTCATTACTTTCTGTAACTCAGGTGTTTTTCTTTTGCCTCTTTTTGATGCTTTTCAGACGAATTGTGTGCAGCAGTTTGAGATGTGACCTATTAGATTTAGATTTGATTTCATTAGTTGAAGTTAGAATGAGAGAGACCGAAATAGAACGATAGTAGAGTTGATTGGAAGCAGCTGATATTATAAAAGACAGAGTGTCTTATTTACTCGCTTTATTACGCCGTCTGACCTTTAAGGTGATATGAGAGAATTACAGGCAGCAGCTGCTTATTAAAGTGATGCCTTCGTCTCAGCGTCTCCTCTGATAATGTGAGGTTAAAACACCTGACCTTGCTACACACAGGTGACACTCTAATGAAACCGTCGCTGGGATGATGTCACAAGGGTCCCGACCAATCACAGCCTCACTGACCAGCAGCTGACCTGCTGCAGATACATATTCCCATCTGGTTTCTGTACTCTGTGTTTTATTTAGTGTACAAAGAAGTACCAGCATACAAGTATATGTTAGTGTTTTACACGTCCTGCTCCTCAGAGTGACACTTTAACAGCACGTTCCTAAATCTTGGGTTCGGGTTAGTTAGACCGGAGGAGCCCTTTAACCTCTTGGTACCGTCAGGTACCTAGCGCAGTTGAGGACTACGATGTATATTGTGCAGTGCATCCATAATTTATAAAAAGAAAAATCAGATGACTGCAAAAGCAATGGAAAACGTCAAGTGGTTAATGTCCTGAGGTACGCCTTTGTGTTTTTTAAATGACAGAATATTACCAGTATGAGTTATATGAGGAGATAGTAAATTCCAAGCAGTAATTGCACGGAAAATAACTACGTTTGAGGAGCTTTGTTCTTGGGGTTGGAGGTATCAAGTGACCTGAGATAGCGTTCCTAGTGTGATGGTTGTGCCTGTTGTATATTGTAACTGATTGAATAAATACTCAGTTGTCAGATTAAATACTACCTTTCTGAAAAACGAGAAGGCTATAGTGAAGTTTAATTTCCACTGAGAACAATGACAGGTGAGAGAGCATATAAGCCATACTAGTTCTTATTGAACACTGGAGTGCTCTGGCAGCTCTGTTTTGAACCAGTTGTAGTTTATTTTTGTCCTTCCTAGCAGCTACTGACCATATGAATGGACAGTATAGCAGATGACAAAAGACCAGGGACTGTAACACCTGACAAACAATAGAGTGTTAAATAAGCAAAGCACTTTCTGGTCATAGCTATGTCCCTTCCCATTTTAGTGACAATGCCTTCAATGTGCTCAGACTACAATAACTGTTTGTCCAACACTACACCCAGTAGTTTGGCCTTCTTGACCTGTTATATTGCTGAACCTGACATTGACAGGTGTAGCTGTGTGTCACCATTAAGTATATTCCTTGAGCCAAACACAATACATTTACTTTCACCCAATCAGACACTCTCTCCAGATCCTGAATCAGAATGGTTGCAAGTTCATGTTTGTTTGAAGAATAGCTATACAGTGTTGTGTCATCAGCATACATTAGCATTTTGGAATTCTTAATTGACAAAGGGAGATCATTTGTGAAAATAGAAAAGAGTAAGGGGCCTAAGCAGCTTCCTTGTTGAACCCCACAGCTAACGTATCTACAGTCTGATAGATGACCATTATAAAAGACTCTTTGCGATCTCTCAAAAAGATAACTGACCATCCAAGAGAGTGCCATAATTCTGAATCCATAACTTTCAAGTTTAGTAATCATAATATCACGGTCTATTACATCAAATGCCGCACTAAAGTCAAGCAAAACTGTGCCGACCATTTTCTTATTGTCCATCTGTATCAACCAGTCATCAGTTAGCTGGGCAAGGGCAGTTGCTGATGAGTGATTCGGTCTGTATGCATGCAGGGAACTAGTAATGAGTTTATTTTACGAATAAAATAATCCTGCATTGGTTTTGAAAACGATTTTCTCCAATAATTTGCTCAAAATGGGGAGTATACTAATTGGACGGCTGTTTGCACATGTGAAGGCTGATTTCTTGTCCTTTGGTATAGGAATCTCCTTCGCCACTTTCCAGACCTTTGGGCATACACCGTACATTAACCATTTGTTGAAGATGTGACATATTGAAAGCAGTTTGCCATCTTGATTACATTACATTACATTACATTTCATTTAGCTGACGCTTTTATCCAAAGCGACTTACAATAAGTGCATTCTACGGTTACAAACAAGAATCAGAACAACAAGAATCAAGAAGGTACAATTTCATCAATACAGTTAAACTACAAAGTGCTATCAGTAAGAGCCATTCCATTGCTACTATAGTGCTACTTCCTTTATTCAAGGTATAGTTGGAAAAGATGTGTTTTTAGTTTGCGACGGAAGATGTAGAGACTTTCTGCTGTCCTGATGTCTATACCAGCCATTTTATCAGTAGGCGGAGACAACAACATTTTCTTAATGTCAGGGGAAGTAAACTGCACAAAATCAAATTGGCAGTTTTTATCCTTCATCATATAATTCTCAATTAGTGTGGGTGAGGAGGAGCCATCAGTGGGTGTCAAGTTCTTTCTGAGATTATCAACTTTACTCATGAAGTAATTATCGAAGTAATTG
The DNA here is from genome assembly GCA_023566465.1 of Cottus gobio. Lineage (NCBI taxonomy): Eukaryota > Metazoa > Chordata > Actinopteri > Perciformes > Cottidae > Cottus > Cottus gobio. The sequence continues at coordinate 85,480 of CM042228.1, read as the reverse complement.
GCAATCTCTACTGGTTTAGTGAGGAAAGTACCATTATTTATTATTTAGTCATTGCATGATGTGAGGACCTACTCATTATATCATTCATAATTTTCCATAGTTTTTTCTGTCATTCTTTGAGTCGTTAATTTTACTCTGGTAGTACTCTCTCTTTTTCCCTCTGTTCAGTTTAGTTCCATGATTTCTTAATTCACAGTACATTTTCCTATCAGACAGTAAGCCAGATGTTTCAGCCACTGTTTTTGCCTCATTATGTTGCACCATAAGTTGTTTTTAAATCTCTAGTGACCCATGGGGCACATTTTGTCTTTACAGTTTCTTTTTTTTAACGGTGCATGTTTATCAGCAATTCCCATAAATAATTTCATGAATATACTTAGGGCCAAAACAAGGTTCTCCTCTTGACACACTATTGACCAGTTAGCATTCTTTACATCCTCCATAAAAGATTCTTCTTGGAAGTGCTTGTATGACTTTTTGTGTGTAATCCTACAGGCTGCTTTCGGGATTTTAGTTTTCCTTTTAAGTGCTAATAAATTGTGATCACTGAACCCAAGAACTACTGACACTGCTTTAGAGCAGTGTTCAGGGGTATTAGTGAAGAAGTGATCAATACATTTAGATGATCTTAGCCCATTCTCATTTGTACTAGTTCTAGTTGGTAGTGTAATAGTTTGTGTTAGATTACAAGCACTGGCAACTGCAAGAGGTTTCTTCTTTAACGGACAGGTAGATTACCAATCAATATTTAAATCACCCACAAAACACACTTCTCGGTTATCATCACTAGATTTTACCAACATTTTCACAAACTGAGTCTAAGCATGACATCTCTGCACTTGGCGGCCTATAGTAGCAACCCACAACTATAGGTTTAGTTTGTGGCAGGTGAACTTGTAACCACAGCGCCTCAATGTCACACATCATTAAGTCACCTCATACTTTTACTGGAATGTTATTCTGGACATAAAAAGCCACATCTCCCCCATTTCTGTTCCATGATGTGTATCCACCAACCGCTAATTCTGTGTTTTCAAATGACGTATCTAAATGTGTCTCAGATACTGCAAGTATGTGGATGTTGTTTGGTTGCATAATACAACTTAATTCATGGATCTTATTTATTAAGCTACACATATTTAGATGAGCTATCAGCAGGCCTGGGAGTTTTTGAGCCCATAGTAAAAATAACACCAAGCAGTAAAAGTTAGATGGCAAGAGTAGGGCTTAATGACCCAAGAGGCAGGACCAGATCCAGACTAGGCTAAGCCTATAGGAGCACTTCTGAAAAAGTACAAGGGTGTACTGCCCTCGTGAATTGTGATGGGAGTTGTCTGAATCTCCCTCTCCTGATGGAGCCAACCCAACTACAAACCTGAGCCAGCCCTAACTATAAGCACTATCAAAGAGAAAAGTCTTAAGTCTACTCTTAAATGAGTTGACCGTGTCTGTCCCCCAGACTGAAAGCTGGTTCCACATAAGAGGAGCTTGATAACTGAAGGCTTATTTATGGGAATTGGGGCGACTGTGGCTCAGTGGTTAGCAAGTCTGACTTTCAATCAGAGGATCGGTGGTTCAAACCCCGGCTCAGGCAGTCCATGTCGTTGTGTCCTTGAGCAAGACACTTAACCCTAATTGCTCACCGTTGCTGTGTCTACGGTTTACTGTATAGCATGTAAGTCGCTTTGGATAAAAGCCTCAGATAAATTAAATGTAAAAGGCTCTGGCCCCATCCTACTTTTTAAGACTCTAGGAACCACAAGTAGCCCATTCAGTGAGCACAGCTCTCTGGTGGGACAATATTGTACTATAAGCTCTTTAAGATATGATGGTGCATCACCAGTTAAGGCTTTGTAGGTAAGAAAAAGGACCGTAAATACGATTCTTGATCTTACAGGAAGCCAGTGGAGAGCAGCTAATACAGGAGTAATGTGATCTCTCCTCCTAGTCCTCGTTAGTACACGACCTGCAGCATTCTGGATCAACTGGAGAGACCTAAGAGACTTAGAATAGCAGCCTGATAATAAGGAGTTACAGTAATCCAGTCTTGAAGTAACAAATGCATGGATCAACGTTTCTGCATCCCTTCGAGACAGGATGTGTCTGATCCTTGAAATGTTGCGTAAGTGAAAAAAGATGGTCCTTGAGATCTGTTTCACGTGGGAGTTGAAGGACAAGTCTTGATCAAAGATAACTCCTAGATTCTTTACGATGGTGCTGGACGCCAGAGCAATGCCATCAAGAGAAACAATATCATTTGCTAATTGATTTCTGAGGTGTTCTGGGCCAAGCAAAATAACTTCAGTTTTGTCCGAGTTCAACATCAGAAAGTTGCAGGTCATCCAGGTTTTCATGTCTTTAAGACACGCTTGAAGTTCAGCCACCTGGTTGGTTTCATCTGGCTTGATCGATATATATAGCTGGGTATCATCAGCATAACAATGAAAGTTTATGGAGTGTTCCTGATAATCCTCCAGCATCTGGACTCCCCAGGAACTTACTCCTGGATCCTGTTTGTGGACTTCAGCTCTGCCTTTAACACATCATCCCGTCTCTGTTGCATGACAAGCTCTCCCAGCTGCACGTGCCAGACTCCACCTGCAAGTGGATCACAGACTTCCTGTCTGACAGGAAGCAGCACGTGAGGCTGGGGAAACACGTCTCAGCCTCTCGGTCCATCAGCACCGGTTCCCCCCAAGGCTGCGTTCTTTCCCCTCTGCTCTCCTCCCTGTACACCAACAGCTGCACCTCCAGTCACCAGTCCGTCAAGCTCCTGAAGTTTGTGGATGACACCACCCTCATTGGACTCATCTCTGATGGGGACGAGTCCGCTTACAGGTGGGAGACTGACCACCTGGTGACCTGGTGCAGCCAAAACAACCTGGAGCTCAACGCTCTGAAGACAGTGGAGATGGTTGTGGACTTCAGAAATATCGCAGCCCCACCAGCCCCTCTCACCCTGTGTGACTCCCCCGTCAAAGCTGTGGAGTCTTTCCGCTTCCTGGGCTCCATCATTACCCAGGACCTCAAGTGGGAGCTAAACATCAGCTCCATCACCAAGAAGGCGCAGCAGAGGATGTTCTTCCTGAGGCAGCTGAAGAAATTCAACCTGCCAAAGACAATGATGGTGCACTTCTACACTGCCATCATCGAGTCCATCCTCTGTTCCTCCATCACCGTCTGGTACGCTGCAGCCACTGCCAAGGACAAGGCCAGGCTGCAGCGCATCATTCGCTCTGCCGAGACGGTGATTGGCTGCCATCTGCCGTCCCTCCAGGACTTGTTTGCTTCAAGGACCCTGAAGCGGGCGAGAAAGATTGTAGCTGATCCCTCTCACCCTGGACACAAACTGTTGGTGTCCCTCCCCTCTGGCAGGACCATCAGGACCAAGACCTCACACCACACAAACAGTTTTTTCCCGTCTACAGTTGAGCTCATCAACAGAGCCCGGGTCCCCCCAACAGAGCCCGGGTCCCCCCAACAGAGCCTGGGTCCCCCCAACAGAGCCCGGGTCCCCCTAACAGAGCCCGGGTCCCCTTCTGACTGTCTCTGTCACCCCCAGACATTTTCCCACTGGTCACTCCCCTGCACACACCCTCATGCCTCATATTTAAATACACTCGCCACTTTAACACTAAACTTGCCACTTTCACATAACACTTACATTCACATTCTATGCACTTTATCTTATCTACATTTTATTTTATATTCTACTGTTCAATTGTAAATATTCATTCATTCCCATTTATTTCACTCTGTATACTGTTACATGTTTATTGTTAAATGTTAAATGTTATGCACATTCCGTCAGGACAAAGTCTTTGAATGTGAAAACAAACAACAATAAATGGTTCTTATTTTGATTCTGAATGTTGCCTAAAGGAAGCATATATAAGGTGAATAAAATTGGTCCAAGCACAGGACCTTGTGGAACTCTATGACTAACGTTGGTGGATATCGAGGCTTCATTGTTTACATATACAAACTGAGATTGATCTGATAAATACGACTTAAACCAGCTTAGTGTGGTACCTTTAATACTGATCGACTGGTCCAGTCTGTAATAAGATGTCATGGTCAATGGTGTCGAATGCAGCACTAAGGTACTGTATGTACACATGCACTAAAAGGTATGCTCACGTGCACTCACTTGCACCAGATCAAGGAGAAGCTTGAATAGAAACCCTCTCAGAGGGAGAGAGACGTCATTCTCTGCTCAGGTGTCTGGAGATAATAATTATGGGATGAGATGTTAATGTTCTGAATATAGAAGCATCATGTTGAAGTGCCGCTGAGCTCCGCTGCTGTCCATACTCTGACAACAGATAACTGCTCAATATGTACTTTATGTACTTTGTTACAGTTGTTTTAATTGAAACTTGTTGTCTCCTCCAGCTCTCATCAGGAAGTCACGTTTGGTCCAATCACAGCGTCCAATCGACTTCAGACTATTGATCGACACAAAAACATCTCGTTTTTACTGAAAGAGTTCGACAATCTGAGAGAGATGAACCAAAAGGTACAGATACACACTCATAAGTATATCGGACTCAGAATCAGAATCAGAATCAGCTTTATTGGCCATGTGTGTTTACACTCACATGGATTTTAACTCCGGTTACACGTAGGTCTTGTTGTACATATAATATACACATTTACAATAAACAAGATAAAAAAAGTAGTCTGATTAGTGCAAGTAGTGCAGTCTGATTAATTGTTCATCAGAGTGACGGCCAGTGGGAAGAAGCTGTTCCTGTGTCTGGTGGTCTTGGCGTACAGTGCTCTGTAGCGCCCCCAGAGGGGAGGAGGTGGAACAGCTTGTGTCCAGGTGTGAGGGGTCTGCTGGGCTCTTTCCAGCCCGCTTCCTGACTCTGGAGGTGAACAAGTCCAGGATGGAGGGCAGGCTGGAACCAATAGTTCTCTCTGCAGACCTGACTATCCGCTGTAGTCTGTCTCTGTCCTGTTTAGTGGCCGATCCAAACCACACAGTGATATACAGTATATACAGGTACACACTCATATATTTATATATATATACAGGCACGTGCACAGACATTTTGGGGGGCAGGTGCTCAAACCAAAAAAAGGTCACCCATCGCCAAAATTATTTATGAAATTAAAAATAATAATAAAGAAATAAATAAAAAACACAGTAGGATATTTTCAACTTATATATTTATTGTTAACAAACTAACTCAAATTATCAAATTGAATAAATAAATTCTCCGTCATTTGTTTTACTAGTTGATGGCCTGATCCAAGATCAAAGAGAGCTGCTACCCTTAGCTGCTTGCTGCAGTTCCCTGTCCTTCTGCTTTTGGAGTCTGTCTTTTCTTGGCATTATGCTGCGCCATTATGAGCGCCGCGGAGCATGTTGGGGCGAAATTCTCACACGAACTCAAATAAATGCCCCGTCAGATATCAAAACACATTTGGGGGGAATTGATGACAGAGAGAGTCATTTTGATTCTTAAATACTGATGAATGAAGAAAAAATTGGGCACCAGTAGAAGGGGCACTTTTCTCATTCAAGGCAAAAGGGCAGGTGCTTGAGCACCACTAGGGGTCTATCTGTGCACGTGCCTGTATATATATATGTATATACATATATACATATATATGTGTGTATATATATGTGTGTGTGTATATATATATATATATACACACATATATATATATACACACATATATATATATGTATATATAAATATAAATACATACATATATATATACTTATCCACACTGGTTCAGCAACCCACTAACACCTGACTGTGCTTCAGCTGCAGGAGGAGCTTGTCCAGAAGGAGAAGGAGCTGCAGAGGAGGGAGGTGGAGGAGGAGCTTAGGGAGGAGCAGAAGGAGGCTCGAGGCTGGGAGAGACCTGCAGGTAAGGGTGGGGGGGGGGGCGCTTAGGTACATGTTTACTCCCCTCTTAATCAGATCTGAGCCAACCTCACCTTCTCAAATATTTTAATATTTTTCATGCACATTGTTAATACCAACACAAACAGTTGACAAGGTGACAGTTGACAAGGCAGCTGTTGGTTTAACAGAACTGTGCGTGCGTGTGTGTGTTTGTGCGTGCGTGCGTGTGTGTGTGTCAATTTAATCCAGCAGGCTTATCACAGCAACAGGAAGTCTCCCTAACCCATATTTTGTAAAAATCAAATAGCAAAAATACGAAAATGCTCAGTGGTTAGCAGGTCAGTCTTTCAATCAGAGGATCGGTGGTTCGATCCCCAGCTCCACTAGTCCATGTTGTTGTGTCCTTGAGCAAGACACTTAACCCTCATTGCTCACTGTTGCTGTGTCTACGGTCTACTGTATATCATGTAAGTCACTTTGGATAAAAGCGTCAGCTAAATGAAATATAATGTTAAACATGTTTTGATTGTTGCTGGTAAATTAAATAGAACAATCGTGAGTGTACAATCATATAAAAACTCCTTGACTCCTCGTCTCCTTAATTCCTCGTCTCAGCCGTGTTGGAAGAGGTGTTAGCTGCTCAAAAAGACCGAGATCAGGCTTTGATGTCACGCCTCCTGCTGGCCAATGAGGAACGAGATGAGGCTCTTCTTCGTGCTCGTCAAATGCAGCAGGCCTCTGAGTATGTACACACACACAGAGACACAAAGACACACACACAGACACACACACACACACACCTCTTCATTTTTCACCTCCTCCTCTTCTTCATTATTCACTTCCTCCTCTTCCTCTTCATTATTCACTTCCTCCTCCTCTTCATTATTCACCTCCTCCTCCTCCTCTTCATTATTCACCTCCTCCTCTTCATTATTCACCACCTCCTCCTCTTCATTATTCACCTCCTCCTCCTCTTCATTATTCACCTCCTCCTCCTCTTCATTATTCACCTCCTCCTCCTCCTCTTCATTATTCACCTCCTCCTCTTCATCATTCACCTCCCCCTCCTCTTCATTATTCACCTCCTCCTCTTCATTATTCACCTTCTCCTCTTCATTATTCACCTCCTCCTCCTCCTCTTCATTATTCACCTCCTCCTCCTCCTCTTCATTATTCACCTCCTCCTCCTCTTCATTATTCACCTCCTCCTCCTCCTCTTCATTATTCACCTCCTCAATTTCGTTAAGAGCTGTGAAAAGAGCTCTCACCCTCCAAATAGAGCAGAAAATCTAATTACAGATAATACCCCCCCCCACACACACACACACACACACACACACACACACACCCAAAGGATGGGGGGTAATTGATATTGGAGGCCACAGTCCTTTTTATGAGGGATGGAATATGGAGGAGCATGTTCCATCTGTCAGGACTGTGAGTGTGTGTGTGTGTGTGTGTGTATGTTTTTCTAATGGAAAGAGGCGGCCTGTTTTACCTCTGTAAATGTGTGTGTTTGTGTGTTTCGGGCTGAAGTGTGTGTATGAATAATGTGAGGCTGCTTCACTGTGTGTGTGTGTGTGTGTGTGTGTGTGTGTGTGTGTGTGTGTGTGTGTGTGTGTGTGTGTGTGTGTGTGACAGTGACATTAGAGAATTTCATCAATAATTATTATGTCCGGAAAGATACAGTGAAGCTGCTTCACATGAGATACAGTGAAGCAGCTTTCCACAATGGATCCTGAGTAATGGCTGCAGGTGTGTGTATATGAGGTTGTGTGTGTGTGTGTGTGTGTGTGTGTGTGTGTGTGTGTGTGTGTGTGTGTGTGTGTGTATATGAGGTTTGTGTGTGTGTGTGTGTGTGTGTGTGTGTGTGTGTGTGTGTGTGTGTGTGTGTGTGTGTGTGTGTGTGTGTGTGTGTGTGTGTGTGTGTGTGTGTGTGTGTGTGTGTGTGTGTGTGTGTGTGTTAATGAGGCAGCGGGCCGGGCCGGGCTGAGCCGGGCTGCTTGCTGTAAGCCGGGTGTTAGAGCAGCTTTATTGGAGGCGGCTGGTCTTTCATTACCTGCTGTTCCCTGCAGAGCGGCCGCCTCGGCCACCTTATTACAGTTTATTACAGAGAGCAGCAGCAGCTAAATGAAAAGAGCTCCCGAGAGGAGCAGCAGCAGATCAGCTGGTTAGCGGCTCCTCGGCCTCCATCATGGCGTCTGCACAGGAGAAACAGACTCCAGAGCAGCTTCACGCCGCCTTTGAAATGACAGTTTCAGGTGGACTTCAGGGAGCAACCGACCAAATTACTACTCAGCCGGTGCTCAGGTCATCTGTCCCCCCTTCCCCCTCCTCTACCTCATCTACCAGATGCATGGGTCCAGCTCTAATATGGTCAGCAGCAGCACGGGGGGGAGAGGATGATAAGGGCTTCTTGTCAACCTCTACCTCACCCTCCCCTACCTCACCCTCCTCCACCTGACCCTCTTCTACCTCACCCGCCTCCACCTCACTCTTTTATTCAGCATGGAGAAAGTTCCGCCACAAGTGTTTGATGTCATGTTGTTGTTGTTTATGTGTGCTTGAACAATCAAACAATGGGCTGTCTCTGCAGGCTGGAGCTCCGCCCCCTGGAGGACCCTGAAGGGGTAAAACATTTCTCTCCAGTAACACACATGGCACGCGGTTCTAAAGTCCCATTATTGATCGGATGGGCTGTTGTTTATTGATCAGGATGTGGACGAGCTCCTCCGTTGTGTTTGTGATGCCGACTCCGCCCAGGAAGTCGAGCGGTTCGGTTCAGTTCTGGTTCAGCATCTACGGTTGTCAAGGCAACGGAGAAATGACATCACCGCTCAGGAGATGAAGGCTGTGATGGAGGTGAGAGACGGCTCCATCGCCAAGGTGAGTCTGTTTACCTGTATGTCTGTTTACCTGTCTGTCTGTTTACCTGTATGTCTGTTTACCTGTCTGTCCATTTACTTGTATGTCTGTTTACCTGTATGTCTGTTTACCTGTTTGTCTGTTTACCTGTATGTCTGTTTACCTGTCTGTCTGTTTACCTGTATGTCTGTTTACCTGTCTGTCTGTTTACCTGTATGTCTGTTTACCTGTATGTCTGTCCATTTACTTGTATGTCTGTTTACCTGTATGTCTGTTTACCTGTTTGTCTGTTTACCTGTATGTCTGTTTACCTGTCTGTCTGTTTACCTGTATGTCTGTTTACCTGTATGTCTGTTTACCTGTATGTCTGTTTACCTGTATGTCTGTTTACCTGTATGTCTGTTTACCTGTTTCTCTGTTTACCTGTATGTCTGTTTACCTGTATGTCTGTTTACCTGTTTGTCTGTCTGTCTAACTTCATGAAGCTTTTAATATTCAACTATATATTTGTTTGTTGTATTTAATGAACTTTCTAGTATTTGTTCCTTTGAAAGATGAACAACGTGAATATAAAGTAATAATATTTCAAAACCACACTTTCACTGCAAATTAACTCATAACAACATTATAAGTTAGAGCTGAAAATCCTTCTATAGGAATACTTTGTTCCATGTATTAGTATTACATTACATTACATTACATTTCATTTAGCTGACGCTTTTATCCAAAGCGACTTACAATAAGTGCATTCTACCGTTTACAACAAGAATCAGAACAAGAATCAAGAAGGTACAATTTCGACAAAAAGTTCAACTACAAAGTGCTATCAGTAAGAGCCATTTCAGTGCTACTAAAGTGCTACTTCCTTTATTCAAGGTATAGTCGGAAAAGATGTGTTTTTAGTTTGCGACGGAAGATGTAGAGACTTTCTGCTGTTCTGATGTCAATGGGGAGCTCATTCCACCATCGAGGAGCCAGGACAGAGAACAGTCGAGACTTTGTTGAGTGTTTAGCTCGCAGTGACGGAGCTACAAGCCGATTGGCAGAAGCCGAGCGGAGCGCACGAGTTGGGGTGTAAGGTTTTACCATGTCCTGGATGTAGACTGGACCAGATCTGTTCGTTGCACGGTACGCCAGTACCAATGTTTTGAAGCGGATGCGGGCGGCCACCGGTAACCAGTGAAGGTCGCGGAGGAGCGGAGTAGTGTGGGTGAATTTCGGGAGGTTAAAGACCAGTCGAGCTGCTGCATTCTGGATGAGCTGCAACGGTCGGATGGCACCAGCAGGTAGACCCGCCCGGAGGGAGTTGCAGTAGTCTAGGCGCGAGATGACCAGAGCCTGGACGAGAACCTGTGCCGCCTTCTGGGTGAGAAGTGGACGTATTCTCCTGATGTTGTGCAGCATGAATCTACAGGAACGAGTTGTTGCGGTAATGTTGGCAGTCAGGGAGAGTTGACTGTCAAGGGTCACACCGAGGTTCCTGGCAGTCGGGGTCGGGGCCAAGACTGAGTTGTTGAAAGTAATCGTCAGGTTGTGAGTGGGGGAGACTTTTCCTGGAAGGAAAAGTAATTCCGTCTTGTCAGGGTTAATTTTCAGGTGGTGTGCGGACATCCATTGTGAAATGTCAGTCAGACAAGCAGAGATTCGTGCTGCTACCTGTGTTTCCGATTGTGGAAACGAGAGGATCAGTTGGGTGTCATCAGCATAGCTATGGTAGGAAAAGCCATGCGAGCGAATGACGGAGCCAAGAGAGTTGGTGTACAGGGAGAAGAGGAGAGGACCGAGGACCGAGCCTTGAGGGACCCCAGTAGTGAGAGGACAAGGTTCAGACACAGATCCTCTCCAGGTTACCCGGTAGGTCCGATCACTGAGGTAGGATGAGAGGAGGGAGAGCGCAGTGCCTGAGATACCCAGGTCCTGGAGGGAGGAGATGAGGATCTGGTGGTTCACTGTGTCAAAGGCAGCAGAAAGGTCCAGAAGGATAAGGACAGAGAAGAGAGAGGCTTCTCTCGCAGTGTGAAGCTGCTCTGAGACAGCAAGGAGGGCAGTCTCTGTTGAGTGGCCTGCCTTGAATCCAGACTGGTGAGGGTCCAGAAGGTTGTTCTGGTGGAGGAAGGAGGAGACTTGGTTGAAGATAGCTCGCTCCAGGGTTTTGGAAAGAAAGGGAAGGAGAGAGACAGGTCTGTAGTTGTTGACTTCTGACGGGTCGAGAGTGGGTTTCTTCAGGAGAGGGTTAACTCTTGCCTCCTTCAGAGAGTTAGGGAAACAACCAGTTGAGAGGGAGGTGTTAATAAGATGGGTGAGAAAGGGAAGAAGGTCAGGAGCAATAGACTGGAGGATGTGAGATGGGATGGGGTCAAGGGGGCAGGTGGTTGGGCGGGCAGAGGATACCAAGGTAAGAACTTGGTTGGGGGACAGAGGGGTGAAAGAGGAAAGTGAAGGGGAGGCGGATAATGTTAATGGAGATGTAGTTATGGGCGGGGGATCAGTGAATGAGGAGCGTATTAGCTGAATCAATGACTAGATTAATTAAAAAATATATTTTTTTTTCGTAGTCATATTGTAAACTAAATATTGATACGTATTTAAACGTTCAGGTGTTTATTGGTTCAGGTGTGCTGTGGTTTGAATCTGTGATCAGGTGTCAGTCAATAATCAATAAGATAGGATGATTATAAAGTTCAATGTATCTTGTTGCTCCTCTACATATATATATATATATATATATATATATATATACATATATTATATATATTATCTCATTCAAATATATATTATCTTGTTCACTTCACAGAGTTTATTACCAAAGCCTGCAGAGTCCAGGATGTATTACCCACAATGCATCAGGGTTTATATACTGCTCTCTGTGGGAGGAAAAGATGAGAAGTGAGACTGATGGAAGGATGACAGACAGAAGGGAGGGGGGGGGGGCTTCAGGTGGTGCTCGAAAGCTCCACCTCCGACTGTTGTCACCATGGCAACGGACCTGCAGCAGCACCATGGCAACTGTTGTCAGGGGAGCAGACAAGGCATGAAGTGGTACTTTGAGTGTTGATGCAGTACTTCTACACATAAAGTGGTAGGTTGCTTGTTGATGCAGTACTTGTATAGATGAAGTGGTACTTGTAAAGATGAAGAGGCAATTGTATAAATGAAGTGGTCCTTGCATAGATATAGTGGTACTTGTATAGATGAAGTTGTCCTTGCATAGATGAAGTGGTCCTTGTATAGATGGAGTGGTACTTGTAAATATGAAGTGATACTTGTATAAATGAAGTGGTCCTTGCATAGATGAAGTGGTACTTGTATAAATGAAGTGGTCCTTGCATAGATGAAGTGGTACTTGTATAAATGAAGTGGTCCTTGTATAGATGAAGTTGTCCTTGCATAGATTAAGTGGTCCTTGTATAGATGGAGTGGTACTTGTAAATATGAAGTGGTACTTGTATAAATGAAGTGGTCCTTGCATAGATTAAGTGGTCCTTGCATAGATGAATTGGTCCTTGTATAGATGAAGTGGTACTTGTATTGATGAAGTGGTCCTTGCATAGATGAAGTGGTCCTTGTATAGATGAAGTAGTACTTGTATAAATGAAATGGTCCTTGCATAGATGAAGTGGTACTTGTATAGATGAAGTGGTCTTTGCATAGATGAAGTGGTCCTTGTATAGATGAAGTAGTACTTGTATAAATGAAATGGTCCTTGCATAGATGAAGTGGTCCTTGCATAGATGAAGTGGTCCTTGTATAGATTAAGTGGTACTTGTATAGATGAAGTGTTTTTTGTATAGATGAAGGGGTATTTGCATAGATGAAGTGGTCCTTGTATAGATCAAGTGGTACTTGCATAGATTAAGTGGTCCTTGTATAGATGAAGTGGTACTTGCATAGATGAAGTGGTACTTGCATAGATGAAGTGGTCCTTGCATAGATGAAGTGGTCCTTGTATAGATGAAGTGGTCCTTGTATAGATGAAGTGGCCCTTGTATAGATGAAGTGGTACTTGCATAGATGAAGTGGTCCTTGTATAGATGAAGTGGCCCTTGTATAGATGAAGTGGTCCTTGTATAGATGAAGCGGTCCTTGTATAGATGAAGTGGTCCTTGTATAGATTAAGTGGTCCTTGTATAGATTAAGTGGTACTTGCATAAATGAAGTGGTCCTTGTATAGATGAAGTGGTACTTGCATAGATGAAGTGGTCCTTGCATAGATGAAGTGGTACTTGCATAGATGAAGTGGTCCTTGCATAGATGAAGTGGTCCTTGTATAGATGAAGTGGTCCTTGTATAGATTAAGTGGCACTTGCATAGATGAAGTGGTCCTTGTATAGATGAAGCGGTGCTTGTGAAGATGAAGTTGTCCTTGTGAAGATGAAGGGATACTTGCATAGATAAAGTAGTACTTGCATAGATGAAGTAGTAATTGCATAGATGAAGTGGTCCATCGGAAGATGAAGTGGTCCTTGTATAGATGAAGCGGTACTTGTACATATAAAGTGTTACTTGTATAAATGCTGCAGTACTTGTACACATTAAACTTGCATCATTGTCAACACACCTCCATCTTCGCTACTCCTGACTCCGCCCCCTTCACGTTATGCTTTAACACCTACATATCTTGACCTCACAGTTGCCACGGTAACATCCATTAACCCCACAAAACTCAGTGCTATATTTTTGTCTCTGTTCAGTATCAGCCAGTCTATCGACTCTAACCCCACCAATATAACGCTCCGCCATCTTTTAACACCCCGCCCCTCTGCGCTAACACCACCCCTCCATGGTAACACCTTAATCCCGCCCTCTCTCTGCTGCCAAGGCGCGTTGAAATATGTTTCAAATGCCGGCGTAATCCTCGGAGGAGTAGAAGAGAGAGAGAGCACTCTACGCTGGAGGATTCCTCTCCTCCCCCCCGCCGATTAACGATCCCTCTTTCCCTCCCCTCATCTCTCAGGGATTATCTCCCCGCCACAGCCGGGACTTCTGGGAAATATTAGAAAAGTGGGGGAGGCATCTCCCAGACAGCCTCTCCCTCTCTCTCCCTCTGCCTCATATCACGCTGCAGCTGTTCTTTATTGAGTTGATATCAAGTCATTTCAGATTATTAAAACTCACCTGGATTAGCTGGACTCCACATACAGGAAGGTTGTCGGTTTGATTCACTCATGCAGCTCTTTGAGGACCATTAACAGCCGGAGTCAGCTGTCACTAGGCAAGGCAAGGCAAGGCAAGTTTATTTGTATAGCACATTTCAACACAAGGTGATTCAAAGTGCTTCACATACAGCCATTAAAAGCATAAAAACACAATGCAGAATAAAAGATTTAAAAACAATTAAAAACAATTACACAATCCAAAATAAAAGATTTAAAAACAATTAAGAACAATCATTAAAACAATAAAAGGCAAAAAGCAGAAATAGATAGATACAGAATTGAATAAAAGTTGCAGTGCAGTTTAAGATATAAAATGCAGTAGTAAGATGCACAATCTGGTTTAATTAAAGGCAACAGCAAACAGAAAGGTCTTCAGTCTGGCTTTAAAGAGGATGAGGGTCTCTGCAGACCTGCAGCTCTCAGGGACCTTGTTCCAGATGTGTGGAGCAGAAAAGCTGAACGCTGCCTCTCCATGTTTAGTTCTGACTCTTGGAACAGAAAGTAGACCCGTCCCAGACGACCTGAGGGGTCGGGATGGTTCATAAGGCAGCAGTAGATCACTAATGTATTTAGGCCCTAAACCATTCAAGGCTTTATAAACCAGCAGCAGGATTTTAAAGTAAATTCTTTGTTGGACAGGAAGCCAGTGCAAGGACCTCAGAACTGGAGTGATGTGATCCACTCTCCTGGTCTTAGTGAGGACTCGAGCTGCAGCGTTCTGAATCAGCTGCAGCTTTCTGATTGACTTTTTACTGAGACCTGTGAACACACCGTTACAGTAGTCAAGTCTACTGAAGATCACTAGGCAGATTAGACACTAAAGTGTATGGATCCTACAGTCGGGAATTATTTTGGGGATTTTTATCTTAATCTTGACGTTCACAGAACTTTATTCGTAGAAAACTAAAATAGAGTGATAAAGTGTTCACATAACCACAAAATGACGAGTTAAAGTCCAAAAGTGATTATAATGATGACTGTACAGGTGAAGGCTGGAACCAGAGGTAATTACATTATATTACATTACATTTCATTTAGCTGACGCTTTTATCCAAAGCGACTTACAATAAGTGCATTCTACGGTTACATACAAGAGTCAGAACAACAAGAATCAAGAAGGTACAGTTTCGTCCAAAAGTTCAGCTACAAAGTGCTATCAGTAAGAGCCATTTCAGTGCTACTATAGTGCTACATCCTTTATTCAAGGTATAGTCGGAAAAGATGTGTTTTTAGTTTGCGACGGAAGATGTAGAGACTTTCTGATGTCCTGATGTCAATGGGGAGCTCATTCCACCATCGAGGAGCCAGGACAGAGAACAGTCGAGACTTTGTGGAGTGTTTAGCTCTCAGTGACGGAGCTACAAGGCGATTGGCAGAAGCCGAGCGGAGCGCACGAGTTGGGGTGTAAGGTTTTACCATGTCCTGGATGTAGACTGGACCAGATCTGTTCGTAGCACGGTACGCCAGTACCAATGTTTTGAAGCGGATGCGGGCGGCCACCGGTAACCAGTGGAGGTCGCGGAGGAGCGGAGTAGTGTGGGTGAATTTCAGGTTAAAGACGAGTCGAGCTGCAGCATTCTGGATGAGCTGCAAAGGTCGGATGGCACCAGCAGGTAGACCCGCCAGGAGGGAGTTACAGTAGTCTAGACGTGAGATGACCAGAGCCTGGACGAGAACCTGTGCTGCCTTCTGGGTGAGAAGTGGACGTATTCTCCTGATGTTGTGCAGCATGAATCTACAGGAACGAGTTGTTGCGGTAATGTTGGCAGTCAGGGAGAGTTGACTGTCCAGGGTCACACCGAGGTTCCTGGCAGTCGGGGTCGGGGCCAAGACTGAGTTGTTGAAAGTAATCGTCAGGTCGTGAGTGGGGGAGACTTTTCCTGGAAGGAAAAGTAATTCCGTCTTGTCAGGGTTAATTTTCAGGGTTAATTTTCAGGGTTAATTTTCAGGGTTAATTTTTTTCAGGGTTAATTTTCAGTTGGGTGTCATCAGCATAGCTGATGACACCCAACTGGAACAACAACAACCCAACAATAACCTGGAAATAAGGCTGAGCCATATGAGAAACACAATGTATTATGATTACTTTTCAAATTAGTTAATATCTATATTCATGTGAAGTTACAATGAGTCACACTTATGTTGATCATAATGATTCGCTTTAGCTTTAAATTACAGAAGATTTATCACCTGGAAATTGACCATCAGCAACATTAAAGTAATGAACACATTAATGCAACAATAATTATAATACAAATGTACTTTTTGTACTTATATATAGATGAGTATATTTTGGTGAGAATAATTGTATAGTTTTACATTAAGTACAGTTTTGAATGCAGGACCTTTTACAGGAGTATCACGTTCTGGTGTTAATACTTTTACTGATGTGAAATATCTAATACTTCTTCCACCACTTGTATTAGATGTTACCTGCTCATATTGATTAAGATTCACAGGAGCCCTCATAATTATTCTTTATTTTTCTGGGGTAGGGTTGGGCTGAAGTCCTACTGGCCTGCACCGCTGCGTCTAGGGTTGCTCACAGGCAGGGAGTCGAGTCACTCTCTCACAGGACCAGAAGAGTTCTTGTTTCTACCACTTTGCATTTAATTAATTATATAAAAACTCAAAAATCTAAACGTACCATGGCGGTATTGTTGACGAGCCCTCAAGTAGCTCTTCTTCGTCGACTTCAGGAATAAGGGCAGACTGGACAGTGACTCACTATCAACTCTCACCTCAAGTGGTGTACAAGACAGAACCGGGCTCGCTGGTTGACTGCAGATATTCATCACATTATTTTTAATGTTTGAAACTAAAATTCTGGCCAGATATTACATGTTGCACCTTAAATCCTGTGTTTCTGCACAGTGTCAAATAAAGACTAATCTACTAATATTATAACTAATATTATTATTATACTACTTGAAGAATTAGATTCTATTGGTGGCAGCTAGACAGCAAATTCTGGTTTTAAGAAAAGAAGTCAATGCTTTTTATGTTAAAGCTGCATTCTCGCTCCTGACCACCAGGGGGTGACTCCTCTGGTTGTATAGAAGTCTATGCTTCATGTGTTAAAGCTGCATTCTCTCTCCTGACCACCAGGGGTGACTCCTCTGGTTGTATAGAGGTCTATGCCTCATGTGTTAAAGCTGCATTATCTCTCCTCACCACCAGGGGCAACTCCTCTGGTTGTATAGAAGTCTATGCTTCATGTGTTAAAGCTACATTCTCTCTCCTGACCACCAGGGGGCGACTCCTCTGGTTGTATAGAAGTCTATGCTTCATGTGTTAAAGCTGCATTCTCTCTCCTGACCACCAGGGGGCGACTCCTCTGGTTGTATAGAAGACTATGAGAAAATTACTCTACTTCTCTCTTGATGTATTCCCTCAGTAAACATTGTAAACATGAGTTTATGTCTCAATCTTTTCAAGTCTTCTTCAATACAGCATGAGGAAAAATGTGGTAGTCCACTGTCTTCTGTCACATCTGGTTGCAAAAAAAACAAGATGATGATGTCAAATAAAACAAGATGATAATTTCAAATAAAACAAGATCATGATGTCTAATTGTTTTATTATGGCTTCAGCCAAAAACTAAGATGATGACGGCCAAAATGACAAACTCTAGGCATGAACACCGCAGTCAGGGTGACTACGTCCACTTCCTTTGCTGCATAGATTATTTTTGACTCATGTGATCCGAACATTTAAAGTATCTCTGGAAAGTCAACTTTTATTGAAAAAGTATAATGTTAACTTCTCGGCATGCTTTTCTTTTACCTAATATTCTGCTTTAATCCTTATTTGTTGGCTGATTGCATCAATAAATCCAAACTGTGTTCCTCTGCAGTGTAAACGTTTGGAACAGGAAGTGATCCGGGAGAGAGAGTGGTGTGCAGGCGAGGTAACACACACACACACACACACACACACACACACACACACACACAAACGCACTTGGACCTGGTTTTAAGGTTCAGGCTCTCCTGCATTACAACACCTTTAACTGGGTCAGTACCGCAGCACCTTTAACTGGGTCAGTACACCACCTTCCGTGTGATATTCGAGACTCAGTAATTATATGAATTGAAAGATTAATTTAATTATTTCCTCATTGATGTTGAATTGAATCTGAAGAAGAACAACAGATTCTCAGTAGATTCTTCTTCTTCTTCTTGCAGCTTTTTCTTGGTCTGTTTTCTTCTGCTGAAATATATTACATTTTGTTATTAATGTAGCACTCAGTCTTTTTTCCTGGGTGAAGTCTGTTAATTAGGCTGGAGGGCTCCGGGGGGATTAGAGCCTGGAGAGGTTTTTAATTTCCAACAGAAACACCAGCAGCTGCCATGACAGACAGACTCAGATCCGCCAAAAAACACAGAGCTGAAACCAGAATCCAGAGCTTTGAACAAGAGGATTTTAAATCAGAACTTTGGATCAGAACAAAAACACAGATTTAAAACACCTTTAAACCAATGCTCTAGACCAGAACTTTACACCAAACCTTTAAACTAGAACTTTAACCTTGACTTCTAAACCAGAACTTTAAACCAAAACTTTAAAACAGAACTTTAAACCTGATGTCTAAACCAGACCTTTAACCCTAACCTCTAAACAGGAACTTTAAACCAAACCTCTAAACCAGAACTTTAAACCAAACCTCAAAACTAGAACTTTAAACCAAACCTCTAAACCACAACTTTAAACCAAACCTCTAAACCACAACTTTAAACCAAACCTCTAAACCACAACTTTAAACCAAACCTCTAAACCACAACTTTAAACCAAACCTCTAAACCACAACTTTAAACCAAACCTCTAAACCACAACTTTAAACCAAACCTTTAAACTAGAACTTTAAACCAAACCTCTAAACCACAATTTTAAACCAAACCTCTAAACTAGAACTTTAACTAAACCTCTAAACCAGAACTTTAAACCAAACCACTAAACCAGAACTTTAAACCAAACCTCTAAACCACAACTTTAAACCAAACCTCTAAACCACAACTTTAAACCAAACCTCTAAACCACAACTTTAAACCAAACCTCTAAACCACAACTTTAAACCAAACCTTTAAACTAGAACTTTAAACCAAACCTCTAAACCAGAACTTTAAACCAAACCGCTAAACCAGAACTTTAAACCAAACCGCTAAACCAGAACTTTAAACCAGAACCGTAAACCAGATATTTAAACCAGAACTTTAAACCACTGTACATATGTGGTAGTATTCTGGATCAACTGGAGAGTCTTAAGAGACAAATTAAATGAAATTCAGAACCAAAAAGACCACCTCTCCTTGTCCCCCCCCCCACCCCCCCCCCACCCCCCCCTCTTTGGTCGACCGTACCTCCTCATGATGAAGGTCCGGGCAGGTTGGTTCCCCCCCTCGTTGACCTTAACTCCTCATGTTAAAGGTCACTGATCATCTCATTTGGAAATTATTCTGATTAATAAGTCGGGCTCTTTTGAAGCGGCTCCTCCGGCCCGGCTGGAGAAGACACACATTGACTCTCAGGGTTTGGGTTCTCTTTTGATGTCCCACTTTAAACCCGCAGACCTTCAGGGCTTTAATTAGCATAGAGGAGGAGGAGGAGGAGGAGGAGGAGGAGGAGGAGGAGGAGGAGGAGGAGGAGGAGGAGGAGCAGGAGGAGGAGGTAGAGCAGGAAGAGGAGCAGGAGGAAGAGCAGCAGGAGGAGGAGGAGCAGAAGGAAGAGCAGGAGGAGGAGGAGGAAGAGGAGCTGGAGGAAAAGGAGGAGGAGGAGGATCCCTCTCCCCGGATGGACAGAAGCAATAGATGTCATGTGATCAGAAGGACAATAGATGTCATGTGGCCAGAATGAACAACAGAGTTATTATATTCTATGACAGAATAATATGATAGAATTCCCCTCAGATATATTTTGCTGCTGATGTTATTTAAAGGAGTTTTTTTATTCAATCAGACTGATCTGCTGAGGCTTCAGAGAGAGAGGAGTGTTTCTCTGGAGGACCAACGGCGGCTGGAGGCGGAGCTACAGATGCTACGAACCAATCACAGGTCAGCTTCTACCGCGGTGTGTGTTGAAACTGTACCTGTGCTACTACACAGCTGTATTAGTACCTGTACTAGTACACAGATGTATTAGAACCTGTACTAGTACACAGACTTATTAGTACCTGTACTAGTACAGAGATTGGACTGGTCTCTGGTGGATCTGGACTGATCTCTGGTGGATCTGTCTCTGGTGGATCTGGACTGGTCTCTGGTGGATCTGTCTCTGGATCTCAGCTGTGTTTCGTATTATTGTATTTTTCTGACTAAAGCTTCACTGGATGCAGATCAGGAACAAGACGGACCTCCTCTGACCTCTGACCTCTGACCTGCTCCTTGTTTGTGTTGGAGCTCAGTGGACAACAATGGTTATCTCTCTCACACACACACACACACACACACACACACACACACACACACACACAGACTCAGTTTCTGAAGGTATGAGTTTGGACCACCGGACGGTCCAGTCCATCTTGGACTCAGGGGTTCAGATCCTGGTGGTCACAAAGCAGCAATGGAGGCCAGTCTGGACTGAAGCTGAACCCACCTAGAAGGATCAATATCACAGTGAGGTCACAGCCAGCTGTTCTCAGATCAGATCAGATGTTTCCTCCAGTAAAGTTTCATACAACCTGACACTGATGAAGTGATGAAGCAGTGATGATGAAGTGATGAAGCAGTGATGATGAAGTGATGAAGCAGTGATGTTGAAGTGATGAAGCAGTAATGATGCAGTGGTGATGAAGTGATGATGAAGTGATGAAGCAGTGATGAAGTAGTGATGAAGTGATGAAGCAGCGATGTTGAAGTGATGAAGCAGTGATGATGAAATGACAAAGCAGTGATGATGATGTGATGAAGCACGATGATGAAGTGATGAAGCAGTGAACATATGGTGAAATGTCCTGTTCTCTCTCCCCTCAGCTCTCGGGACCTTCTCACCCCTCTTCCCTCATTGCCCAGTGATGCCGTCTCTCCAGCAGCTTCGGCCCCGCCCTTCCCTCCCCTTCATGCCCCACCCCTGCTGGTCCAGGTGCAGCAGCTGTCAAAGGAGAAGCAAAGCATGGAGGCGGAGCTTCAGCGCTGTCGGGAGGCGGAGCAAGAGGCCAGCGAGAGAGCCCGCAAGTAAGAGTTTACCTTTACATACTAAACACACACCTGTGCGCACACACCTGCGCACACACCTGTGCACCTTTTTTCATACTTAAACACTAGATTTGTTTTTCTGTAGTTTCCACACTGAGGCCCTTTTGTTCTGGGTCTCTTCTTCCTCCAGTTTGTGTTGGTTCTTTCTGGTTGGACACGTTCAACATGACCTGAAGCCGAAGACCTCTTATTCAACCTGACGGAAACCTTGTAATGATGAAGGGTTCATGTTTTGGCTGGGCAGTGGTTCATTGGAAAATAAATTGTAAAAGGCCTGTGTGTGTGTGTGTGTGTGTGTGTGTGTGTGTGTGTGTGTGTGTGTGTGTGTGTGTGTGTGTGTGTGTGTGTGTGTGTGTGTGTGTGTGTGTGTGTGTGTGTGTGTGTGTGTGTGTGTGTGTGTGTTGACATACGTCCAGTGACCTTTACTGAATTCCAGCATGTTGACACGTTGGTCTACACACAAACAGAATGGTGATGACATCATGTTGAGGACTACAAACATGGCCGTCTACTGAAATGTGTTTGATTGGCTGATGATGAGCATTGAACCAGGGATGCTCATGTTTTCTTGTCTCGATGGCGCCACTCAACGGGATGTTTGATTTCCCTGACAGGAAGAACATAGAGTTCAAAATGGCCGTAAACGTCATCTCGTCAGTGATTTTGAGCCTCAGAGACAAATCTGAGGTGTTGGAGATTCTTGCAATTTTGTGAATCACTGACCACTACCATGGTTACAAACCTGTGAAAGCAGCCACATGAGAGGCAACCTGAGTGTCCCTGATGTCCCCTGTCATCACATGTTGCTGTATCTAACAGCAGCCGTCAGAGGCTCTGGGATGTGTTCAAAGACTGGTTAAGCGTGTTGGACTAAAGAGATTTGGTTGTGATGATTCATATTCAGTGGACATCGGTGTGAGTCTCTCTGCTGCCGAGCTGATCAGGAAGAATTAATCCTTCAGAATTCGGCTCGTACAGGATGACGGTCGGATGCTGAATAACCTGAATTCTTCCTCTGCTGCTTCTCATCTCATCAGTCTGAAGATGAAGGGATGAGAATCATGATGAAAACAGCTTAAGTCGTCCGTCTGCGCCCCGTGCCGTCCTCCTGGGCTCAAACCCGCAGCTTTCTGCTCTAATTTGGCTGCCAGCGGGGGGGCGCCCGGCTCTGAAGAGCCTCCCAAGTTTCTGAATAGTGGAGAGAGGAATATTTACTCTCTGGAGGGGAGGGGGTGATAGAAATCTGCTGGTTATTAGAGACGGGAAGTTTAATTTGGTTTGGAGAGAGAGAGAGAGAAAGACAGAGCAAGAGAGAGACAGAGCAAGAAAGAGGGAGATGGAGAGAGAGAGTTAGAAAGTCATTCAGGGTCAATCTATCAACTCCTCCTGTCTTCATTTGTGCTTCATCTCAGTTTCCTGCTTTTCCTTTTCTCTTTCTGCACTCATGTAGTTATTATTAATTGTTAGTCAGAATGCACAGACTTGACCCATAATGAGCTTTGTATAAATGCCCTCACTAAAGTCATACGTTGATCTCTGAAGGAATAAAACATGACCACTGCGACTAGAAACAGGAAGCCGCAGGTCTGTGACCTGCAGGGTAAATGTGGTGCAGGTAGAAGCATCTCCCTGCACACAAATGTCCAAACCAAGGTTGTGACAAAGCGTTACATCACTGAAAACACGGGTGAACTATTTATTCAGAAGTTCTCCTCCACACCAGCCCTCTCTTGCATCTCAGTCAATTAGCTTGTGGATGACTTTAATTCTAAAGTTAAAAATGTTATTGATGCCATTGCACCCACTAAGGTGAAGGTTGTCTCAGGTAAGAAAAGATCCCCTTGGAGAAACACCACGCTGGTCCGAATAGAGAAAAGAGAGTGTCGGAAAGCTGAGCGCAGGTGGAGAAAGACTAATCTCCAGGTTCACTGTGGTATCTATAAAGAGAGACTTCGCAACTACAATTTGGATCTTAGAAATGCAAGGCAGGCCTTCTTCTCTGACATCATAATCAAAAACAATAACAATGCACGCGCCTTATTTGCTACCGTGGACAGGCTAACAAACCCTCCGGTGTCAGTAACTGCTACGCTCCAATCCACCTGGGCATGCAATCAATTTGCCTCCTTTTTTGCTGACAAAATTCAGAAAATTAGACAAGCAGTTGGTGGCTCCACACCAACCACAGGATGTGTGTTGTCCCCATCTTTACATAACATCCATCCAAATAACATGACACAATTTCATTCAATTAACCAAAGAAGCTTAGAAGATATTATACAACATCTGAAAACATCCTCATGCTGCTTAGATATTCTACCAACACACTTTTTCAAAAATATTTCACACTGCATGATCACTGACCTTTTACAAATTGTAAACACATCCCTTCTCTCAGGTGTCTTCCCACAAGCCCTAAAAACTGCAGTTATTAAACCACTCCTAAAGAAGGCTAGTTTAGACCCCGAATTAATGAAAAATTATAGGCCAATATCAAACCTCCCGTTTTTAAGTAAAATAATGGAAAAAGTGGTTTATCAACAGCTAAATAGCTTCTTGGCCGAAAATAACTGTTTTGATGTCTTCCAGTCTGGCTTTCGTCAGCATCACAGTACTGAAACTGCTCTTGTTAAGGTTTTCAACGACATCCACTTAAACACAGACAGAGGCAGAACTTCTGTCTTAGTATTACTGGATCTCAGTGCTGCATTCGACACAGTCGATCACAACATACTACTAGACAGACTGAAAGTCTGGGTAGGACTCTCTGGACCAGCACTTAACTGGTTTGACTCTTACTTGAAGGACCGACAATACTTTGTGTCGGTAGCTAATTACACATCAGAGCTGACTGGTATGACATGTGGTGTTCCCCAAGGTTCAATACTGGGGCCTCTTCTGTTCAATATCTACATGCTTCCACTGGCTCAGATTATGAAAAACAACAAAGTGTGTTATCATAACTATGCAGACGACACACAAGTCTACATAACTATATCACCAGGGGACTATAATCCCATACCAGTGCTGGCTAAATGTATTGAAGAAATCAACAACTGGATGTGCCAGAATTTTCTTCAATTAAATAAAGATAAAACAGAAGTACTTGTTTTTGGTTCCAAGGACGAACGATTGAAAGTGAGCGCTGAGCTACAATCACTGATGTTAAAAACCTCAAACCAAGCCAGAAATCTAGGTGTAGTTATGGATTCAGATCTCAACCTGAACAGTCATATCAAGACAGTTACAAAATCAGCCTACTATCACCTGAAGAATATATCAAGGGTTAGAGGACTTATGTCTCAACAGGATTTGGAGAAACTTGTTCATGCATTTATCTTCAGTAGACTTGACTACTGTAACGGTGTGTTCACAGGTCATTTATCTTCAGTAGACTTGACTACTGTAATGGTGTGTTCACAGGTCATTTATCTTCAGTAGACTTGACTACTGTAACGGTGTGTTCACAGGTCATTTATCTTCAGTAGACTTGACTACTGTAACGGTGTGTTCACAGGTCATTTATCTTCAGTAGACTTGACTACTGTAACGGTGTGTTCACAGGTCATTTATCTTCAGTAGACTGGACTACTGTAACGGTGTGTTCAAGGTCATTTATCTTCAGTAGACTTGACTACTGTAACGGTGTGTTCACAGGTCATTTATCTTCAGTAGACTTGACTACTGTAACGGTGTGTTCACAGGTCATTTATCTTCAGTAGACTTGACTACTGTAACGGTGTGTTCACAGGTCTCAGTAAAAAGTAAATCAGAAAGCTGCAGCTGATTCAGAACGCTGCAGCTCGAGTCCTCACTAAGACCAGGAAAGTGGATCACATCACTCCAGTCCTGAGGTCTTTGCACTGGCTTCCTGTCCAACAAAGAATTGACTTTAAAATCCTGCTGCTGGTTTATAAAGCCCTGAATGGTTTAGGGCCTAAATACATTAGTGATCTGCTGCTGCCTTATGAACCATCCCGACCCCTCAGGTCGTCTGGGACGGGTCTACTTCCTGTTCCAAGAGTCAGAACTAAACACGGAGAGGCAGCGTTCAGCTTTTCTGCTCCACACATCTGGAACAAGGTCCCAGAGAGCTGCAGGTCTGCTGAGACCCTCAGCCTCTTTAAATCCAGACTGAAGACCTTTCTGTTTGCTGTTGCCTTTAATTAAACCAGATTCTGCATCTTACTACTGCATTTTATATCTTAAACTGCACTGCAACTTTTATTCAATTCTGTATCTATTTATTTTTTGCTTTTTAACTGTTTTTTAATGTTTTAATGAATGTTCTTAATTGTTTTCAAAACTTTTATTTTGCATTGTGTTTTTATGCTTTTAATGGTTGTATGTGAAGCACTTTGAATCGCCTTGTGTTGAAATGTGCTATACAAATAAACTTGCCTTGCCTTGCCTTGCCTTGCTGTATATAAGAGACCTGAGTATGGGGGTGATGTGAGACCGTCTATTTGTCCTTGGTAGTTTTCTGGCAACAGCATATTGGATTACTTACTGAGTGAGGAGAAAAGTGCATTACAATCGTCAATAAGAGAAGAGATACAATCATGTCTGATCATCTCTAATTCAGCTGTTGATAATACAGATCTCAGTTTGCAAATATTTCTTAGGAGGAAGAAAAAAGATCTGGGCAGCTGCTTAACATGGGGGTCAAACCACAAGGAACGGTCAAATATTACCCTGAGATTATGCAGGTTGAGGTGGACAGCAGAGGAGAGTGGACCAATATGCTGCTTGATCGTAGTGACAGCATCTCAAGGTGCATTAACTAGAACCTCCATATCAAGGTGCATTAACCAGAACCTCCATCTCAAGGTGCATTAACCAGAACCTCCATATCAAGGTGCATTAACCAGAACCTCCATCTCAAGGTGCATTAACCAGAACCTCCATATCAAGGTGCATTAACCAGAACCTCCATCTCAAGGTGCATTAACCAGAACCTCCTTCTCAAGGTGCATTAACTAGAACCTCCATATCAAGGTGCATTAACCAGAACCTCCATCTCAAGGTGCATTAACCAGAACCTCCATATCAAGGTGCATTAACCAGAACCTCCATCTCAAGGTGCATTAACCAGAACCTCCATATCAAGGTGCATTAACCAGAACCTCCATATCAAGGTGCATTAACCAGAACCTCCATCTCAAGGTGCATTAACCAGAACCTCCATCTCAAGGTGCATTAACCAGAACCTCCATATTAAGGTGCATTAACCAGAACCTCCATCTCAAGGTGCATTAACCAGAACCTCCATATCAAGGTGCATTAACCAGAACCTCCATATCAAGGTGCATTAACCAGAACCTCCATATCAAGGTGCATTAACCAGAACCTCCATATTAAGGTGCATTAACCAGAACCTCCATCTCAAGGTGCATTAACCAGAACCTCCATATCAAGGTGCATTAACCAGAACCTCCATATCAAGGTGCATTAACCAGAACCTCCATCTCAAGGTGCATTAACCAGAACCTCCATCTCAAGGTGCATTAACCAGAACCTCCATCTCAAGGTGCATTAACCAGAACCTCCATATCAAGGTGCATTAACCAGAACCTCCATCTCAAGGTGCATTAACCAGAACCTCCATCTCAAGGTGCATTAACTAGAACCTCCATATCAAGGTGCATTAACCAGAACCTCCATCTAAAGGTGCATTAACCAGAACCTCCATCTCAAGGTGCATTAACCAGAACCTCCATCTCAAGGTGCATTAACCAGAACCTCCATCTCAAGGTGCATTAACCAGAACCTCCATCTCAAGGTGCATTAACCAGAACCTCCATCTCAAGGTGCATTAACCAGAACCTCCATCTCAAGGTGCATTAACCAGAACCTCCATCTCAAGGTGCATTAACCAGAACCTCCATCTAAAGGTGCATTAACCAGAACCTCCATCTCAAGGTGCATTAACCAGAACCTCCATCTAAAGGTGCATTAACCAGAACCACCATCTCAAGGTGCATTAACCAGAACCTCCATCTCAAGGTGCATTAACCAGAACCTCCATCTAAAGGTGCATTAACCAGAACCACCATCTCAAGGTGCATTAACCAGAACCTCCATCTAAAGGTGCATTAACCAGAACCTCCATCTCAAGGTGCATTAACCAGAACCTCCATCTCAAGGTGCATTAACCAGAACCTCCATCTCAAGGTGCATTAACCAGAACCTCCATCTAAAGGTGCATTAACCAGAACCTCCATCTTAAGAGCCACTTTTGCCATTCCTGCAATTAGAGAGCTATTCACTGAGACATAGTCACCACTGTAAAAACACATTTACGACACTTAGAAGTAATCACTGCAGTTAGTGACGGAGTCTCTGCCGGTAGAAGACCATCTGTTGTTATACATGTCTGCAGGTATAAAGTTACATATTAACTATAAACATAATATCTCCTCCATCACCCCTCTGTTAGCTTTGCTTCCCTCTCCCCCTCCGTCCCGTCACACACTTACGGCCTCAGACAGACGGACACCGAGTCCTGCGGGGTTGCTGGTTCAAATCCCACTGTGGAGTAATATTTACCGGAGGAATGTCTGTCTGTAAATGTTCCTTCTATTCCATGTTATGCGTTATGCGTCCATGTTTGTAGTCACTTCAACAGTTGCATCACAATGTGTAACAATTAATTTCTCCTCTTCCTCTTCCTCCTCAGGTTGGAGCGTCTGGTGGAGGTTTTGAGGAAGAAGGTGGGGACAGGAAGCCTCCGACCCGTCATCTGATCTCCTCTCAAGTATATTCACATTTTCTATTGGATTATGAAGAACTGTATGAAGACTGTTATATGTGAATGAATATGAATCTCTCTTTTCTCTCTTCTGATGTTTCTTTTTTGTTGATCTTAAACATTTGTGAAACCAAAAGAAATCTTTTTTGTGTTTGTGGAAGCATAAAATATTTCCAAGATGATATTTTAATGGATTTTTAGATTTGTCAGAGTTGTGAGGTGAATAAAATTGTTTTTTTGTGTGTTTGAATCCCAAAATGTCTCCAGTTGGCCACATGGTGGCGCTGTGTTTCATGCCATATGTGATTATTTGAAGGCCACACCCCTCACAGCATAAGTCTGATTTAATATGTTCTAGATAACCTCCATGATAACTTTATCAACACCAGTTAGTATGGTCGTTGATATAAGATTATAATACAATTGAGATGATGGCCAATCAATCAATTAATTTGAAGAAAGGGCGGGGCTTAGCAGGAAATCAAAATAACTCAAATTGTTTGAGAGTAATCCTGATTACTTCAATATACACATCAGGTTTGGTTCACATCCCATTGATGGCAGAAGATAGCAGCACTTTGAGTTTTCAATTATTGAAATGCTGCATACATTTTAATGATTACATTTGACATGAAATAGTGTTAATAACATTTTTCATTATCATTTATTGTTACATTTACAGCAACAACTTTACTGGTCATTGATATATTTTTTCTACAGATCACAGAAAAGTATCCAATTTAGAGTTTTATAAAAAATAAGTAAGTTACAAAACTGCAGATAAAATTGTTTTGATTATGTTTTTATGAGATGATGTTGATTTGTGGATTTGTTGAGTTAAAGGTTTTTAACATAATGCCTGTTTGAACAAATTATGAATAAAACTTCTTCTGGGTTTTTGTCCTCGATGAAGGTTCCTCCTCCTCTTCTCCCCCTCTTCCTCCTCCTCCTCCTCCTCTTCCTCCTGTTCCTCCTCCTCTTCTCCTCCTCCTCTTCCTCTGAAGATCATCTTAATTCTGTTGGTTTAAGGTTCGTCTCTAAACGTTTTGAAACAGAAACCCTTCAACATTAATTTCAGAGGATCGCTGTGACAAAAGAGCCGCTCTGACTTCCCCCAAACTTCTAATTAAAATTTAACTTTGACAACTTCCAACAAGTCGGCTTAAAGAAGAAAGATGAAGCTTCATCAGCGTTATGATTCATAAATCTGATCAGCTGCAACACCAGAACAAAACATTGAACCCGAGATGAGAAAACACCACAAAATCTGTGTGTGTGTGTGTGTGTGTGTGTGTGTGTGTGTGTCTGTGTGTCTGTGTGTGTGTGTGTGTGTGTGTGTGTGTCTGTGTGTGTGAGTGAGTGAGTGTGTGTGTGCGGGTCTGTGTGTGTGTGTGTGTGTGTGTGCGCGTACATGTGTGTGTGTTTGTCTGTGTGAGTGAGTGTGTGTGTGTGTGTGAGTGTGTATGTGTGTATGTGTATGTTTTGTGTATTTGTTTGTGTGTGTGTGTGTGTGTGTGTGTGTCTGTTTGTGTGAAAGTTTGTATGTGTGTGTGTGTGTGTGTGTGTGTGTGTGTGTGTGTGTGTGTGTTCTGCCCCCCTAACCCTGGTTGCCATGGTACTGGACCCTCCTGGTCCTCTTGGGTGTTCTGTTTTAATGTTTTTAATCCTGAAGTTAATCTGCTTGTTCTGAAGAAAGACTCAGTTTGTTGGAGCTCCAACTTCTGACGCCACCTGGGAGAGAGTGTGTGTGTGTGTGTGTGTGATCCTATGAGTCTAAACTATCTTGGTGTTGATGTTTATATCAGAAGCTTTGCTCTCTGATTGGCTGACAGGTGTTTTCTAAGGTCAAACTCTTATTAATGAAATGCATATATACACACATACACTATATGTTTAAATATATATGTATTTATATATATGTATTTATATGCGGTATTTTTCAGTTTATGATTTCTCACATCGTTGCTACAACATCAAAGATTTTGTAATTCTTTGCTTCAAAGATGTGATGAACTGTGATGTTGTTTCTAGATGTCTCTCTCTCTCTCTCTCTCTCTCTCTCTAGCTCGCTAGCTCTCTCTCTCGATCTCTCTCGCTCTCTAGCTCTCTCTCTCGCTCTCATTACATTACATTACATTACATTACATTTCATTTAGCTGACGCTTTTATCCAAAGCGACTTACAATAAGTGCATTCTACCGTTTACAACAAGAATCAGAACAAGAATCACGAAGGTACAATTTCGACAAAAAGCTCTCGATCTCTCTCTCTCGATCTCTCTATCTCTCTAGCTCTCTCTCTCTCTAGCTTTCTCTCTCACTGTCTCTCTCCCTCTTTCTCTCGGTCTCTCACCCTCTTTCCCTCCTTTGATCGTCCTCTTTTCTTCTCTCTCTTTTTCTGGAGAGGATTTCTTCTTTGCTCTTTTCGTGGCTCGAGCACAATCGTGTTATTGGAGATAATTAATTCCAATCCCCTCCAAAGGGCCGAGTGGCCCCGGGGCCTCCAAAGGGCTGAGTGGCCCCGGGGCCGCGGGCCCCCGTCCGTGTCTTTCTAGTGGGGAATGAAAGGCGAGGAAGAAAGGCCGACGTTTCCCTCCATACGGCGCGAGAGAGAGAAAAGCTTTCTCCAGTGATGCCGGGCCCCGGGGCCACTCGGCCCTTTGGAGGCCCCGGGGCCAATCGGCCCTTTGGCCGCCCCGCCGGGAACATATGGCTCGTATTACAGCAGACTGGGTGGCACAGGGACCTGGTCTACATGGACCTGGTCTACCTCAGTCCTCCGTCAGGATTCTCTACATGTTGGCTATTCTGGAGGAGGAAGTACTGCAGTACAAGTACCTCACTGTTCAAGTACAATGATCCTAAAGTACTACCATAAATGTAATATTATTACTGATTAATTCATTTGACAGTTTATTTGAAATATTGAATCAACTGCTGCATATCTTTTATATGAAGTATGAGGTTGTTTGATTTATATATATATATATATTTATAAATATATTTGTATTTAAATATGTTTTTAAATATATTTATATATACATAAAATATGTATATATATATTTATATAAATATATATTTATGTGTATATATGTATATATACATATATTTATATATATATGTATATACATTTATATTTATGTGTATATATATGTATATATACATATATTTATATATATGTATATACATTTATATAAATGTCACACAGCTGAAAACATTTTGGATATTTAATATTTTGGTTTCTGATCATTTAAACTCACAAATATCAAAACAATAATAATCATTCCTTTATACAATTATTAATATAATCTTTTTTGTGTACGTTTGAACAATTCTATTTTTATAAAGTTATTAATGTTACTGTTAGAACAAATTATTATTTAAGAACACATGTTTGATGTTACTTTTTCAATTTATTGTCAAAAGATTATTTAACATTTAAAAAGTTTATTTTATTTTATTATTTGTTTCTTTTCATCGACCCGTCACAATAAAAGCCTCTTTGTGTTTCTCAAATCATGAAGGTCAGGCCAGTAGAACACACACACATTACACAAACTTTACACACATTACATAAACATTACACACACACTACAGATACATTACACAAACATAACACACACACTACACACATTACACAAACACTACACAGACATTACACAAACATTACACAAACATTACACACACATTACACAAACACTACATAGACATTACACAAACATTACACAAACACTACACAAACATTACACATAATTACACAAACATTACACACACTACACACACACACACACACACACACTACATTGACATAAAAACTCCATCTTCTAATTATCAGAAGAAGGAAAACTTTAATTTTTACAACATGTGATTTTTTTACTATGTATTAATTATCTATTAATCATTAGACTACATAATCTTTTTTACTATGTATTAATTATCTATTAATGATTAGACTACATAATATGTTTTACTATGGATTAATTATCTATTAATGATTAGACTATATAATATTTTTTACTATGATTAATTATCTATTAATGATTAGACTACATAATCTTTTTTACTATGGATTAATTATTTATCTAATAATGATTAGGCTGTTGTCTTCAATAAAATCTCACGTAAAAATGAATTAAAACCGCCTAATTTGTTTGTGTTTTCATTTGTTAGAACCAAAGTCGAACAAAGACAACTTCATGTTTATTGACATGTTTTCTAATCTTTCTTTACAATTAACAAAAATGAATTCAAAATATATTTTTTTCTTTTTAAATTAAAGAAAAAAAAACATAAATAGTCATATGTATATAAACTGATGATTCATTTATATACTAAAAGCCTTTTTATAATCTTCTCTTCAACCTGAACCTGTTGTTTCATGTAACATTAACAACAAACAGAACATTGACTATTTATGTTTTTTTTCTTTAATTTAAAATATAAGTACATAGTTTGAATTAATTTTTGTTAATTGTGTCAATAACAAAACATGTCAATAAACATTAACTTGTATATATATATTAAATGGATCATCTGAAATAATCAATCGACCAGTTTTTAATACTCATATATATAAATATATGCGGCCTTCATGTGGCTGGTCTCGGCTCCGTGTTGTCGGTTCGAGTAATTATGGGTAATTACAGGTAAGTAGCGTGTAATTACAGGATCATTAGAGACATTTCACGGCTCTGCGGACAGAATAAAGAAAAAGCTTCAGATCAGAGTGAAATCTGTCGGGATGTGTTCAGGTTCACGGAGCAGCAGCAGAGGTTACACCCACAAAGAGAAAGATTACACCAGCAAAGAGAAAGGTTACGCCCACAAATAGAAAGGTTACGCCCACAAATGGAAAGGTTACACCCACAACGAGAAACAAAATCCATGTTCATCATGTTCGGCTTGTTCACCAGTGAGTGAGAGTCAGAGAGAGAATGAGTGAGAGTCAGAGAGAGAATGAGTGAGAGTCAGAGAGAGAATGAGTGAGAGTCAGAGAGTGAGAAAGAGTGAGAGAGTGAGTTAGAGTCAGAGAGAGTAAGTGTGAGAGTGAGTTACTGAGACCAGGTCCAACAGACCTGGTCCCAGTGTGTGTGTGTGTGTGTGTGTGTGTGTGTGTGTGTGTGTGTGTGTGTGTGTGTGTGTGTGTGTGTGTGTGTGTGGATGAAATCACAGGGAAACTAAACACAAAGAAACAAACAATAAGAAAACAAGTCGACAGAATTTCAAACAACAAATCACAAAGTAAAACGTTGATCGATATTTGATTTCAATCAGAATCTTATTTTTAAATAAATGTGGTTTTCATTCACCAGCTAAACGAAGAGATACAGATAATTGATCAGATGATCAATTATTTGATATGAAGCGGCTCAATAATAAACTGTCAACGATCACAATAAATAAGTAAAAGTACAAATCAATAAAGGTTTCATTGTTTTATTTGAAAATGACAGAAGAAGAAGAAGAAGAAGAAGAAGAACATGCAGCAAAGTCAAAAACAAACAAACAAACACAACGAGGACGAGCCAGGGGTCTTCATCAAAACCTTCCTTCCTGTTTCAGACCATTGTGAAGAGGAGGAAGATAAAGAGGAGGAAGAAGATGCAGAGGAGGAAGAGGAGGAGGAGGAGGAGGAGGAGGAAGACTTCCCCTTCATGCACATGGAGAACAATCATCATCATCGATGAGCTGCAGTTCAGTTCTCCTTTTACACACAAAGTGAGATCTTTGTCTCCAAACAAAGATGGTTGTGTTATTATTGTTATCAATAATAATATGAATAATATTCATAACACTAATAACCCTCTGTTCGTGTCTTAGTGTTGTTATTATTAATAGTTTATATGTCATAAAAGAAATGAAGCGTTACAGTTTGCTGAAGATCAGAAATCTGCCCGGATACAGACGACACACAGCTGGCCTTTTAAACCAGAAGCCTTTGATCTGTGTGGGGGTTTCTCACTCTGAGGGTCGCGACCCTTCAGGAGGTCAGCAGAGAGGCAGACGAGGTCGTGGGAGAAATACATCCTCGTCACTTAATAGTAATTAATTTGACCTTGAACTCATCAGGAACCTGAAATTCTTTAATTCAGCAGATCAACCTGTGGCTTGGGGCCCTCTGAGGGGTCTCAGCACATTAATGATATAACAAATTAATTAAACAATTTGTGACCAGTTTTAAATTAATTTATTTTTCTTTTATTTAATCATGATTTTAACATGTTTGAAATCAGACTGATCACAACTTGAAAAAACAGGAAGCATCTGCAAAGCCCCGCCAAAATAAAACCATGCAGTTTCAAAATGATTCACTCTTCAGATTGGAAGACACCCTTGTGCAATGCATGATGGGAGTTATAGTTGGGATAATGGCCTGCAGGAAACATAAGCGGCTCCTAATCCAGTTGCCTACAACTCAAAGACCGCTTTGTAGGGGGGTCCAGATCCACCGGTTGAGCAAAACACTATTGAAGCTTTCAAGTCCCCTGAGGGTCCGCTGGGTTCTTTACTCTCACTCTGAGCTACTGGGACGCAGAACGCTCTCCAGGAAACCAGTGTACAAACAAACCAGTTCAGTTTTCTGTCCAGATTACTGGCACAGAAGGATTCGTCCAGTTGGATATTCATTTACATCCAAATGTTTTTAACATTTATCTTGTAAATGACCTCGAGACCTCTTGGGAGGGGGTGGGGGGTTTGAGAATCGGTGTGTAAAAGGAGAACACAGACCTGGGATCAGTTTGAATAGCTAAGCGTTAACACGTCTCTTTGAGTCCTGGTTTAGGTCCCGGTCTGGTCACAGTGCAGGACTTTGGTTCAGTCGACGTGGTTCAGCGCATCACAGTCAGACAGGAAGTCCAGGACGGCTGCATGCAGAAAGTAAGAGTCCATGTGCAGTGGGTACTAGGAGGTGTTGAGGAGCGGTCTGGGATACACCCCCTGGTAGTAGGAGGCCTCCAGAGTCTCCATGGTCCTCCCCCCAAGGCCAGAGGCCCCTCCGGCGCTGTAGGAGGAGTACTGCAGCGCCTCGTAGGCCTTCAGGTCCAGTTTGTGCTGCTGCTCTGAGGACGACATTAAGTTATTGATGGAGAAGGGGTGGTTGAAGGAGTAGTGGGGGTCTCCTTTGAGGTGCAGTTGAGACTCGTGCGCCATGGAGTGAGGGGGTAATGACAGGGAGGACAGCAGCTGGGGGCCAGACACCTTCAGGTCTCCCCGCAGGTCCAGACCAGGAGGCGACGATGCCTGGCTGGAGGAGGGCAGGGAGGAGTCCTGGAGTCCTGGAGGTTTGATGGAGTCCCCGGAGGGAGACGCCTCCCCCCCCTGCTCCTTTCTGCCATCAGATTTCATTGGCATCTTCTTCTCGCACTTGAACCTCTTCTGGCGCCGCAAGTAGCAGCCGTTCTCGAACATGTTGCCAGAGTCCGGGTGCAGGGTCCAGTACGAGCCCTTCCCCGGTTTGTCCGGCGAGCGTGACACCTTGACGAAGCAGTCGTTGAAGGACAGAGAGTGCCGGATGGAGTTCTGCCAGCGCTGCTGGTTCTGCCGGTAGTAGGGGAACAGGTCCATGATCCACTGGTAGATCTCGCTCAGTGTCAGCATCTTGCTGGGCGCTTGCTGGATGGCCATGGTGATGAGCGAGATGTAGGAGTAGGGCGGCTTGGCGTGTGGATAGCTGCGCCTGAACGCCTTGTTGTCACGACCTCGGCTCAGCCCACCACCGGCGTACGCCATGCCGGGGCTCATGGTGGGACTCATACCCCCGTACGGGTTCAGACCCATCGAGGCCTGCTGGGCCGACACCGAGCTCATACTGGACGGGCTCAGAGTCCCACCCATCGAGGCCACGCCCCCACCCAGACCTGACATGGCCGCCGAGCCACCCATTCCCCCCACCGGGGCGGGGCTCAGACCGGTTCCACTGTACGACATGTTGAAGGAGCCCGACGTGGTCCCACTGCCTGACATGTAGCCCGACATGGAGCCCATCCCGAGACCAGAACCCATCCCACCGCCCGCCATCGGAGAGTACACCTGCACAGAGACCAGAGACAGACCAGTTATACCAGAACCATTTACACCAGAACTTTTTAGGCCAGAACCAGTTAGACCAAAACTAGAACCTGGTTAACCCATCCCACACTGGATTTAACCTGCAGAGAGGACAGAATAATTTAAAACCAGTTGGAACCAGTTAGATTAGATATAACCAGTTATTTTTCATTTGTATTTTATCATCCAGGTTTGTGTTTGACCTCTGACCTCAATGATCTGGTCCTGATCTGGTCTGAACCAACAGCACCAACAGAGCTAACTGTTATAAATAATAACATTTTATTTACTGATTTATTCAAGTATTTCTGATTTCTGATTGATTGATTGATCAGATCATTTTCTGATAATCACACAAATTCAGACCTTCAGATCAATATGGATTAATATGAAAAACTAAAATATTACAGCTTCTGTTAAAAAATCATTCTCAAATAAAACACCTTTAATTGATCCGTAATCATCCCTAAAATAAATGTTGAAAAGCAAAGCTTTTATATTTACATGACTTTTAATTATTAATTTAACAAGTTATTAAAGAAACACAAAGATTCTTCATCTTTTTTAACCTCCGAAGAACTAAACAAACAAAAATCTACTGAAGACGATTGAAATGATTTCATGAATGCTGTTTGAACCATTTTAGTTGTTTTTGAATGAATTATATGAATAATCCAAAACCTTAAAATAACAAATCTGTAGTATATATGCAGATGTATTATAGAATAGGTATAAACTTCAAATGAAACGATTGAAAGAAAGAATAAGTATTATAGAACAAAAACAAATAAGGATTCATCACGGAGACGGGTTCGTTTATTTTAAACTGAAACAGGAACCTGAAGCAAATTATTCCACAATTATTTTATTTAGTGTAATTATTAATATTCGTTATTATTCGTTATTATAATTCATCATTACAATTATTGAAATCTGTCAAACCAACAGTTTATTGTTCCGGTTTCACTTCAGTGGATCTGAGACCAGATGAAGACAGACATT
The DNA here is from genome assembly GCA_023566465.1 of Cottus gobio. Lineage (NCBI taxonomy): Eukaryota > Metazoa > Chordata > Actinopteri > Perciformes > Cottidae > Cottus > Cottus gobio. Next base: position 48,601 of record CM042228.1, on the reverse strand, counting down.
TCATAATGCCTTCTATATTTATATACATCTTATAATATGCAATATTAAATAAAATATTAGAAATACTAGATGACATTTTAATATCTACAATAAATACTAATATTTGAGTCATTTTGATTTGAACCGCTCGCGCCGTTTCTCCGCTCTGACGGACTTTTATGAATATTTAAACAATAAAACCTTGAATATGAACTGTGGTTCATCGACTAATATCATTATTATTATCAGAGAAAGAAGTGGATTTATTAATATGAACAAGCGGCGGACTCACCGACTGATTATATTAATCAAATTTAGCCGATATTTCGATAATTGCAGTTGAACTGACAGTAAAAACACAATTTATGATTTATATAATATAAATGTCGAATATAACTACTCATTTTAAATCTTTTTTATAATCTTGAAAACTTAACATAGACTTTACGGCGGCCGCTCTGTCAAATAATCCAATCAAATTATCCATTTATTATCAGATCATAACTCTGTGATTTATACTTATTATTTCATCCTTTTTTTAAATGAATAATCTGCCTGAATCCCCGCTGACTGAGCTTTGAGCTTATTTATTAGTTTGTAAATAAAGGTTATGGCAGGTTTAATGTGAGCTGAATATGTTTTCATCAACATTATAACAACATAACCATTTGAGTCATAAAACATGCGCTTTGATGGGCCGTAGCGTAATTCATTATTATTATTATTATTAATAATACTCATTATAAACCGCATACCCAAATATTTCAATCAAAATTAATTTCCTCTCTTTTGAAAACGAAATAAAGTTTGATTTCAGCTCGATGAAATAACTTCAGTGTGTAATAGAATGTGTAATAACAAAGCGCGCGACTTCCGCTTCACAAACTGATCTGAAGTGTTTTTACTTAGTAAAATGTGGATTGATCAGGACCAGGTCCGGACCTGGTTCCGGGAGCGGGCTGAGCTGTCCCTAAGCCTCTGAGTGGCCATAAAAGCAGCGCCAAAGCGGGCAGAGAGTGACCGACCTCCTCGCTGTAGTATCCGCTCCAGTCCGGAGCCTCGTGCCCTTCCATCTTCACCGTGCCGAGCATGACGGGAGCCCGCGGCCGGAACAACGATCCTGCAGGTCCCGCTCCTGCTCTCCTGGTCCTGTCCCCGGTCTTCGTGTCTATGTGGGTCCTGGTCCAGTTGAAAGCGTTCCGAGCCAAGCCGAACCGAGCCTGGAGGAGCAGAGAGGCGCAGAGTGCTGTAAGGAGAAGGAGAAGATGATGACCTGCGGACTGATGTGATCCTCCTCTTGCAGGCCCAGCCCTTCAGGTCTGCTCCTCCTCCACACTCTCACTCACTCACTCACTCACTCACTCACTCACTCACACGCACACGCGCTCACTCACTCACTCACTCACTCACTCACTCACTCACTCACTCACTCACTCACTCACTCACTCACACGCACACGCGCTCGCTCACTCACTCACTCACTCACTCACTCACTCACTCACTCACTCACTCACTCACTCACACATACAGTGTCTTTATCGTCATGAAAGTTTCTAAAGCATAAAGATTCTGCTTTCTCATCATGATAAAACATGATGATTATTATATAATAAATGTATACATTAGTTAACGTGTGTGTGTGTGTGTGTGTGTGTGTGTGTGTGTGTGTTGGATGTTGAGTTCATGACACTCTTTGTGTCTGGGATGTGTTTTCAAGGTGAAACTGAAAAATGTATAAAAGTTCTACTCTTTAAATCACCTCCGATCTTCATCATGACATAAAAGAGCTAGAGGATTAGAGGAGGAGGTGATCTTTTGGCTACTGTAGGACCAGGTAGACCTGTTTGCAACAGGGTCCGGCAGAGAGCAGCATCTTAGCCCACGTGAGCAAATGTGTGTCCTGCTGCAGAATGAGATCCCGGTGAAGAGCCTCACTAGGCTATGGACTGTATTGCGGAGTTCTAGGCCCCTAGCCCTGATTTAAGAACCTCACTGCAGAGGTTTTCATCAGTTGAACCTAGAACAAGAGTCCTGGTCCAGAACAGACCAGTTGGGCCTCACTGCAAAGTTGTGGCCAGTAAGATCTGGTGTCCTTCCCCTTGGACAGAAGGGCATTTGGTCTCACCAGGTGTCCTTCCCTTTGGACAGAAGGACATTTGGTCTCACCCGGTGTCCTTCCCCTGGGCAGAAGGACATTTGGTCTCACCAGGTGTCCTTCCCTTGGACAGAAGGACATTTGGTCACGCCAGGTGTCCTTCCCTTGGACGGAAGGACATTTGGTCTCGCCAGGTGTCCTTCCCCTGGTCGGAAGGACATTTGGTCTCACCAGGTGTCCTTCCCTTGGACAGAAGGACATTTGGTCTCGCCAGGTGTCCTTCCCCTGGTCGGAAGGACATTTGGTCTCGCCTGGTGTCCTTCCCCTGGTCGGAAGGACATTTGGTCTCGCCTGGTGTCCTTCCCCTGGTCGGAAGGACATTTGGTCTCGCCTGGTGTCCTTCCCCTGGGCAGAAGGACATTTGGTCTCACCAGGTGTCCTTCCCTTGGACAGAAGGACATTTGGTCTCGCCAGGTGTCCTTCCCCTGGTCGGAAGGACATTTGGTCTCGCCTGATGTCCTTCCCCTGGTCAGAAGGACATTTGGTCTCACCAGGTGTCCTTCCCTTGGACAGAAGGACAGTTGGTCTCGCCAGGTGTCCTTCCCCTGGTCGGAAGGACATTTGGTCTCGCCTGGTGTCCTTCCCCTGGGCAGAAGGACATTTGGTCTCACCAGGTGTCCTTCCCTTGGACAGAAGGACATTTGGTCTCGCCAGGTGTCCTTCCCCTGGTCGGAAGGACATTTGGTCTCGCCTGATGTCCTTCCCCTGGTCAGAAGGACATTTGGTCTCACCAGGTGTCCTTCCCTTGGACAGAAGGACATTTGGTCTCGCCAGGTGTCCTTCCCCTGGTCGGAAGGACATTTGGTCTCGCCAGGTGTCCTTCCCCTGGTCAGAAGGACATTTGGTCTCACCAGGTGTCCTTCCCTTTGGACAGAAGGACATTTGGTCTCACCCAGTGTCCTTCCCCTGGGCAGAAGGACATTTGGTCTCACCCGGTGTCCTTCCCCTGGGCAGAAGGACATTTGGTCTCGCCAGGTGTCTTTCCCCTGGTCGGAAGGACATTTGGTCTCGCCTGGTGTCCTTCCCCTGGTCGGAAGGACATTTGGTCTCGCCTGGTGTCCTTCTCTTGGACAGAAGGACATTTGGTCTCGCCAGGTGTCTTTCCCCTGGTCGGAAGGACATTTGGTCTCGCCTGGTGTCCTTCCCCTGGTCGGAAGGACATTTGGTCTCGCCTGGTGTCCTTCCCCTGGTCAGAAGGACATTTGGTCTCGCCTGGTGTCCTTCCCTTGGACAGAACAACATTTGGTCTCACCAGGTGTCCTTCCACTGGGCAGAAGGACATTTGGTCTCGCCAGGTGTCCTTCCCCTGGTCGGAAGGACATTTGGTCTCGCCTGGTGTCCTTCCCCTGGGCAGAAGGACATTTGGTCTCACCAGGTGTCCTTCCCTTGGACAGAAGGACATTTGGTCTCACCAGGTGTCCTTCCCTTGGACAGAAGGACATTTTGTCTCACCAGGTGTCCTTCCCTTTGGACAGAAGGACATTTGGTCTCACCCGGTGTCCTTCTCTTGGACAGAAGGACATTTGGTCTCACCAGGTGTCCTTCCCTTGTGATGTGGACCGAGCAGGTCTTAGATGATTTGTGTTCCAGGAGCTGATTGACGGGTCCTTTGACCCGTTCAAAAGCCTGGCAGTCATCCAAGTACTGTGATGACATCATTGTACAGGTTGTAGGTTGATATTTCCTGTTTGTGATTTAGGACTCAGACCCTGAAGAGGAGGAGGTTCAAGGCTTCGGTGTGACTCACAGGACTGTAAATCCTGCAGCCGTTGCACTAAAAGCTTCTCAGTAACAATTATCTTGTCTCATGCGGAGACAAACTCACCTGTCACCTGTCCATGACCTGCTCACTCAGACCTACAGACTCCAGGAGACAGGAAGTGAGGCAAACCATTTTCTTTGGATCCTCTTTTCTTAGAGGCCCTGAGAATGAGATTGGCATTAGAGATCAGTGATCAGTGTAATCAGGGAACGGAGTGATCAATGTGATAAATAATCAGTGTGATCAATGTGATCAGTGATCAATGTGATCAGTGATCAATGTCATCAGTGATCAATGCACTTGATGTATTTCACTAACCCGCTGTGTACAGTTACAAGGATTTAGATTAATTCTCTGGCATTTGATTGGACGGCTTACCTGTGGCTCCACCTCCCCCTTCCTGAAAGTAGAGTTGAAGATTGATTGACAAATAGTATTATTGGTTGAATTGGTTGGGAAGCCCTCGTCATTTTTGGACTACAGGAAGTCCTGTGAAACTAAATATGACAAGGGGTTCGCTTTAAAAATAAAGTCTGATATGCAGTTTGTTTAGGTGATAATCCCAGGAGTCGTCTAAATGATATAAATCTCATTATTCTTTATTTACACAAACAACTTCATCACAATCATTAATATGTAATTATGAAATACTATATTTTATTATTAAATACCATATATCTATTATAAAATATCATATTCTATTATAAAATACCATATTCTATTATTAAATATCATATATATTATAAAATACCATATATGTATTATAAAATACCATATATCTATTGTGAAATACCATATATATATTATAAAATACAATATATCTATTACAAAATACCATATTCCATTATAAAATATCATATATCTATTATCAAATACCATGTTCTATTATAAAATACGTTATATCTTTAATAAAATACCATATTTCTATTATTAAATACTATATATATAATACAATAACATATCTATTATAAAAGAATATATATCTATTATATAATAGTATATATATATATATATATATATAAAAATAGCATATATCTACAGCATATTCGATTATAAAATAAATATATCTATTATGAAATAGCATATATCTATTATAAATACTGTATATATTATTAAATACCATATTTTTATCATAAAATAATACCATATATCTATTATAAAATACTATATATCTATTATAAAATACAATATCTCTCTATATATATATATTACGAAATACTATATTCTATTATAAACTACTTATACTTAAAATACTTAATTATAAAATAATTACTATCTATATCAATGCATACTGAAACGTTTCCTCTTCATATTTTAAGACGAGTCATCGCTCAAGAAACAGGATGTAGTTTTAACGTGTGTGTGTGTGTGTGCGCTGCAGCCTGTTATTAAAGTCATGTTGATGGCTTTGTTTATCCTCTGAACTCTTCAACTGTGTTTCACACACACACACACACAAACACACACACACACAGTGAGTTTACCTGAACACGGGTCAGATCATGTGAGGAAGAAGAGCAGAATAACCTGGACCTGGTCCCGGTCCCAGTCTGGTCTGTCTATTAGACCTGGTCCCAGTCTGGTCAGTCTATTAGACCTGGTCCTAATCTGGTCTGCTGGACCTGGTCTCAGTCTGGTCTGTTAGACCTGGTCCCAATCTGGTCTGTTGGACCTGGTCTCAGTCTGGTCTGTCTGTTGGACCTGGTCCCAGTCTAGTATGTTGGACCTGGTCCCAGTCTGGTCTGTTGGACCTGGTCTCAGTCTGGTCTTTTAGACTTGATCCCAGGCTGGTCTGTTAGACCTAGTCTCAGTCTGGTCTGTTGGATCTGGTCCCAGTCTGGTCTGTTGGACCTGGTCTCAGTCTGGTCTGTTGGACCTGGTCTCAGTCTGGTCTGTCGGACCTGGTCTCAGTCTGGTCTGTTAGATCTGGTCTGTTAGACCTGGTCCCAGTCTGGTCCGTTTCAGGGTGTTTCTTGCAAGTGATTGATGAAGTGATGCTGACCCCTGCTGGATGAAACAAGGTGATTCAGTAAATGAAGATCAATGTTTATATTGTTAAGTTTGATAGTTCTCTCTCTCTCATTTTCTCTACATGACTTGTATAATCTTAGATTACTCTTCATCCTCCTTGTCCAGCCCTTTGATGTCCAGGACTAGTTTCCTAACCCTGTACCTCTGTTTCAGTAAAGCCTCCTCTTCCTTTACTGTGCATGTGAAGCCGAGCCGACCTCAAGAACTTCTCCTTCTCTATGTTTACTCCTCTCTCGATCTTAGTTTTACGGAGAAAACTTTCAAATCTGGCCACACTGTAACTTTTCCCTACTATTCCTCTTTGGATGGGCGGCTTTAAGCCCCTCCTCCTCTGCCTCCATGTCAGCATCACTTCCTGTCAACACGACATCTTCTAGAACTGCTTCATCCTCACACTCCTCTGCTCGGTTACATGTCTCCTGCCTGCTACCGGACTCCACCTATCCTCCAGCACTCACCTGACTGTCCTGCTGTGCTTCACCCGCTTCCTTCTAACCCCCCCATCCACCTCATCTACCTGCTGAGCTCCTCTCCGGACACGCTCTGGCCCCTCCCTCCCTCCTCAAATAAAACATTTCAGACAGACAGACTGAGAAAGAGAGAGACAGACAGAGAGCGTGAGGGACAGACAGACAGAAAAAGAGAGAGACAGACAGAGACAGAAAGACAGACAGAGAAAGAGAGACATACAGAGAAATAGAGAGAGAGAGAGAACATTGATCTTCATTTACTGAATCACCTTGTTTCATCCAACAGGGGGCAGCATCACTTCATCAATCACTTTAAAATGAACATCCATTCAAAAATCCTTTACAAATATCTATTTAATTCATATTAATATTCCATTGAAATATAAGTGTAAGTTAAAAAACAGAATTTTATATACAGTATTCTATATTAAATCAGACACTGATCAGTCTTTTTTTCATCCAAAGATGCTTTGCGCTGGTTAGGGGGTACTTGGCTGAGATTGAGAAAAGGTTGAGAACCACTGGTCTAATAGACTAGACTGGGACCAGGTCATCTATACCCCCCTAACCTCTATATCTATGAGTAAAACAGTGTTAATGAGAACTTATATATTTACTATTAATTAAATTACCAACATTGTATAATGTGACAAGAATGTTGTGATGTAAATATTTTTTATTTAACATACATACACACACACACACCCACATATATATATATATATATATATATATTGAAATAGCAATAATCTTTGATCAAAAGGTAAAAACAACTTTCCTTATTTTAATAAGGATACACTGAGCTTTTCTCTCATCTTCTCCCTCTCATTTTCTCCTCTCTATCCTTCTGGGTGAATTAATGTCTCTTTAATGCTCATTACTAACTCTACTTCCTCTCGGGAGCCTCTGTGCTTCCTCTTCTCAAGCTTCCATGGATCGTGGTTATCTGGATCCGGTCCTGTTCCCTGCCATGGTGGCCCTGCTGATGCCCCTCATCTCTACCTCCGTCTGCTGTCGTGGAACGCGGTCATCTGGGTCATGGTCCATGCCTACTACTTATTACATGAATAATTTCTGTGACATCTATTGCTTCTGTCCATCCGGGGAGAGGGATCCTCCTCTGTTGCTCTCCAGAAGGTTTCTTCCCCTTTCTTTTCCCTGTGAAAGGGTTTTCACTATTTTTGGGGGAGTTTTTCCTGATCTGATGTGAGGTCCCGGGACAGGGATGTCGTATGTGTACAGATTGTAAAGCCCTCAGAGGCAAATCTGTATTTGTGATTTTGGGCTATACAAAATAAATTGAATAAAATTAATGTAATTTTCTGGCAGATAACAACTTTTAAAACACATTTATTAAATTTCATGATTCATATTCTCTTGAAATAATCGATAATTACTTTGATTGACGTCAGGTTTCTGAATGCTCTCTTTTGTTATTTCCAAGAACCCCTCATAACCCCCTAAACATAACCCAACCCTCCATGACCCCCCCAAAACCCCTAACCCCCCATAACCATCAAACCATAACCCCTTAAGAATCAACCAATGAGGACAAAGAAATCTACCTTTATGCAACAGAAAACAAAATTTGAATAATGTAACTGAAGAAATGTAACTGAAAAAAGAAATCTTCATGGAAAGTTTGCATCACTATTAAGACACACTGAAGATGTCACTGCCAGACATGACCAATCACAGCCCTCTTCTCTCATGATGATTTCTCATTGGCTGTTTGGAAGGAATCCCTGCCATCATGGTTCTCCATCGCCATTTTGTCAGCCTCTTTTCTGGCTTGTTTCTTCGATTGTCTCATCAGGCAACATTTCACTGTCACTGCGACGACAACCAGCAGCACTGCCAGCGCTGCCAAGGCGGCCAGCACCGGGATCAGGATACCGCTCGTCCTCGTATCTGCGCATGCCGGCGAGTCCTCGTTGTGATGTTTCCCGTTCTCATCAGAGCAGAAGCACCTGTAGGAGCCCTCCGTGTTCAGGCAGTTGTGCCTGCAGAGGGGGCTGCTGCTGCTGCACTCGTCGACGTCAACACAGTTCCCAGAAATGTTTTTTCGGAAGCCCTTCTCACATGGCAGGCAGACGGTGGTGAAGTTGACGGGGGAGTCGTCCAGCAGCCGCCAAACAGCAGGGCGGCCCGAGCAGCGAAGCTCCACCTGGTCTGTTGACCAGCACTCCACCTGGATTCTGCTGCTGTTGTCAAAACTAATGGAGCGAGCACTGAGGATGAGTGGATGCTGACAGGAATCTGAACCAGGATTAGGATCAGGTACCTGCAGTTCAGGTCCATTTTCAGGCTTCAGGTCATTTTCTGGTTTTAGTCCTAGGGAAGGAAGTCCAGGTCCAGGATTCGCGGGTTCTGTTTTTTTTATTGTAGGTCTAGGTTCAGGTTTAGTTGTCTTTGGGGGTTCTGGTGCAGCTGTTTTTGGTGGTTTGGATGCAGCTGGTTTAACACCGTTCTCTCTTTCTCTCATCTTACATATGAACTGGTAACTGTTCTTACAGGTGACAGGGACCAGACCCCACCTGGTCACCTCCGATCCGTCCCACTCCCCCTTTAGTGCTGCACAGCGAACCGTTGTGCAAGTTTGCTTTGGTTCCTCGGTCCAGCGACTCACCTGCGAGTCCTCGCTGCCATCCTCCATCCACTTGAATCCTCTCAGTGGCAGCATGGGGACGACACACTGGTGTTTGACCTTCCTTAGACCGACCCAGAAGGTAAATTCCTTCTGATCAGCTGACTTGGACTGGGAGATGAGCCCGAGGATGTCGGCCACCTCCAACTCGGTAGCAAGGGTGGTGAGGACGCCGGGGGAACAGTCCTTGTCAGCCTGGTCGAAGCTGACCTGGGCTCGATGGATGGTGTAGTGTGGGGATAAGGTCAGTTCAGCCCAGGTGTTTCTGAACAATACCACAAGGTGAATCCAGCAGAACCAAGACGTCATCTTCTCTGATGTCCCTCTGTCAAAATAGGAACTGCACAAAAGGTTTGTGTCTGTTGAAATTGTGAATGTTTCATCTCCTATTGACATGTATCATCAACACACAAGCATGTAATAAATGGTTTATAACACACTGTAATATTGCTGTAAGTAAATACTAAAATTTCTCCTATAGATGTATTATTATATTGTTTTATAGTAGTTAAATACAAACACAGACCTTCTTACAGCTAAAGTATGTTATAAACTTGGTTCTACATCTTTATATATAAATATAAATATGTATACATACAGTTAGGTCCATAAATATTTGGACATTGACACATTTTTCATTATTTTGGCTCTGTACACCACAACAATGGAGTTGTAATGAAAAAATCAAGATGTGCTTTAAGTGCAGACTTTCAGCTTTAATTTGAGGGTATTTACATCCAAATCAGGTGAACGGTGTAGGAATTACAACAAATTCAAATGTGGCCACCCTCTTTTTAAGGGACCAAAAGTAATTGGACAATTGGCTGATCAGCTGTTTCAAGGTCAGGTGTGTGTAATTCCCTCGATATTTCATTTACAAGGAGTAGATAAAAGGGTCTTGGGTTCATTTCAGGTGTGGTATTTGTGTTTGGAATCTGTTGCGGTCAACTTTCAATATTAAGTCCAAAGAGCTGTCACTATCAGTGAAGCAAGCCATCATTAGGCTGAAAAATCAAAACAAAACCATCAGAGAGATAGCAGACACATTAGGTGTGGCCAAATCAACTGTTTGGTACATTCTTAAGAAGAAAGAACGCACTGGTGAGCTCAGTAACACCAAAAGACCTGGAAGACCACGGAAGACAACTGTGGTGGATGACAGAAGAATCATTTCCCTGGTGAAGAAAAACCCCTTCACAACAGTTGGCCAGATCAAGAACACTCTCCAGGAGGTAGGTGTATCTGTGTCAAAGTCGAAAATCAAGAGAAGACTTCACCAGAGTAAATACAGAGGGTTCACCACAAGATGTAAACCATTGGTGAGCCTCAAAAACAGGAAGACCAGATTAGAGTTTGCCAAAAAACATCTAAAAGAGCCTGTACAGTTCTGGAAGAACATCCTATGGACAGATGAGACGAAGATAAACTTGTACCAGAATGATGGGAAGAGAAGAGTATGGAGAAGGAAAGGAACTGCTCATGATCCAAAGCATACCACCTCATCAGTGAAGCATGGTGGAGGTAGTGTTATGGCGTGGGCATGTATGGCTGCCAATGGAACTGGTTCCCTCGTATTTATTGATGATGTGACTGCTGACAAAAGTAGCAGGATGAATTCGGAAGTGTTTCGGGCAATATTATCTGCTCATATTCAGCCAAATGCTTCAGAACTCATTGGACGGCGCTTCACAGTGCAGATGGACAATGACCCGAAGCATACTGCGAAAGCAACCAAGGAGTTTTTTAAGGCAAAGAAGTGGAATGTTCTGCAATGGCCAAGTCAATCACCTGACCTGAATCCAATTGAGCATGCATTTCACTTGCTGAAGACAAAACTGAAGGGAAAATGCCCCAAGAACCAGCAGGAACTGAAGACGGTTGCAGTAGAGGCCTGGCAGAGCATCACCAGGGACGAAACCCAGCGTCTGGTGATGTCTATGGAATCCAGACTTCAGGCTGTCATTGACTGCAAAGGATTTTCAACAAAGTATTAAAAGTGACAATTAGATTTATGATTATATTTTGTCCAATTACTTTTGGTCCCTTAAAAAGAGGGTGGCCACATTTTAATTTGTTGTAATTCCTACACCGTTCACCTGATTTGGATGTAAATACCCTCAAATTAAAGCTGAAAGTCTGCACTTAAAGCACATCTTGATTTTTTCATTACAACTCCATTGTTGTGGTGTACAGAGCCAAAATAATGAAAAATGTGTCAATGTCCAAATATTTATGGACCTAACTGTATATATGTATATGCCATTATAATTTATCGCCCATCTTTAATGGGAGCACAAACAGCCGTCTGCAGCTACCAGCACACATCACAACTCACCATGATAATTTACGATAGTTTGAATACATACAAGGGGATTAGTCTCGGGTGGAATATTTATGTTGATCAAATTACAGTTAAAATCTCATCAATCAGAGAGACTGACTCAATATGTACAGGTCAGTTATGAAACAAATTCAACATCCAGTTTAACAGGATTCTCCCTGTCATGTAAAAATGAAGTGACATGTAAATACAGATATACTTTCTGAATGATGCTGTATATATATATATATGCCGTATCATAAATATAACAGCTTATTCTGAACTTATCAAAGGTAGTGTACATAACATGAATTAACTGTCCTTTTTTAAATAGGATCACTATAAATAAAGGTTTGAAGCAAAGTGAGTAGTTAGAATGAGGATCTGAGATATGGAGCCATATGAGACATCCGAGAGGAAACTTCTTGTCCGACGGATCTTTATCCATTTAATTGATGGAATAAGTACAGCTTTTCTTACCCTCTAATTCATCCAGCTTATCTCCTACTTTCTTGTTGAATGTCTTCTTCTTTTCTTCTAGCTTTTAATCTGATGTTTCGCTCAATTCTTCCACATATTTTCTTGTCTTTTTCTCTTCACACCTTCTCCTCCTTCAGGTCCCAGTGTCTTGCTTACTGCTATAATGTGTACTTCCAGTTTCTCTCCCCTCTCTGCCAGTTTCTCCTGGTTTGTCCTCCACAGTAGTTCTGCTAACAGACTGACTTCCCCCCCCCGTCCCCCACACACAGGACAGGAAGTGTGTTGTGTCTTGATACGGTGAGCTAGTTTCCTGCAGAGAAATGTTGCTGCTTTTGCTCACTCAAAGAAACCGCTGTCGAGATTCTGACCAGTTTGATGTTTGTACCAAATGTGTTTGGTTGAAAAGAGGAATTAATCAAATTCAATTCACATAAATGACATTTGTTTTAAAGTGGTACATTTCTGAATGGAGTTGGTTTTATTATTGTTTAAGATTATATTTTTTTGTTTTTAAATAGAGGAACTGAGGAGTCATTCTTGTGGAGGTCACAGACGGTCTTTAGGAGGCTACAGTGCTTGGGGAAGTGACAGTGGTCATTGAGGAAGTTACACTGGTCCTTGATTGAGTTACAGTGGTCCTTGATGAAGTTACAGTGATCCTTGTGGAAGTTACAGTGGGCCTTGGGGAAGTTACAGAGGTCCCTGATGAAGTTACAGTGGACCTTGGGGAAGTGACAGTGGTCTTTGAGGAAGTGAAAGTGGTCCTGGAGGAAGTGACGGTGGTTTTGAGGAAGTGACAGTTGTCCTTGAGGAAGTGACAGTGGTCCTTGAGGAAGTGACAGTGGTCCTTGAGGAAGTGACATTGGTTTTTAGGAAGTGACAGTGGTGCTGGAGGAAGTTAGAATGGCCCTTGATGAAGTTACAGTGGGCCTTGGGGAAGTGACAGTTAGCCTTGGGGAAGTGACAGTGGTCTTTGAGGAAGTGACAGTGGTCCTGGAGGAAGTGACAATGACCCTTGATGAAGTTACAGTTGGCTTTGGGTTAGGGGTCATTGTGGAGGTCTTAGGTCTGGGGGGGATTAGAGATCATAGATGATCTCAAATTGAAAAGACACAGAGGTCATTTTTAGTCTGATCAAACAGATTTCTTCTTTTTAGATTTCTGAAATGTTTCAGTTTATTGTGTGAAACACTTTCATCTGTCTGATAGACACACACACACACACACACACACACACAGCAGCAGCATTGTATTTGAACAAACAGCAGAAATGTCGGCAAACACACACAGTGGAGGATGATTGTTGTCATGGCGACCCAGATGCTTCCTGCTTCCTTCAGGAAGTCAACGAAGAATGACAGGAAGTCGAAGGTTGTGGAGGGCGGAGCTGTGACTCATGGACTCTTGTTGTCATTGCAATTATGTGATAGGTACCCTGAAATTGTGTATGCGCCAATCCTCAATGGATTCCTCATCAGAGACTTTTGATTTGAAAGTATTTGGGAGAAATCTGCTTCTAATTTGTCATTTTTGAGATCATTTAAATGCACAATATTTTCCTCTACTACTTATTTTTTGCCACTAGAGGGCTCTCTATCAAAACAGTTACACTCAATAACAGTAGTTAGCAAAGATTTCCATCCATGTTGGAGGAAGTGTTTACAAATGGCGGCAGCAACTTTTTCCTGTTCAGTATATTATATTTATGTTGAGCGAATCGAGTTGAAATTGTGTTGCCAGTTTCACCCACATATTGCAAAGCACACTGTTTACATGCAGTCAAATATAAAAAAAATGATGTTTTCAGACTTCCACGGGTTGTTGTATGGAGGAACTCTTTTGTGTTACTATTCTTAAACCAGTGGCGGTGTTTAAAATATTCCCCCTACCTCCTAAATTTGTATTCCTCCTGAATGCAGGAATAATGCTGTCCTGTAATGATGAGGTCCCTGTGGTGTAGTCGTGAAAGTTCCTCCTACTTTTCCTAACATCCAGTGTTGACAGGGAAAATGTAGTCACCAACGGAAGGTTACATTTCACTACTACAGGTTTAGTACATTGAAATGACCGTCAACCCTTTCTAAGAAAGGTCCTAGATTACCCTCTGCTGGCCAACGCTCGAAATAGCACCCTGACTGCAGACTCAAAATCCTTCTGTCGAGTGCAAATTCTGTAGAATCTCAACAACTGTGACTTAATCAAGCCTGCATACGTGTATTTCGGGTGGAAACTAGTCTTGAAGAGCAGAGCGTGTGTGTATCTGTCTCTTTAAAGAACACTTTAATTTCCAGTGTGTTGGTCTCGTGGGTTAGGGTTAGAGTGTGTGGGGTGCGGGGTCCTCCGAAGAGGGCCAAGATGAGCACTGGCACTAGGGGGCTGCATTAAAAATACTAAAACGTGGTTAAATAAAAACCAAAATGTGAAAGAGGTTAAAAAAAATTGTAAAATTATTTTTTTTTTAAAGGAATAAAAAACAAATAAATTAGTAAAATTATAAAAGCCCCAGGCAGGGGAGAACAGCCCATATGGGCAGTAGGAGAGGAGAATGGTAGGGGAGGACTCGCGAATGGGCGGGGCCCTCGAGCCGGATCCCAGGAGGGCCAGTAAAAGGCTAAAAGGGCTAGAATGGACCAGAGGCGGGAGGGAGGAGAGAGCAAGGGAGCAACAGGCCAAGCACAACCCAGATGCCTCCCAGTAAAAACAGAAATTAGTTTTAAAAAGAGGGGGCGGATTAAGAACATCGTCAAATATAATTTATAATAAATAAGATATTAAATTTAATTAAAATATATCCTTAAATTGTAGGGTTAGGGTTAGGTGCAGGAAAACGAAAACTGTGTCCAGTGTTTTTAAAAAAACAACCGAAATGCTCGGGCTCACCAACCCATTAGGATCATGTTTAAGTCTTTTTAATCTGTTTTTTTGTACCCCGGTGTCCAGCGGAGGAGCCATTTTCGAGGTGAGTAGGACTGTACCTATATAGTTTGATTCAATCCATATGGGTACATCGTTTGTAATTTAATGATCCAATTTTTCTCTTTTCTCAGTCTCTGTCGGACCACCAGGCCGCTGACTCCAGTCCCAGGATTAGGCGCTTTCCCTGCCATGCTCTTTAAAATGGTTATACAGGTGAGTGTTTTTAGTGCCCTTTTGAATCCAGTACAAATGCTGTAATAGTCGTGTTTTTAATCGGTTTTTAGTTTGGCCGATATATAACTTTAGACAGACTATGCGCTCTATGCAGTATACAACATTAGTTGATCCTGGTTTTGTCATGAGGACGACAGGTGCGCGCAGGTGGGTATATGTATTTATAATACATTTTGTGCTTTTAAAATGATCGGCATATATGTCTTTTTTATGCTTGTTTTCCAGGGAGGCATGTACTAAAATATCTTTCAGATTTTTGTTCCTTCTAAAAGCTGCAATGCGCTCAAACCCCTTCAACGGTTAGGGTTAGAAGAAGAAGAAGAAAGAAGAAACCCCTTTATTAGTCCCACAGTGGGGAAATTTATCCTCTGCATTTGACCCATCCTTTTAAGGAGCAGTGGGCAGCCTCGTGAAGCGCCCGGGGAGCAACTGGGGGTTAAGTGTCTTGCTCAGGGACACAACGACATGGACTGGCTGAGGCGGGGTTTGAACCCCGGTCCTCTGGTTGAAAGACTGACTTGCTAACCACTGAGCCACAGTCGCCCCACAGTAACCCTAACCCTAACCCTTAGGGTTAGGGGTTAGGTACAGGAGAAAGAAGACGGTGTCCAGTGTTGTTTAGACAACCGAGATGCTCGGGCTCACTAGCCCATTAAAATCATGTTAAAGGTCTTTTTTAGTCTGTTTTTTTGTGCACAGGTGTCCAGTGGAGGAGCCATTTTCAAGGTGAGTAGGATTATCCCCACATGGTTTGATTCAATCCATGTGGGTACATTGTTTGTAATTTTTTAATCCATATTTTCTCTTTCATCAGCCTCTGTCTATTGGACCACCAGGCTGCTGACTCCAGTCCCAAGATTAGGACAGGGCTCCACGCTTGAGCAAAGTCTGGGGCCCCTAGCTGCTTTCCTTGATATAGCTGTCATTGTGTGTATGTGTGTGCGGGTTAGGGTTAGGGTTAGGTTAGGGTTAGGGTTAGGGTTAGGTTAAGGGGTGATGACCCGATGAAACGTTGGGCTAGGGAAAGTCAGCCTGGTGGCACGGATTTAACATGGAGGTGAATGGGTAAGTGTCAAATTTGTCATGTTGTGACATGTTGTCACAGTCACAGCGGCACACTGACAATCGCTGCCCGCCCCAAAGTCACTGGGGCCGGCCTCAGTCACCTGAGAGGCCGGTCCCTGTGTGTGGATCTTTCTATTCGATCCGGGACTCCGGGTCCGGGTCTGGCTCCATGGGTCTGTCCGGACCCCCCACGTGAGTCCACAACCCGAATCTGGGGTCCGTAGCACCTTCCCACGTGGAGTTATTGATGAATGAGCAAAATAGCCCCCACCTTTGCGCTCCGCACTCGCTGCAGTCTGTGTCAGCCCCCACCTTTGGGAAACACTCCAAACGGCCTAGCTCGGGCTCTGGACCACCTAGAAGGACGCGGTTTGGACCGGGACGCTCCAGGGACCCGGCCCTACACCCCCGAGTCCTCCAGGAGCGAACCAGAGCGGGTTAAGTCGCCCGCATGCCCGAAAAAGTGCTATTTATTCGGATCAAACACAGTGTGTTGTCCCTGTGGTATTATTTAATGCGTTGTGGCTGTCTGGATGGGGCTTATGAGACCTCCAGAGACCCCCAGCGACCTCCATAGCTGTTTATTGGTGATCTAAATTCGGGTAAAATTAATTAAAGCCCCTCATAGGGCTCCAGAGGGGACTTGTGACTTATTTTATCAAAGTGCTTCTCCTCTGG
Organism: Cottus gobio; assembly: GCA_023566465.1. Taxonomy (NCBI): domain Eukaryota; kingdom Metazoa; phylum Chordata; class Actinopteri; order Perciformes; family Cottidae; genus Cottus; species Cottus gobio. The sequence continues at coordinate 31,864 of CM042228.1, read as the reverse complement.
GTTGATGCTTTCCCTCTGCTCTAAGTGCTGAATAGCCTCTCATGATAAGTGATCAAGCCGAATTAGAGGCCTCTCAGGTGGGATTAAACTGGTCTGTGTGGGTCCTGGGACTCTTAAATACTTATTGAATGGTCTCTTACTTCGGGTAAAATTAATTAAAGCCCGTCATGGGGCTCCAGAGGGGACTTGTGACTTATTTTATCCATGTCAAAGTGCTTCTCCTCTGGGTTAATGCTGTTTGACTGCTGGGTTTGTGTCAATGTCCGCCCACCGGTGGAATCAACTGGTATAACATGCCGATTTTGACTCTTTCTTCGGATTAAACTGCTTTGTGGGGGTCCTGGGACTCTGAAATAATTATGGAAGGTGCTGTTGGTGCTCTTACTTCGGGTAACATTATTAAAAGACCGTCAGATGGCTCCAGGCGGCACTTATGACTTGTTTTACCCGGGGGATGCTGCACTCTGCTGGCGCAATAAATGTACTACAACCGGAGCGGTTTTAATTCAATTCTCTCCAGTTTGATCACTAAATTGGGTCTAGTTTGGGCTGTGGAGGTCCTAGAATGATGCGGTTTGGACCGGTGCACTCCAGGGACCCGGCCCTACACCCCAGAGTCCTCCAGGAGCGAACCAGAGCGGGTTAAGTCGCCCGCATGCCCAAAAAAGTGCTATTTATTCGGATCAAACACAGTGTGTTGTCCCTGTGATAATATTAAATGCATTGTGGCTCTCTGGAGGATTTGATAAGACCCCCAGTGATGAGGGGACATGTCTGGGCATAACCCTGAGGTCTGACCCCCCCTGGATGATTTCATGAGACCCGTAGTGATGAGGGACTCTGTCCGGGGTGAGGTGTGTGATGAGACCCCCCCTGGGAGACCCGTAGTGATGAGGGACTCTGTCCGGGGTGAGGTGTGTGATGAGACCCCCCCTGGGAGACCCGTAGTGATGAGGGACTCTGTCCGGGGTGAGGTGTGTGATGAGACCCCCCCTGGAGGATTTCATGAGACCCCCAGTGATGAGGGACTCTGCCCGGGCTGAGGTGTGTGATGAGACCCCCCCTGGAGGATTTCATGAGACCCCCAGTGATGAGGGACTCTGCCCGGGGTGAGGTGTGAGGTCTGACCCCCCCTGGGAAGATGAATAACACAGCCAGCCTTCACACACCATGTCTGGGCGAAGCGGTTCGATCTGACCCCCCAGGGAAGACCTTGGTCGGGATCTGGCTCCATGGGTCTGTCCGGACCCCCCACGTGAGTCCACAACCCGAATCTGGGGTCCGTAGCACCTTCCCACGGGGAGTTATTCATGAATGAGCAAAATAGCCCCCACCTTTGCGCACCGCAGTCGCTGCAGCCCCCACCTTTGGGAAACACTCCAAACGGCTTAGCTCGGGCTCTGGACCAGCTAGAAGGACGCGGTTTGGACTGGTGCACTCGGGCGGCCCTCCTCTACCCGACGGTGGTGTCCGGGAGAAGATCGGAGCAAGTTAAGCCCCCGCCCCGGGGGAGAGAGTGACGCAGAATGATGAGAGGAGAGGGGATGACTGTACAGCCCCCCCAGGAGTCAGGGACCCAGCCCGGGCGAAGCCATGTGATCTGACCCCCCAGGGAAGATTTTATAAGCCCCCAGTGATGAGGGACCCAGCCCGGGTGAAGGTGTGTGATCTGACCCCCCAGGTAAGATTTTATAAGCCCCCAGTGATGAGGGACCCATCCCGGGTGAAGGTGTGTGATCTGACCCCCCAGGGAAGATTTTATAAGCCCCCAGTGATGAGGGACTCTGTCTGGGCTGATGTGTGTGATCTGACCCCCCAGGTAAGATTTTATAGCCCCCCAGTGATGAGGGACCCATCCCGGGTGAAGGTGTGTGATCTGACCCCCCAGGGAAGATTTTATAAGCCCCCAGTGATGAGGGACTCTGTCTGGGCTGATGTGTGTGATCTGACCCCCCAGGTAAGATTTTATAGCCCCCCAGTGATGAGGGACCCAGCCCGGGTGAAGGTGTGTGATCTGACCCCCCAGGGAAGATTTTATAAGCCCCCAGTGATGAGGGACCCTGCCTGGGCTGATGTGTGTGATCTGACCCCCCAGGTAAGATTTTATAGCCCCCCAGTGATGAGGGACCCATCCCGGGTGAAGGTTAGGGTTAGGGTTAGGGTTAGGGTTAGGGTTAGGGTTAGGGTTAGGTAAGGGAAATTAAAACTCCATCCGCCGTGGACGGCAGGTGAAATGCACGGGCACACAAAACAGACCATATTCCTCCACTCTCTCTTTAAGATCTTGTTTTTTTCTCTTTTTTTACCTATCGCTGGTCCTTCCATTATATAGGTACAGGTAAGTCCCAACAGGTAAGTTTTACCCTTTGAATCATGTTCCTCTTATTACCCTCTTTCGTTCAACCCACTTGGATGGACAGTTTTTAATTTTTCTATCCACTGTCTTTCTTTTCTTATTCTCTGTTTTTTTGTCCAGCATGTTCCGGATTCCAAACCTGAGATGGAGAGGTTGTTGCTGCCATGTTCTCTAAAATGGGTATACACGACGGTAAGTTTCTCAGTTTTATTAATAAAATACATATGCTGTTTGAGTCTCTGTCGCAGACTGTTCCCAGTTTCTCCCACATACAGTCTGCCACAGGCCTTACATTCCACAGCATAGACCAGGTTGACTGATTCCAGCCCCAATTTTTGCCAGACTGGGGCCCCCCGGTCCGTATGTACGTTCCTGATGAACTTCACCCTCCTGTATACCTGGTCCAGTATGTCTATTTTCTTTTTACTGCCCAAGGACGCATGTACTAAGTGCTCTTTTAAATTCTTGTTCCGTTTAAAAGCTGCTATAATTTTAAAATTGGCCATTGGCTCCACCACACTCTGGAGTGTCTTAAAGTTTTTCTTTATTTTGGAGTTCAGGGTTAGGGAGGCAGGGGAGAGAATGGACACAAATGGGATGATCTTTTCCCCATCTTTATTACCTCTCTCAGGTCTATCCCCCCGTCCAATGCTATCTCTCACCTCCGTCCTAATTGTTTTGAGGAACGTTCTGCTGTATCCTCTTGGTCGGAGGGCTTTGAACAGGGTTCTCACTGCCACCTCCACGTCATCCTCCACCGTGCAGATCCTATAATATCTTATAATTTGGGATTTAATAATCCCCCCATAGGTATGTTTGGGATGATAGCTAGATTTGTGCAGGAGTGCATGCGTGTCGGTTGGTTTGAAAAAGACCCTGGTTCCCAACCTCCCCCTCCCCTCCCCCCCCATAACAAAGACCTCCGTGTCAAGAAATTCAATCTTCTCCTTTTGTAGATTGTATTTTACGGAGATCGACGTGTGGTGTGCATTTAAAATTGAAATGAACTCCTTGAACTCTTGTTCCGTGTGGTTCCAGACACCGAATATGTCATCCAGGTACCGTGTGTACAGGGATGGCACCTTCCCGCATTTGGGGAAGACCGTCCGCTCCCAATCTGCCATATAGATGTTTGCATAGGCTGGAGCGAACTTCTTCCCCATCGCGGTTCCGTGCACCTGGAGATAGCACCTGGAGTCAAATTCAAAGTCGTTCCTTGTCAGGCCCAACTCCAAAAACGTAAGAAGGGCCTCATCCGGTCTTTCAGAGTCCGGGTACCTCCGAAAGATATCCTTGACCGCTCGTAAACCGAGTCCTGTCTCGATGTTTGTATACAAAGAATCAATATCAATCGAGAAGAGCATTGACCCCGGCAAGATACGCACTTTCTTTATTATATCCACAAATTCATAGGTGTCTTTGATGTAACTTTTGTGCCGCTGTGACAAAGGGTTGAGATAAAAGTCAATAAATTCTGCAATTCTATAGGATTCACTCCCGCAGTCCGAAACAATCGGGTTAGGGTTAGGGTTAGGGTTAGGGTAGGGTTAGGGTTAGGGTTAGGGTTAGGGTTAGGGTTGGGTTAGGGTGGGGCAGCCCCAAGCTGTAAAAACAGCACAGGACTGCCAGTGCACTCTCCATGCAGGAGCCAGTCCCGGTCCCCCAGGGCCCCGCCCGGATCTGCTCCAACCGCTCCCTCATCATGGTGTGGCATAGTGGCCTTAACATAAAACACACACATATCAAAGATGATTTTAGAATACACAATATCAGTATGTTGATTACTATGTAAACAATAACTGGTAAGTATTTTAGAACACACAATGTCAATTATGTTGATCATTATGTAATAAATAACAGGTGAGTAACTGTGTGAACATTGTTATGTTTTCTTCTTCTTTCTCCTCTTCCCTTTGCTCCGCAGGACGTCCCGTGAAGTCTGGATCGGTCCTGGAGTCCTCTGGCGCTGTCGCCGATGGGGCCCGCTAGGCCCGGTCTCTCCCTGAAACTCACGTGTCCGCTAGCATGTAGCATGTAGCATGTAGCTCCGTCGTCGCGTCTGGCTGCAGGAGCGCGTCCCTCGTGCGAGGGTCTGTGGCTTCGGCGTTGGACTGGCGGCCTCCTCCGTCCGCGTCGTGGTCCCCCGCAGGCTTGGCTCCGTTTCCTCCGGTCTCGTGACTCACGTCGGCTCTGCTTACCCCCGGTCCTAGTAGCGTCGAGCTGTAAGGCCTGGCGTGCAGCTCCGTTGGTGTCCTCCTTCGTCGAGTGATGCACCTAGCTGTGCACGTAGCTCCGGAGAGTGAGCCAGCGGCGGTCTGTGCACCCGCCATGCTCCTCGCGCTCATCGACGAGCGACCGTCTACTTGTACGTGGTGGGAGGCCGGGCCCCTGCGGGCCCTTAGCCTTTAATTGTGAAAAACAATCCGGAAACTTAATAAAGTTTTTACCTTTTATTTTCAGAAAGGCACGGCAACAGGTAAGTGACAGGTGGAACGTTTCGGTCTGTTCAGACCTTGGGTTAGGGTTAGGGTTAGGGTTAGGGTTAGGGTTAGGGTTAGGGTTAGGGGTTAGGGTTAGGGTTAGGGTTAGGGTTAGGTTAAGGTGTGATGACCCGATGAAACGTTTGATGATCGTCTGTAGATTTCTTTGTGTTCGTCCTAGAGACCTGAAATTTGGTGTGTGGGTTTGTTGTACAGGGCCTCACGTTTGAGCAAAGTCTGGGGCCCCCAGCTGCTTTCCTTGATATGGCTGTCATTGACCCCTGTTGATTTGTGTGTTTGATGATCGTCTCTAGCTGAGGCCCGGTTGGGGCTAGGTGGCTTAAACTCGGGGTGTATATATGCCCTACAGAGCTACACGCCTGAGCAAAGTCTGGGGCCCCCAGCTGCTTTCCTTGATATGGCTGTCATTGACCCCTGTTGATTTGTGTGTTTGATGATCGTCTCTAGCTGAGGCCCGGTTGGGGCTAGGTGGCTTAAACTCGGGGTGTATATATGCCCTACAGAGCTACACGCCTGAGCAAAGTCTGGGGCCCCTAGCTGCTTTCCTTGATATAGCTGTCATTGTGTGTATGTGTGTGCATGGGTGTGTGTGTGTGTGTGTGTGTGTGTGTGTGTGTGTGTGTGTGTGTGTGTGTGTGTGTGTGTGTGCGTGCATGTCTCAGTGCATGCATGCTGGGTACTTGTGGGCCGGGTTAGACCCCTGGTGGTGAGGAATTACATTGAATAAACTTGAATCAAATTGAATTAAAATGAATTAAATTGAACTGAACTCCCTGACTTGTATTCAAATACATTGGAGGAGCTGAGTCCTTTGCTTTCATTTCATTCCTTAGGCGATGCTGCCATCTGCTGGCGAGAGTGGTGTGGTACAACCAAAGCGTTTTTAAATCAATGTCTCCTGCGGAGTGGTTTCAACACTAAATCAGGTCTGGATCAGGCTGTGGACCACCTAGAAGGATGCGGTTTGGACTGTGGTGCTCAGGAGACCCGGGTCTACACCTCAGAGTCCTCCAGGAGCGAATCAGAGAGGGTTAAGCCGCCCCCTGCCCGTAAAAGTGCACTTTCTTCGGATCAAACACAGTGTTTTGTGCCTGTGGCATTATTAAATGTATTGTGGGTGTCTGGAGGGGGCTTGAAGTGCTTGTGTGACACCCGCTGGGCTTCCATGAGACACGGGCACAGCCTTGTGTCAGTCGGTGGGAGGGCCTCAGGCCGAAAAATCAGGCTGTCCACTGGATGGCCAGGTGACATTGATCCCACAATATTATTTACAATATAACAGTTTTTTTGTATATATATATATATATATATATATAATGAACACAATTAGGTTTCTTTTTTTTAATATATAAACACTGAGGTTGTGGTTAGGTGTGCACTCCACTGGTTGTGGTTAGGCGTGTACCCCACTGGTTGTGGTTAGGGTTAGGGGCTAGATGGGGCTAGATGGCCTAAACTACAGGGCTACACGCCTGAGCAAAGTCTGGGGCCCCCAGCTGCTTTCCTTGATATAGCTGTCATTGGCCCCTGCTGTTGGTGTTGGTCAGGTGGATCAGTGATGAGGGTACTCTGGCACCAACTAGTGGAGCAGACTGGTAAAACATGCAATTGTGCTACTTTGAAAGATCCAGCAGACAGGGTTATTGCTGGGTGCAATAAAAACACATTTAAAGGACTTTCTGACACAGCACTATATTGGGGGATCCACCAGAGCACCCTCTTGCAAGATCTGTTGGTTTGAGCTCACTGGCTAGCTGCTACCGGAAGTTAGCTTTCTAAAGGGTCTGCAGAATTGTGCTTTATGATTATCACTCAAGGCAACCGGGTCAATGTTCCCATCGAGTATCGAGCAGTTTTGACCTTGTCCTGAGGAGTTATTAACCTTTGAAGGGGCTTAATTGGTCTTTTTTCGGGCTTTTCAAAACCCTCTCAGGCAGAGATGCTGAGGGCTACAGAGTCAGGGCCGCCATGGTTGGGCCCCACTGGGGAGTGGGTACAAGGTGGAAAAGAAAGCTAAGCTCTGCCATGTTTAGAAGAAAAAAAGCTTTGTTCAGCTCAATATCTGCAGGTGCTCTCAGATCCGTTACAGCGTACAGCCTTCCCAGCTCCCTGATTTCAGACAGCCAATTAACTCTTGTGAATGCTTTGGAGGAAATTTCACCACATGGCCTCCTTGTGGGCCCTGTACAGAGCGTCTGTGCAAAATTTCGGATACATTGTACAAGCCGTTGTGAAGTTATGGACACTTTTACATTGATCAAAGGATATGAAAAAAGGAGGGAATCTGGAGCCAATTTGACCTTTTGGACGGTTTTTGGGTGCCTTAACGTGCAGCTACTGATCCCAAACTTTAGGCCATCTATGTTCAGGTGCTCCTCTCGGGCTGAGAAAAGGATCCAGGTCTCTAACTTGTTTTAAAGTATTAAAATATAATTAAAAGACTGGTTTCATAGCCATTTGGGTGTGCGTGGCTGTGTGTGTGTGTGTGTGTGTGTGTGTGTTTGTGCATGTTTGTGTCTGTGTGTTTGTGAGAGCTTGTGTGTGTGTGTGCTGTGTGGGTCTGTGTGTGTGTTTGTCTGTGTGTGTGTGTCTGTGTGTGTGTGTGTGAGTGTGTGTGTGTGTCTGTGTGTGTGAGTGAGTGAGTGTGTGTGTGCGTGTGTGGGTCTGTGTGTGTCTGTGTGTGTGTGTGTGTGTGTGTGTGCGCGTACATGTGTGTGTGTTTGTCTGTGTGAGTGAGTGTGTGTGTGTGTGAGTGTGTATGTGTGTATGTGTATGTTTTGTGTATTTGTTTGTGTGTGTGTGTGTGTGTGTGTGTGTGTGTGTCTGTTTGTGTGAGAGTTTGTATGTGTGTGTGTGTGTGTGCGTACATGTGTATGTGTGTGTGTGTGTGTGTGCGTACATGTGTATGTGTGTGTGTGTGTGTGTGTGTGTGCATGTGTGTGAGCGCTTGTGTATGTTTTGTGTATTTGTTTGTGTGTGTGTGTGTGTGTCTGTTTGTGTGTGTGTGTGTGTGTGCGCGTACATGTGTGTGTGTTTGTCTGTGTGAGTGAGTGTGTGTGTGTGAGTGTGTATGTGTGTATGTGTATGTTTTGTGTATTTGTTTGTGTGGGTGTGTGTCTGTTTGTGTGAGAGTTTGTATGTGTGTGTGTGCGTACATGTGTATGTGTGTGTGCGTACATGTGTGTGTGTGTGTGTGTGTGTGTGCATGTGTGTGAGCGCTTGTGTATGTTTTGTGTATTTGTTTGTGTGTGTGTGTGTGTGTGTGTCTGTTTGTGTGTGTGTGTGTGTGCGCGTACATGTGTGTGTGTTTGTCTGTGTGAGTGAGTGAGTGTGTGTGTGAGTGTGCGTGTGTGTTTGTGTGTGAGTCTGCTGTGGATAGCTCGACCTTTGGCCTTGGCCTTCTATTCTGTCCTCCGGTGGAAGTTGGCATATGGGTTAGGGTTAGGGTTAGGGTTAGGGTTAGGGTTAGGGTTAGGGTTGGGTTAGGGTTAGGGTTAGGGTTAGGGTTAGGGTTAGGGTTAGGGTTAGGGTTAGGGGTTAGGGTTAGGGTTAGGGTTAGGGTTAGGGTTTTTTTGGGGAAAACCCACTGCTAAAAAGCAGCAGGAGCCCCTGTTGCATTGTCCATCCCGAGACCTGTCCTCAGCATCTCAGCGCTCATTTAGGCCCCCAGCCTGTCTGGTTCCCAGGAGTGTGATCCAGCGTCTTTCTGCTGATCTCCTCTGTGTGTTTGTCCATTTTGGATTATTTTCTATTATTGTGACCTGCATTTTCTCCCAGCTGTGCTGGAGCAGGTGTCTGACTAACGGAGTGTACATATTCTTTCTCTTTGTATAATTGTATTTATGTTGTGCGAATCTTGTGGAGAGAGCGCTCCCTGTTTCTCCTACATATTGAGCTTTGCAACTTTTGCAGGACATTAAATAGACACAATTTATAGTGGACAGTTTTCCATTAGACATGTTTTTAAATACTTCCCCTGTATACTGATTATTAAACCACCTCCTCTGTTTAAAGTATTGCCCTCTGGTGGTGGAATTATGGGATGTTTTTGGTGTGACTTTTGCTCTCACTAAGAGGTCCTGTAAGTTCTTATTTTTGCGAAACGCTGGCACAATAGTATATTCTTCTAAGTTTTTGGAAGTGTCGTTCATTGATTTAAAATTTGTTCTACATTTATTAACTAAGTCCTTAGTGGACGGTGAATATGTCGTAATAAATGGGAGGTTAGAGGTCACTCTGATGGGTCTGCTTTCTAAAAAGTTTCTAAGCGCTTTCCTACAGAAAGACCTAGAGTACCCCCTAGTGGCCAGAGCTCGAAAGAGAATATTAACTGCCTGGAAGAAGTCTTCAGGTCTGGTGCATATACGATGAAACCTGAGTAATTGTGCCTTAATGAGGCCTGCAAAAGTGTGCTTTGGATGGAAGCTGGTTTTGAAGAGTAGAGCATGACTGTCTGTCTCCTTAAAGAATACTTTTGTATCTAGTGAGGCCGAATTGGAGAAATTATCACCTTTAAAAGTGGTGGTGTCCAGGAAGTCGACAGTAGACATACTCCATGTAGATTTAATTTTTATGGAGTCTCTGTGCGTATTCAGAGTGTCTATAAAGATCTCAAACTCCTCCTTAGAGTGGGTCCAGACACCCCATATATCATCTAAATACCTATAATAATGTAGAGGCTTCAATCTACATGCCTTAAGGGCTGAGTCCTCCCATTGTGCCATAAAAATGTTGGCATAGGCCGGAGCGAATTTTTTGCCCATGGCCGTCCCTTTAATTTGTAGGAAATATTCCTGATTAAATACAAAGTCATTTCTATTCAAATTGATTTCTAATAGTTGGAGTAATTCTTTTTCTGGCCTGTGTTTATCTGGATTTTTTTGAAAGGCTGCTTTAATAGCTTGTATGCCTTCTGTACTGTCAATATTTGTGTATAGACTATCAACGTCTATAGTGAACAACAATGCGGTTTGTGGGATTTTTAAGTCCGCCACCACCTTAATAAAATGATAAGTATCTTTGACATAACTGGGGTGTGTCACTGAAAGGGGATTGAGAAATGCATCTAGATATTCAGCTGTACGGTAAGTTTCGCTGCTACAATCAGAGACAATAGGTCGACCTGGGGGAATTTCATTTGGTCTGCTCCACATTGTAGGATCTTTATGTATTTTAGGTAGCATATAGAATATTCTAGCTCTGGGTTCGACATTACCCATTAAATAATTTTTTTGTTTACTATTAATAAATTTCTTGTCATATAATGATTGAATGATCTTATTTACCATTGGAATTGTGTCCCTGAAGATAGGTTTTTTTAGTTTGACATAGTATTTAGGGTCCTGCAGTTGTCTATATCCCTCCCACAGATACTGTTCCCGGTCCATTATTACAACCGCGCTTCCTTTATCTGCCGGTTTGATAATAACATTTTTATTCCTAACTAAGTCTGACAAGGCCCGGAGTTCCTGTGTATTGAGGTTTGGTGGAGCCTGATGTATATTAAAATGATTATTAAAGTAATTTAGATCTTGGCTAGTTAACCTGCTTATTTCTGGTGGAATTTCAGATTGGGGAGGGGACCAGGTGGACTTCTCCGTAAAAGGTAATCTTTGTGAGGATGGTGAATCCTTAAAATATACTGCTAATTTCATCCTTCTATGATATTGTTGCAGGTCAAAACGACCCTGTGCCACAATATCTTTGTTGGTGCCCTTTGTTGGGATAAAATTTAGTCCCTTGTTTAGGAGAGAGAGTTGTGCATCTGTACATTTGAATGTCTTTGATAAATTAATGACAGTTTTCAACCCCTCCTGTACAGGTAGGTTACTGGGGATAACTAATTTAAAATACTAGACCAATGTTCAAAGATCCTGCTCGCCGTCTCCGGAGTCCAGTGGATGTTGTCCGGACCCGTCTGGAATCGTGCCGTCGGCAGCATGGGGATGTAGTCCTCCAGGGATGCGATGTAGATGTTGAGGCCGTCCAGGCATTGTCTCTCCTTCACCGGTAGACCAGGGTCGTAGTTGATTTGGGGGACGTAGATTCGGCTGCAGGGGAATTGTTGTCTCGCCATCCTCATCATCCCTTGGAGTTGCTTGATGGCGGTCTGCTTCGTTCTCTGGATTCTATTGTTTATTCCAAACGATAGAATAATTTTTTCCACCTCCAGTTCTGAGGAGACGGACTCCAGGATCCCCTCAGCATGTCTGAATGTGGCTCCCGGGAAAGAGTCAATTTGGAGGTCAATGATGTTGTGCGGCGGGAATCTGTACACATTAGAATCACCCATAATAAACCACTTTTCTCGGATGTGTGTCAGCCATTCCTTACTTTTGTTGTTGGAGGATGAGTGTCTGGTCGGTCGGTGAATCTTTGATGCTGTGGGTGTGTTTGATTTTTCTGCTGCAGGTGGTGCAGTTGAGTCCAGGCGTGTCTGGACTGCAGACTGGAGTCTGTGAAGTCTGGAAGGTGTAGGGGTCAGCTGAATGGCCTCTGGATTCCTCAACAGGTAAGTATCGGTGGGTTCTTCTCTTAAAATTGAGGTAAGTGTTTTCTGTGAGAGGTCTTCGGGGGTGTCTTGAGGTGTCCGTATGAGTTGGCCTTTCGGTCTGGGGGGCAGGGGGGAGGAGAGGAGGTCAGTCTCCTTCCTCGGAGTGAGGGAGAGGAGGGGATCCAACATGGGTGGGCGTGGCCTCATGGGTCTGATTCTCTGAGTGAGAGGGAGGAATTGATCTGGAGTGGATGCCACCTCCACAATGTCCGGAGTGGCATCACTGTTCAGCGATGGCTCAGATTCCTCCTCCGATTCTAACTCCTCCGTGCTCTGTGTGGGAGGGGGGGCTCTTGAGCGTGTGGGTGCAGGGCCACTGACCTGTGAAGCTGGGGGAGTCTGGGGGAGGGGGGGAGGGGGAGAGAGCTGAGGGAACTCCTCTGTGGCTTCCTGTGATGCAGGAGCTGATGTGCCGTCCTGCTGGAGACTCTCCAGTCCCTCTTTTATCGCCTCTTTTGCCAGTTGCAGAGAGTCCTGTGTCAATCTCCTGCCAAAAGCTCTTTTGGCCCAGGTTATGGCTATTTCAAAGGGTTCCCTCCATTCCCTGGTTGTGAGATCATATAGCTTTTCTATTTCTATCTTCAATGCCTTCTCATAGTGATCTCTTAAAATAGTCAAAGTGTTCTGGGCCCAATTCTTTGCATTTTCTTCAATACGCCCCTGGGTGTGGGGGTTTGGTAATGCAGGTTTAATCAGTGAGGCCAGGTAAGTTTCTGTTCTAATAATGGTGATCGGAGGTTTTTTATTTCTACTCACGTTGTTGAAGTGATGAGCAGTCTTTATAATTCTGTTTAGGATGCGACACTTCTTCGCGAAGTCTGGGTCCTCTGACAGCGGCTTGTCGCGGGGTCCGTGATGGTCGGGGGGGCGACGTCGTGGCGATTCCCCTCTGCCGTTCTCCTGTCTTCTACCCCCTCTTTGGTCCCGCTGTTCCCTCGTCGGGTTGCGCCCCCAGTGGGCGTCCCGGTCCCGGGACACTGAAGCTTGTCTGCGTCCCCCTCTCTCGTTATAGTTACGGCGGGGAGGGATGTGGTCCGCGTCTCTGCCGCGTCTTCGCTCGCCGCTGGCTGCTGGCGCGCGCGCATCGCGGGAGCGATCTCGGCGTCTTCCCGAGTGAAAGTCATTTCTCCGGTCATTATAATGACTTTTGTAGTCCCTTACCGGATGGTAGAAGTCACGAGGGTCCCCGGAACGGTCCCGGTGTCTCCGCGGTGCGTCCTGGTGGTGTGTCACGTGATAGTCCTCCGTACCACGTCTCCTCCGTGCCGCCGCAGCAGCGCGCCCCGCGCTTCGGCTGCGGGAGCGATGCTCTCGTCTCCGTGGGGAGTAACGGCGCTGTGGGGAGTGGCGGCGTTGTGGTGTGCCGTACCCTCTTCGTCCGTTCCTTACTACGGACGCGTAGGACCTGCGCCCTCGGGGCGGGGGGCTGTGGCGTCTGGGTGCGGAGTCAGCGCGCCGTCTTGCGCTTCGCGCCCCCGTTCTGTCGCGCGTGTACCCGGGGTATTCTTCGTCGGCGTACCTGTTGCGCTCCTGCTGCCTCGAGGGGATCCTGTCCCTCCGGGGGGACACGGGCCTGCTTCGGGGGTCAGGGTTGGGGTTGCGAGGTCTGCGGCCTCTGCTGTAGTCCACCGTCGTCCAGTCGTCACGTCGGTCGCGACTATAGTAGGTCATGGCGGTGGCTAATGGCTAATGGCTAATCCACGGACATTCGAGAAAAAGAGAGGGAAAAGGAGCTTCCGACTTTTCTTTTTTCTTTTTTATTTCTCGAAAGTTCAATCAACTTTTTTTATAAAACAAAACTGAAGAAAACGAATAAAGCGACGTTTCGGTTTACATTAAAACCTTCATCAGGCTAACTAAGAAACTGTGGTGCATAACTTAACATGTTTGTGGAGCAACGATGAACATGACCGTCCATCATCAGTGCTGCCGGAAAAGGAAGATAAATCAGTGCATTTCCGTTCTCCAGAGGTCAAATGTCACTGGACGTGAACGGATTGACTCCGCCCCTGTGTCGAGATACTCACGTGACTCTTCCTTCCTCTTTAACAATGAACATTGCAGTGACAGTGCTTTGATCTTTCTGTACAAAATTGTGTAACAAACAATGATATTCACATATGACTGGATCCTTGCAATATGAAGCTTCTATACAATTTTCCAAAATCATTCTGTGCATTAAAATTAAAGCGATTGGTAACAGGTAAGTATTCATATCACACTGTACATGCAGTTGAAATAAAAATATTCATAAACAGGATACCTGGAATCATGCATCAAGGTGAGAACATGTAATACAACAAAGGTGAGTATTCAAAGAGTCTTTTTTCATTACAGATTATTTTTGTGATGAGTGAACTATGGTTTCATATATCTTTGTCTATGATCTGGTAAGTATTCTTAAAGATTTTTACCTTGATAGTAAACTCTTTTATATAAAAGACAGAGAATTCACTACCGGTGTGGATTCTAATTGGTTGAGTTTAGGGAATACATGTAAGGTAAGTATTCCTAAAAATTGACCTTGATAGGAAATTCTCTTATAAAATGCAGAGAGTTAACTACCGGTGTGGATTCTAATTGGTTGAGTTTAGGGAATTCATATTTCACTCATATGATAAGGTAAGTATTCTCAAAATTTGACCCTGATAGGAAACCTCTTATAAAATGCAGAGAATTAACTACCGGTGTGGATTCTAATTGGTTGAGTTTAGGGAATACATGTAAGGTAAGTGTTCTCAAAAATTGACCTTGATAGGAAACCTCTTATAAAATGCAGAGAATTAACTACCGGTGTGGATTCTAATTGGTTGAGTTTAGGGAATACCTGTAAGGCAAGTATTCTTAAAAATTGACCTTGATAGGAAATTCTCTTATAAATGCAGAGAATTAACTACAGGTGTGGATTCTAATTGGTTGAGTTTAGGGAATTCATGTAAGGTAAGTATTCTTAAAAATTGACCTTGATAGGAAATTCTCTTATAAAATGCAGAGAGTTAACTACCGGTGTGGATTCTAATTGGTTGAGTTTAGGGAATTCATATTTCACCCATATGATAAGGTAAGTATTCTCAAAATTTGACCCTGATAGGAAACCTCTTATAAAATGCAGAGAATTAACTACAGGTGTGGATTCTAATTGGTTGAGTTTAGGGAACACATGTAAGGTAAGTATTCTCAAAAATTGACCTTGATAGGAAACCTCTTATAAAATGCAGAGAATTAACTACAGGTGTGGATTCTAATTGGTTGAGTTTAGGGAATTCATGTAAGGTAAGTATTCTCTAAAAATTGACCTTGATAGGAAACCTCTTATAAAATGCAGAGAATTAACTACAGGTGTGGATTCTAATTGGTTGAGTTTAGGGAATTCATGTAAGGTAAGTATTCTCTAAAAATTGACCTTGATAGGAAATTCTCTTATAAATGCAGAGAATTAACTACAGGTGTGGATTCTAATTGGTTGAGTTTAGGGAATACCTGTAAGGTAAGTATTCTTAAAAATTGACCTTGATAGGAAACTCTCTTATAAATGCAGAGAATTAACTACAGGTGTGGATTCTAATTGGTTGAGTTTAGGGAATTCATGTAAGGTAAGTATTCTCTAAAAATTGACCTTGATAGGAAACCTCTTATAAAATGCAGAGAATTAACTACAGGTGTGGATTCTAAATGGTTGAGTTTAGGGCATTCATATTTCACTCATATGATAAGGTAAGTATTCTAAAAAGTTGACCTTGATAGGAAACCTCTTATAAAATGCAGAGAATTAACTACAGGTGTGAATACTAAATAATTGCATCCGGAAAATTCAAATGTACTTTGTGTTCAAATCAGTATTCTTTTTCAGGATCCACCTTAGGTATGAAGTCTTTTTTTGTGGAAGGCAGGGGTTGGGTTTAGGCGTGTATTCAAATTGGTTGAGTTTAGGGTTAGATTCTTGGGTTATGCCTAATGCAATATTTAAATCAGCTAAGCGGAGGCCCAAACAGGGGAAAAAAGAACGCAGAGTAAACAAAGGACCGGAAACGGGAGGCACGAGCCGGATAGGTTAGGGTTTTTTTGGGGAAAACCCACTGCTAAAAAGCAGCAGGAGCCCCTGTTGCATTGTCCATCCCGAGACCTGTCCTCAGCATCTCAGCGCTCATTTAGGCCCCCAGCCTGTCTGGTTCCCAGGAGTGTGATCCAGCGTCTTTCTGCTGATCTCCTCTGTGTGTTTGTCCATTTTGGATTATTTTCTATTATTGTGACCTGCATTTTCTCCCAGCTGTGCTGGAGCAGGTGTCTGACTAACGGAGTGTACATATTCTTTCTCTTTGTATAATTGTATTTATGTTGTGCGAATCTTGTGGAGAGAGCGCTCCCTGTTTCTCCTACATATTGAGCTTTGCAACTTTTGCAGGACATTAAATAGACACAATTTATAGTGGACAGTTTTCCATTAGACATGTTTTTAAATACTTCCCCTGTATACTGATTATTAAACCACCTCCTCTGTTTAAAGTATTGCCCTCTGGTGGTGGAATTATGGGATGTTTTTGGTGTGACTTTTGCTCTCACTAAGAGGTCCTGTAAGTTCTTATTTTTGCGAAACGCTGGCACAATAGTATATTCTTCTAAGTTTTTGGAAGTGTCGTTCATTGATTTAAAATTTGTTCTACATTTATTAACTAAGTCCTTAGTGGACGGTGAATATGTCGTAATAAATGGGAGGTTAGAGGTCACTCTGATGGGTCTGCTTTCTAAAAAGTTTCTAAGCGCTTTCCTACAGAAAGACCTAGAGTACCCCCTAGTGGCCAGAGCTCGAAAGAGAATATTAACTGCCTGGAAGAAGTCTTCAGGTCTGGTGCATATACGATGAAACCTGAGTAATTGTGCCTTAATGAGGCCTGCAAAAGTGTGCTTTGGATGGAAGCTGGTTTTGAAGAGTAGAGCATGACTGTCTGTCTCCTTAAAGAATACTTTTGTATCTAGTGAGGCCGAATTGGAGAAATTATCACCTTTAAAAGTGGTGGTGTCCAGGAAGTCGACAGTAGACATACTCCATGTAGATTTAATTTTTATGGAGTCTCTGTGCGTATTCAGAGTGTCTATAAAGATCTCAAACTCCTCCTTAGAGTGGGTCCAGACACCCCATATATCATCTAAATACCTATAATAATGTAGAGGCTTCAATCTACATGCCTTAAGGGCTGAGTCCTCCCATTGTGCCATAAAAATGTTGGCATAGGCCGGAGCGAATTTTTTGCCCA
Source organism: Cottus gobio (assembly GCA_023566465.1). Lineage (NCBI taxonomy): Eukaryota > Metazoa > Chordata > Actinopteri > Perciformes > Cottidae > Cottus > Cottus gobio. The sequence goes on along the minus strand of CM042228.1, from coordinate 15,202 downwards.
TGGCCGTCCCTTTAATTTGTAGGAAATATTCCTGATTAAATACAAAGTCATTTCTATTCAAATTGATTTCTAATAGTTGGAGTAATTCTTTTTCTGGCCTGTGTTTATCTGGATTTTTTTGAAAGGCTGCTTTAATAGCTTGTATGCCTTCTGTACTGTCAATATTTGTGTATAGACTATCAACGTCTATAGTGAACAACAATGCGGTTTGTGGGATTTTTAAGTCCGCCACCACCTTAATAAAATGATAAGTATCTTTGACATAACTGGGGTGTGTCACTGAAAGGGGATTGAGAAATGCATCTAGATATTCAGCTGTACGGTAAGTTTCGCTGCTACAATCAGAGACAATAGGTCGACCTGGGGGAATTTCATTTGGTCTGCTCCACATTGTAGGATCTTTATGTATTTTAGGTAGCATATAGAATATTCTAGCTCTGGGTTCGACATTACCCATTAAATAATTTTTTTGTTTACTATTAATAAATTTCTTGTCATATAATGATTGAATGATCTTATTTACCATTGGAATTGTGTCCCTGAAGATAGGTTTTTTTAGTTTGACATAGTATTTAGGGTCCTGCAGTTGTCTATATCCCTCCCACAGATACTGTTCCCGGTCCATTATTACAACCGCGCTTCCTTTATCTGCCGGTTTGATAATAACATTTTTATTCCTAACTAAGTCTGACAAGGCCCGGAGTTCCTGTGTATTGAGGTTTGGTGGAGCCTGATGTATATTAAAATGATTATTAAAGTAATTTAGATCTTGGCTAGTTAACCTGCTTATTTCTGGTGGAATTTCAGATTGGGGAGGGGACCAGGTGGACTTCTCCGTAAAAGGTAATCTTTGTGAGGATGGTGAATCCTTAAAATATACTGCTAATTTCATCCTTCTATGATATTGTTGCAGGTCAAAACGACCCTGTGCCACAATATCTTTGTTGGTGCCCTTTGTTGGGATAAAATTTAGTCCCTTGTTTAGGAGAGAGAGTTGTGCATCTGTACATTTGAATGTCTTTGATAAATTAATGACAGTTTTCAACCCCTCCTGTACAGGTAGGTTACTGGGGATAACTAATTTAAAATACTAGACCAATGTTCAAAGATCCTGCTCGCCGTCTCCGGAGTCCAGTGGATGTTGTCCGGACCCGTCTGGAATCGTGCCGTCGGCAGCATGGGGATGTAGTCCTCCAGGGATGCGATGTAGATGTTGAGGCCGTCCAGGCATTGTCTCTCCTTCACCGGTAGACCAGGGTCGTAGTTGATTTGGGGGACGTAGATTCGGCTGCAGGGGAATTGTTGTCTCGCCATCCTCATCATCCCTTGGAGTTGCTTGATGGCGGTCTGCTTCGTTCTCTGGATTCTATTGTTTATTCCAAACGATAGAATAATTTTTTCCACCTCCAGTTCTGAGGAGACGGACTCCAGGATCCCCTCAGCATGTCTGAATGTGGCTCCCGGGAAAGAGTCAATTTGGAGGTCAATGATGTTGTGCGGCGGGAATCTGTACACATTAGAATCACCCATAATAAACCACTTTTCTCGGATGTGTGTCAGCCATTCCTTACTTTTGTTGTTGGAGGATGAGTGTCTGGTCGGTCGGTGAATCTTTGATGCTGTGGGTGTGTTTGATTTTTCTGCTGCAGGTGGTGCAGTTGAGTCCAGGCGTGTCTGGACTGCAGACTGGAGTCTGTGAAGTCTGGAAGGTGTAGGGGTCAGCTGAATGGCCTCTGGATTCCTCAACAGGTAAGTATCGGTGGGTTCTTCTCTTAAAATTGAGGTAAGTGTTTTCTGTGAGAGGTCTTCGGGGGTGTCTTGAGGTGTCCGTATGAGTTGGCCTTTCGGTCTGGGGGGCAGGGGGGAGGAGAGGAGGTCAGTCTCCTTCCTCGGAGTGAGGGAGAGGAGGGGATCCAACATGGGTGGGCGTGGCCTCATGGGTCTGATTCTCTGAGTGAGAGGGAGGAATTGATCTGGAGTGGATGCCACCTCCACAATGTCCGGAGTGGCATCACTGTTCAGCGATGGCTCAGATTCCTCCTCCGATTCTAACTCCTCCGTGCTCTGTGTGGGAGGGGGGGCTCTTGAGCGTGTGGGTGCAGGGCCACTGACCTGTGAAGCTGGGGGAGTCTGGGGGAGGGGGGGAGGGGGAGAGAGCTGAGGGAACTCCTCTGTGGCTTCCTGTGATGCAGGAGCTGATGTGCCGTCCTGCTGGAGACTCTCCAGTCCCTCTTTTATCGCCTCTTTTGCCAGTTGCAGAGAGTCCTGTGTCAATCTCCTGCCAAAAGCTCTTTTGGCCCAGGTTATGGCTATTTCAAAGGGTTCCCTCCATTCCCTGGTTGTGAGATCATATAGCTTTTCTATTTCTATCTTCAATGCCTTCTCATAGTGATCTCTTAAAATAGTCAAAGTGTTCTGGGCCCAATTCTTTGCATTTTCTTCAATACGCCCCTGGGTGTGGGGGTTTGGTAATGCAGGTTTAATCAGTGAGGCCAGGTAAGTTTCTGTTCTAATAATGGTGATCGGAGGTTTTTTATTTCTACTCACGTTGTTGAAGTGATGAGCAGTCTTTATAATTCTGTTTAGGATGCGACACTTCTTCGCGAAGTCTGGGTCCTCTGACAGCGGCTTGTCGCGGGGTCCGTGATGGTCGGGGGGGCGACGTCGTGGCGATTCCCCTCTGCCGTTCTCCTGTCTTCTACCCCCTCTTTGGTCCCGCTGTTCCCTCGTCGGGTTGCGCCCCCAGTGGGCGTCCCGGTCCCGGGACACTGAAGCTTGTCTGCGTCCCCCTCTCTCGTTATAGTTACGGCGGGGAGGGATGTGGTCCGCGTCTCTGCCGCGTCTTCGCTCGCCGCTGGCTGCTGGCGCGCGCGCATCGCGGGAGCGATCTCGGCGTCTTCCCGAGTGAAAGTCATTTCTCCGGTCATTATAATGACTTTTGTAGTCCCTTACCGGATGGTAGAAGTCACGAGGGTCCCCGGAACGGTCCCGGTGTCTCCGCGGTGCGTCCTGGTGGTGTGTCACGTGATAGTCCTCCGTACCACGTCTCCTCCGTGCCGCCGCAGCAGCGCGCCCCGCGCTTCGGCTGCGGGAGCGATGCTCTCGTCTCCGTGGGGAGTAACGGCGCTGTGGGGAGTGGCGGCGTTGTGGTGTGCCGTACCCTCTTCGTCCGTTCCTTACTACGGACGCGTAGGACCTGCGCCCTCGGGGCGGGGGGCTGTGGCGTCTGGGTGCGGAGTCAGCGCGCCGTCTTGCGCTTCGCGCCCCCGTTCTGTCGCGCGTGTACCCGGGGTATTCTTCGTCGGCGTACCTGTTGCGCTCCTGCTGCCTCGAGGGGATCCTGTCCCTCCGGGGGGACACGGGCCTGCTTCGGGGGTCAGGGTTGGGGTTGCGAGGTCTGCGGCCTCTGCTGTAGTCCACCGTCGTCCAGTCGTCACGTCGGTCGCGACTATAGTAGGTCATGGCGGTGGCTAATGGCTAATGGCTAATCCACGGACATTCGAGAAAAAGAGAGGGAAAAGGAGCTTCCGACTTTTCTTTTTTCTTTTTTATTTCTCGAAAGTTCAATCAACTTTTTTTATAAAACAAAACTGAAGAAAACGAATAAAGCGACGTTTCGGTTTACATTAAAACCTTCATCAGGCTAACTAAGAAACTGTGGTGCATAACTTAACATGTTTGTGGAGCAACGATGAACATGACCGTCCATCATCAGTGCTGCCGGAAAAGGAAGATAAATCAGTGCATTTCCGTTCTCCAGAGGTCAAATGTCACTGGACGTGAACGGATTGACTCCGCCCCTGTGTCGAGATACTCACGTGACTCTTCCTTCCTCTTTAACAATGAACATTGCAGTGACAGTGCTTTGATCTTTCTGTACAAAATTGTGTAACAAACAATGATATTCACATATGACTGGATCCTTGCAATATGAAGCTTCTATACAATTTTCCAAAATCATTCTGTGCATTAAAATTAAAGCGATTGGTAACAGGTAAGTATTCATATCACACTGTACATGCAGTTGAAATAAAAATATTCATAAACAGGATACCTGGAATCATGCATCAAGGTGAGAACATGTAATACAACAAAGGTGAGTATTCAAAGAGTCTTTTTTCATTACAGATTATTTTTGTGATGAGTGAACTATGGTTTCATATATCTTTGTCTATGATCTGGTAAGTATTCTTAAAGATTTTTACCTTGATAGTAAACTCTTTTATATAAAAGACAGAGAATTCACTACCGGTGTGGATTCTAATTGGTTGAGTTTAGGGAATACATGTAAGGTAAGTATTCCTAAAAATTGACCTTGATAGGAAATTCTCTTATAAAATGCAGAGAGTTAACTACCGGTGTGGATTCTAATTGGTTGAGTTTAGGGAATTCATATTTCACTCATATGATAAGGTAAGTATTCTCAAAATTTGACCCTGATAGGAAACCTCTTATAAAATGCAGAGAATTAACTACCGGTGTGGATTCTAATTGGTTGAGTTTAGGGAATACATGTAAGGTAAGTGTTCTCAAAAATTGACCTTGATAGGAAACCTCTTATAAAATGCAGAGAATTAACTACCGGTGTGGATTCTAATTGGTTGAGTTTAGGGAATACCTGTAAGGCAAGTATTCTTAAAAATTGACCTTGATAGGAAATTCTCTTATAAATGCAGAGAATTAACTACAGGTGTGGATTCTAATTGGTTGAGTTTAGGGAATTCATGTAAGGTAAGTATTCTTAAAAATTGACCTTGATAGGAAATTCTCTTATAAAATGCAGAGAGTTAACTACCGGTGTGGATTCTAATTGGTTGAGTTTAGGGAATTCATATTTCACCCATATGATAAGGTAAGTATTCTCAAAATTTGACCCTGATAGGAAACCTCTTATAAAATGCAGAGAATTAACTACAGGTGTGGATTCTAATTGGTTGAGTTTAGGGAACACATGTAAGGTAAGTATTCTCAAAAATTGACCTTGATAGGAAACCTCTTATAAAATGCAGAGAATTAACTACAGGTGTGGATTCTAATTGGTTGAGTTTAGGGAATTCATGTAAGGTAAGTATTCTCTAAAAATTGACCTTGATAGGAAACCTCTTATAAAATGCAGAGAATTAACTACAGGTGTGGATTCTAATTGGTTGAGTTTAGGGAATTCATGTAAGGTAAGTATTCTCTAAAAATTGACCTTGATAGGAAATTCTCTTATAAATGCAGAGAATTAACTACAGGTGTGGATTCTAATTGGTTGAGTTTAGGGAATACCTGTAAGGTAAGTATTCTTAAAAATTGACCTTGATAGGAAACTCTCTTATAAATGCAGAGAATTAACTACAGGTGTGGATTCTAATTGGTTGAGTTTAGGGAATTCATGTAAGGTAAGTATTCTCTAAAAATTGACCTTGATAGGAAACCTCTTATAAAATGCAGAGAATTAACTACAGGTGTGGATTCTAAATGGTTGAGTTTAGGGCATTCATATTTCACTCATATGATAAGGTAAGTATTCTAAAAAGTTGACCTTGATAGGAAACCTCTTATAAAATGCAGAGAATTAACTACAGGTGTGAATACTAAATAATTGCATCCGGAAAATTCAAATGTACTTTGTGTTAGGGTTAGGGTTAGGGTTAGGGTTAGGGTTAGGGTTAGGGTTAGGGTTAGGGGGTTAGGGTTAGGGTTAGGGTTAGGGGGTTAGGGTTAGGGTTAGGGTTAGGGTTAGGGTTAGGGTTGGGGTTGGGGTTGGGGTTGGGGTTGGGGTTGGGGTTGGGGTTGGGGTTGGGGTTAGGGTTAGGGTTAGGGTTAGGGTTAGGGTTAGGTGCAGGAAGAAGAGGACGGTGTCTAATTATTTAGACAACCGAGGTGCTCGGGCTCACTAGCCCATTAAAATCATGTTAAAGGTCTTTTTTAGTCTGTTTTTTTGTGTACACAGGTGTCCAGTGGAGGAGCCATTTTTTAAGGTGAGTAGGATTATCCCTACATGGTTTGATTCAATCCATGTGGGTACATTGTTTGTAATTTTTTAATCCATATTTTCTCTTTCCTCAGCCTCTGTCTATTGGACCACCAGGCTGCTGACTCCAGTCCCAAGATTAGGACGTTTTCCCTGCCATGTTGTTTAAAATGGTTATACAGGTGAGTGTTTTTCGTGCCCTTTTGAATCCAGTACAAATGTTGTAGTAGTCGTGTTTTTAATTGGTTTTTAGTTTGACCGATATATAATTTTAGGCAAACTCTACACTCTATACAATAGACAATGTTAGTGGATTCTGGTTTTGTCACCAGAAGGACAGGTGCACGCAGGTGAGTATATGTGTTTGTAATGTACTTTGTGCTTTTAAAATGATCGGCATATATGTCCTTTTTATGCTTGTTCTCAAGGGAGGCGTGTACTAAAATATCTTTCAGGTTTTTATTCCTTCTAAAAGCAGAAATGAGTTCAAACCCCTTCAGCGATTCCATCCGGTCCTGGGCCCTTCTAAAATTCCCCCTGGCCTTTGTGTTAAGAACCACCGAGGCCAGGGAAAATGTAGCCACCAGGGGGACCAAGTGGTGGTCTCTGTCCCTCCTGGGCGTCGTCACCTCCCCCGCAGATCGCTGGAGAGAGCTTCGGACCTCCACTTTGATGTCTCTAAGGAAGGTCCTACTATAACCTCGCTGTTTTAGTGCTCGGAACAGTGTCTTTGTAGCCAGTTCCACGTCACTAGCTACTGTGCAAATCCTATTATATCGTATTAGTTGTGATTTTACAATTCCCCTATAGGTGTGTCTAGGATGGTAACTTGACTTGTGCAACAGAGCGTGAGTGTCTGTTGGTTTAAAATACACTCTGGTCCCGAGGCTGCTCTCTCCGCTGTTTTTTTTAATTAAGAATACCTCTGTGTCCAGAAATTCAATTTTTTCTGTTTGTAAATTGTATTTCACTGAGATGGCGGGGTGGTGATTATTTAAAACCGAAATAAAATCGCTAAAATCTGTCTCCGAATGATCCCAGATACCGAATATGTCGTCTAGGAAGCGCATATAAAGGCTCGGCTTTAATTTGCATTTGGGAAAAACAGTCTGCTCCCAGTCAGCCATATAAATGTTGGCGTAAGCTGGGGCAAACTTTTTCCCCATCGCCGTGCCATGTACCTGTAGATAAAATTCAGAGTTAAACTCAAAGTCATTCCTTGTAAGACCAAGTTCTAAAAGGGTTAAAAGGGCCTCATCCGGTCTCGTGGAATCCGGATACCTGTTAAAAATTTCCCGAACTGCTTTGAGGCCCAATCCGGTATCTATGTTTGTGTATAGGGCATCAATATCGATGGAGAAGAGCATCCCCCCAGAAGGCACTATGAGGTGTTTTAGTTTTTCGACAAATTCATAGGTGTCCTTAATGTAACTATCATGTTTTTGTGATAGAGGGTTAATGTAGTAGTCGATATATTCCGCTATTCTATACGACTCACTCCCACAATCTGACACAATTGGCCTTCCTGGAGGGATTATATGAGGAACCGTCCAGGTCTCGGGGTCCTTATGGATTTTTGGTAAGAGATAGAATTTGCGGGGCCGTGGAGGATCCTCACCGAATAGATAATATTTCTGTTTTGCGTTTATTATCTTTTCAGCGTGCAAGCGTTCCAGAATCTCCCAGATCTTCTTTTGGGTTTCTGACTGCAAGGAGCCAGTTAAAGGTGAGTAATGTGCTGGATTATTAAGTTGCCTGTATGCTTCGGTGAGGTATTGGTTACGGTCCATAATAACTATTTTCGATCCTTTATCTGCCGGTTTAATTACTATTCCCTGGTTACATTTTAAGGATCTTATTGCTGCTCTCTCTCCATTTGATAGATTCATTTTTTGCTCTTTTCTATCGTAACAGGCCCTCTCGAGATCCCGAGTGTCTTGTTTGATTAATTTTCTGATGGGCTCTGACACAGAGTCCCATTCTGGTTCCCACATCGAGGGATCAATAAAAGGTTCCCGAGAGAAATCTGTATTAAAATCAAAATGATCTAAGATTTTTAGGCGCCTATGATACCGGTGTAGGTCCCTCCGTAGCATAGCTTGATCTATTATCGAAGGAGTCGGGATAAAAAATAGGCCCTTCTCCAGTAGATTTTCCTCATCTGCTGTAAGAAGGAAAGAAAGAGAAAGATTTAAAATATTTGATTGGGGCTGGTTGATCTTACTAGTTCCCCCTGCTACCAGTTTAACTGTCTCATCCAGGCCTCCAGGATCATGTCTGCTGTCTCCGGAGTCCAATGGATGGGGTCGCTAGGGAGAACCTTAAACCGATCATCCGGTATTCCTTTCAGAACTCTAAAGTTCTCTTTGAGGAAGAGGTTGACACCCTCCAGAAGCTGTCGGGGGTGTGGTTCGAGAAGTGGGGAGAACTGGATAAGAGGTATGGCTATCTCTGCCCGGGGGAACACCGTTTTAGCTCTTAACATCAGTTGTTGAAACTGTTTTTTTATAGTTAGGAGCTGGTTTTTCCTCAGACAGTTGTTTAATCCTACTGATAGGATGACCTTTTGTGTTTCCAAACAGGGCTCTAGTTTGCCAAGGATTTCTTTTAGGTGGTGTATTTGGGCCCCAGGAAAGCTGTCTATTTGGGCCAATGGATATTGGTATCCTAGGATCCTGGACAGGTTGGAGTCGCCCACCACTAGGATCGGCCTCCTGATCTCCAGGTCCCACCGCTGTCCCTTGTGGAAGGTGTCGGTATGATGGGTGGGCACCTGGTGCCCTGGGTCCCCCCCCGAACGAGGGGAGAGGGCGGAAAGAGCGAGCTCCTCGCCATCCTCCCCGATTGGCCGCAAAACCCCGGAGGTCCTTAATGCCACATTAGTATGTGGTGCAATGTAATCCCCGGTACCAGGTGAGTAACTATCCCCCCGTCCCTCCTCCATTTGGTCCGCACTCTCAGACAGCTCCAGATCAAACCTGGGCCGGAAGCTCAAGTTGCTATTCAAACTGTCGGAGAGAGCAGCCCGACCCAGGTCAGCCACATGAACTTGAACAGTGTGTATTTGAGGGCGCCTATTCTGTCTCTGGGCCAGAGGCTCAGCGAGAGTAAAGATCTCAAGGGTCCGGTCAGGAGGGTGGTTGGGTTTAGGGCCCAGGCTCGGGGCCCGCCCAGACCCCGAGGCCAGGTCCGACGAGTGGTTGAGGTTAGGGCCCGGACCCTGGCTTGGGCTTAAATAAGGATCCAAAGCCGGGCCAGGAGAATGGTTGAGGTTAGGGCCCGAGCCCTGGCTGGGGCTCAGACCGGGGCCCAGGATCCCCGCAGCGGCACCCAACCCAGTTGTTAAGCGGCGAGGTCCCACCCCGGGAGCCCGGTCCGCGCTCAGGCCGGGTCCCCAACAATCCCCAGGTAAGTCCCCAGTCCTAGATGGTAAAACAGGCCATTCCCCCTCACTCAGTCTCCCCGCCCCAAGCCCCTCCCTCCGAGGAACCCTCCCCACCAAGGCGGAGAGGGAGGCAATGGAGGACTCCGTAAGGCGTCGTCCATATCTGCCTCTACCATATGCTATCGCTTTATCCCATGCTGTCCGATCAAATGGCGGCAGGTCCTCTACGGTAAGAGCAATCACAGAGTCATAGTGGTCTTTTAGGATGTTCATGTTGTTTCTCATCCACTCATTTGTGTTGTTCTTTACTTTTATTGCCGTTGCCATATTTGGGGATGAGGGTTTAATGAATGATGTTAATTTATTCACTTGTCTCCACATGCCTACTGGAAACCTATCTGTCTGAAAAGTATTCTCTATTACTTCAGCATGATGTGTAGCTTGAAGCAATTTGAAATACTTTCTTTCCAGTCTCTCAGATTGATTGTCCAAAATGGCCTCCCCCTCCCGGTCTCCCCTCCACCGGTCATTTCCTCCAGGAACTCTCTCCCATCCACGCCGATGGGGAGCTCTCTCTCGCCTCCCTGACTGATGGGATCGTATGTGTCCGGTCCCCCGATCTATACTTCTATCAAATGGACGGGGGGTCCTTTCCCACCTATTATTTTGGTGGGGGCCCCTCCCCCGTCCCCGCCTCCCTCTGACCACTGTGGTCCAGCCCTCCATCAAGATGTTTCCCCCGGAAGTCCCCACCAGAAGAAGAGCAGGTAAGTAAAACAAGGTAAGAATAAAAGAGTAAAAGATAAATATTTTCTAAACCTACTGATTTATTTTCTATTTGTGTCACTTAGGACAAATAATATCTTTCTTTCCCAAGAAAGGAAAGTGGCTAGAAAGAGGTGTTCAACCCAATATTTAAAAAGTGGGAACCTACTGGTCTTAACCCACTAATTTATTATCAACTTATTTCCCCTAATGCAATGCACTCAGACTCAGTTCTTTGTTGCACCGCTCCCCCAGTAAATGGTGGTTTTGAGCAGTCCCAAGCACAGGCAGTTACTCAGATAAGGCACTTGTGCATTAGCACTATGCAATCACTGCAATTAAATATAAAAGCTTTATTAAACCCTCTCAAAATGGAGGCACTCTTGTGCAAAATCCAAACAAAACACTCGTGCAAAGGAGCAAAAACGTCCCACACAACACCACGCACTCAATAAGAGAGTACTACGGGCCCTACAGGTAAATGCTCCCCCAACCTAAGTATGAGAGGGCTGTGCAAAAATAAGTGCAAAAAACGCAATAAAGTGCTTCAGTAGGCTTTAAAAAGCCTGTTTATGCAAGGGGAAATAAAAACGTGTTCTGTTAGAACTACTTAAGATGGGCTGAAACCAATTTCCTAAAAGCAACAGTAGGACAAATATAAAATCATAGATACACTTTAAAAAGTGTTAAAATGGAGCTCCTAACGTTTCGGCATGTAGTGCCTTCCTCAGAGGAGAATAAAGGGTTAGGGTTAGGGTTAGGGTTAGGGTTAGGGTTAGGGTTAGGGTTAGGGTTAGGGTTAGGGTTAGGGTTAGGGTTAGGGTTAGGGTTAGGGTTAGGGTTAGGGTTAGGGTTAGGGTTAGGGTTAGGGTTAGGGTTAGGGTTAGGGTTAGGGTTAGGGTTAGGGTTAGGGTTAGGGTTAGGGTTAGGGTTAGGGTTAGGGTTAGGGTTAGGGTTAGGGTTAGGGTTAGGGTTAGGGTTAGGGTTAGGGTTAGGGTTAGGGTTAGGGTTAGGGTTAGGGTTAGGGTTAGGGTTAGGGTTAGGGTTAGGGTTAGGGTTAGGGTTAGGGTTAGGGTTAGGGTTAGGGTTAGGGTTAGGGTTAGGGTTAGGGTTAGGGTTAGGGTTAGGGTTAGGGTTAGGGTTAGGGTTAGGGTTAGGGTTAGGGTTAGGGTTAGGGTTAGGGTTAGGGTTAGGGTTAGGGTTAGGGTTAGGGTTAGGGTTAGGGTTAGGGTTAGGGTTAGGGTTAGGGTTAGGGTTAGGGTTAGGGTTAGGGTTAGGGTTAGGGTTAGGGTTAGGGTTAGGGTTAGGGTTAGGGTTAGGGTTAGGGTTAGGGTTAGGGTTAGGGTTAGGGTTAGGGTTAGGGTTAGGGTTAGGGTTAGGGTTAGGGTTAGGGTTAGGGTTAGGGTTAGGGTTAGGGTTAGGGTTAGGGTTAGGGTTAGGGTTAGGGTTAGGGTTAGGGTTAGGGTTAGGGTTAGGGTTAGGGTTAGGGTTAGGGTTAGGGTTAGGGTTAGGGTTAGGGTTAGGGTTAGGGTTAGGGTTAGGGTTAGGGTTAGGGTTAGGGTTAGGGTTAGGGTTAGGGTTAGGGTTAGGGTTAGGGTTAGGGTTAGGGTTAGGGTTAGGGTTAGGGTTAGGGTTAGGGTTAGGGTTAGGGTTAGGGTTAGGGTTAGGGTTAGGGTTAGGGTTAGGGTTAGGGTTAGGGTTAGGGTTAGGGTTAGGGTTAGGGTTAGGGTTAGGGTTAGGGTTAGGGTTAGGGTTAGGGTTAGGGTTAGGGTTAGGGTTAGGGTTAGGGTTAGGGTTAGGGTTAGGGTTAGGGTTAGGGTTAGGGTTAGGGTTAGGGTTAGGGTTAGGGTTAGGGTTAGGGTTAGGGTTAGGGTTAGGGTTAGGGTTAGGGTTAGGGTTAGGGTTAGGGTTAGGGTTAGGGTTAGGGTTAGGGTTAGGGTTAGGGTTAGGGTTAGGGTTAGGGTTAGGGTTAGGGTTAGGGTTAGGGTTAGGGTTAGGGTTAGGGTTAGGGTTAGGGTTAGGGTTAGGGTTAGGGTTAGGGTTAGGGTTAGGGTTAGGGTTAGGGTTAGGGTTAGGGTTAGGGTTAGGGTTAGGGTTAGGGTTAGGGTTAGGGTTAGGGTTAGGGTTAGGGTTAGGGTTAGGGTTAGGGTTAGGGTTAGGGTTAGGGTTAGGGTTAGGGTTAGGGTTAGGGTTAGGGTTAGGGTTAGGGTTAGGGTTAGGGTTAGGGTTAGGGTTAGGGTTAGGGTTAGGGTTAGGGTTAGGGTTAGGGTTAGGGTTAGGGTTAGGGTTAGGGTTAGGGTTAGGGTTAGGGTTAGGGTTAGGGTTAGGGTTAGGGTTAGGGTTAGGGTTAGGGTTAGGGTTAGGGTTAGGGTTAGGGTTAGGGTTAGGGTTAGGGTTAGGGTTAGGGTTAGGGTTAGGGTTAGGGTTAGGGTTAGGGTTAGGGTTAGGGTTAGGGTTAGGGTTAGGGTTAGGGTTAGGGTTAGGGTTAGGGTTAGGGTTAGGGTTAGGGTTAGGGTTAGGGTTAGGGTTAGGGTTAGGGTTAGGGTTAGGGTTAGGGTTAGGGTTAGGGTTAGGGTTAGGGTTAGGGTTAGGGTTAGGGTTAGGGTTAGGGTTAGGGTTAGGGTTAGGGTTAGGGTTAGGGTTAGGGTTAGGGTTAGGGTTAGGGTTAGGGTTAGGGTTAGGGTTAGGGTTAGGGTTAGGGTTAGGGTTAGGGTTAGGGTTAGGGTTAGGGTTAGGGTTAGGGTTAGGGTTAGGGTTAGGGTTAGGGTTAGGGTTAGGGTTAGGGTTAGGGTTAGGGTTAGGGTTAGGGTTAGGGTTAGGGTTAGGGTTAGGGTTAGGGTTAGGGTTAGGGTTAGGGTTAGGGTTAGGGTTAGGGTTAGGGTTAGGGTTAGGGTTAGGGTTAGGGTTAGGGTTAGGGTTAGGGTTAGGGTTAGGGTTAGGGTTAGGGTTAGGGTTAGGGTTAGGGTTAGGGTTAGGGTTAGGGTTAGGGTTAGGGTTAGGGTTAGGGTTAGGGTTAGGGTTAGGGTTAGGGTTAGGGTTAGGGTTAGGGTTAGGGTTAGGGTTAGGGTTAGGGTTAGGGTTAGGGTTAGGGTTAGGGTTAGGGTTAGGGTTAGGGTTAGGGTTAGGGTTAGGGTTAGGGTTAGGGTTAGGGTTAGGGTTAGGGTTAGGGTTAGGGTTAGGGTTAGGGTTAGGGTTAGGGTTAGGGTTAGGGTTAGGGTTAGGGTTAGGGTTAGGGTTAGGGTTAGGGTTAGGGTTAGGGTTAGGGTTAGGGTTAGGGTTAGGGTTAGGGTTAGGGTTAGGGTTAGGGTTAGGGTTAGGGTTAGGGTTAGGGTTAGGGTTAGGGTTAGGGTTAGGGTTAGGGTTAGGGTTAGGGTTAGGGTTAGGGTTAGGGTTAGGGTTAGGGTTAGGGTTAGGGTTAGGGTTAGGGTTAGGGTTAGGGTTAGGGTTAGGGTTAGGGTTAGGGTTAGGGTTAGGGTTAGGGTTAGGGTTAGGGTTAGGGTTAGGGTTAGGGTTAGGGTTAGGGTTAGGGTTAGGGTTAGGGTTAGGGTTAGGGTTAGGGTTAGGGTTAGGGTTAGGGTTAGGGTTAGGGTTAGGGTTAGGGTTAGGGTTAGGGTTAGGGTTAGGGTTAGGGTTAGGGTTAGGGTTAGGGTTAGGGTTAGGGTTAGGGTTAGGGTTAGGGTTAGGGTTAGGGTTAGGGTTAGGGTTAGGGTTAGGGTTAGGGTTAGGGTTAGGGTTAGGGTTAGGGTTAGGGTTAGGGTTAGGGTTAGGGTTAGGGTTAGGGTTAGGGTTAGGGTTAGGGTTAGGGTTAGGGTTAGGGTTAGGGTTAGGGTTAGGGTTAGGGTTAGGGTTAGGGTTAGGGTTAGGGTTAGGGTTAGGGTTAGGGTTAGGGTTAGGGTTAGGGTTAGGGTTAGGGTTAGGGTTAGGGTTAGGGTTAGGGTTAGGGTTAGGGTTAGGGTTAGGGTTAGGGTTAGGGTTAGGGTTAGGGTTAGGGTTAGGGTTAGGGTTAGGGTTAGGGTTAGGGTTAGGGTTAGGGTTAGGGTTAGGGTTAGGGTTAGGGTTAGGGTTAGGGTTAGGGTTAGGGTTAGGGTTAGGGTTAGGGTTAGGGTTAGGGTTAGGGTTAGGGTTAGGGTTAGGGTTAGGGTTAGGGTTAGGGTTAGGGTTAGGGTTAGGGTTAGGGTTAGGGTTAGGGTTAGGGTTAGGGTTAGGGTTAGGGTTAGGGTTAGGGTTAGGGTTAGGGTTAGGGTTAGGGTTAGGGTTAGGGTTAGGGTTAGGGTTAGGGTTAGGGTTAGGGTTAGGGTTAGGGTTAGGGTTAGGGTTAGGGTTAGGGTTAGGGTTAGGGTTAGGGTTAGGGTTAGGGTTAGGGTTAGGGTTAGGGTTAGGGTTAGGGTTAGGGTTAGGGTTAGGGTTAGGGTTAGGGTTAGGGTTAGGGTTAGGGTTAGGGTTAGGGTTAGGGTTAGGGTTAGGGTTAGGGTTAGGGTTAGGGTTAGGGTTAGGGTTAGGGTTAGGGTTAGGGTTAGGGTTAGGGTTAGGGTTAGGGTTAGGGTTAGGGTTAGGGTTAGGGTTAGGGTTAGGGTTAGGGTTAGGGTTAGGGTTAGGGTTAGGGTTAGGGTTAGGGTTAGGGTTAGGGTTAGGGTTAGGGTTAGGGTTAGGGTTAGGGTTAGGGTTAGGGTTAGGGTTAGGGTTAGGGTTAGGGTTAGGGTTAGGGTTAGGGTTAGGGTTAGGGTTAGGGTTAGGGTTAGGGTTAGGGTTAGGGTTAGGGTTAGGGTTAGGGTTAGGGTTAGGGTTAGGGTTAGGGTTAGGGTTAGGGTTAGGGTTAGGGTTAGGGTTAGGGTTAGGGTTAGGGTTAGGGTTAGGGTTAGGGTTAGGGTTAGGGTTAGGGTTAGGGTTAGGGTTAGGGTTAGGGTTAGGGTTAGGGTTAGGGTTAGGGTTAGGGTTAGGGTTAGGGTTAGGGTTAGGGTTAGGGTTAGGGTTAGGGTTAGGGTTAGGGTTAGGGTTAGGGTTAGGGTTAGGGTTAGGGTTAGGGTTAGGGTTAGGGTTAGGGTTAGGGTTAGGGTTAGGGTTAGGGTTAGGGTTAGGGTTAGGGTTAGGGTTAG
>CM042227.1:26889817-26930012 GCA_023566465.1 Cottus gobio | reverse complement strand
CCGGGGTTGGTTTGGTTGGCTGGGCTGTTGCATAAAACAAAAAGTTGTTTGAATCTCCAGACTATCACACTTAATAATCAATACAGGGAAGTGAGGCAACACTTACCGTCTTATTCCCACCGGCTGGACCTCATCAAACCCCCTTTTGGTCCCATGGGTTTTGGCCAGAGGTGCAGTGGGCCTAGAGGGAACAACATGCCCACGTAAACTAAGTGTGGACATTTTCTGTGTAAGTTCTGTCAGAAGTAAGTCAGGAGTCTGAAAGAGGAAATGTTTGGATACATTTTTAGACCATCTTTGCCAAACAACTGCCAAACACAAGACATACAGCCAAATAACACATCAATATAATGTATTGTTTAGTTTAATCAAAGGATATTCAAATCACCATTGTAGAATGAATACACTTGGTTAAATAATATGTATGTTAATGCCAGTGATTTTAAATTAAGTGGCATCTACCTTAATTTTGTGAAATACCTGTTCACATTCCTACCGTTGTACATTGTTTTTTTCAGCAGACTGTGAATAGCTACATTGAAACCTTTTAGATGGATGACAACTGTATTGACTTACTCTAAATTAAATGTGAAATTAACTTAAGTAAACATTAAAATTGTCTTGATTTACATTGTGAGCAGTTTCTAATAACTTTGACCTTTTAGAAAATACTTCAGTCAGTTTGTCATCGATAACAAAGAAGTCCAGACATTAATCAACTTACCATGTGGCCACTGGGCCTCTGTAGGGTGTTTGCAAACATCTCTGTGAATACTTTGTGATGTTTCTTCCTTCTCTCACTTTCTTTCAGCTGCTCTTGAGGAGTGAAGACGTGGAAATGAAATGAAATCCTTTGATGTTGACATTTGATTCCGGAACCATTGAAGAACATACAATTTACAACTTCATATAAACTCAATTAGTTCATGTACTGTGTAAAAAAAAACACAAGGATAGGAATCCTTGTAAAAAACTATAAATGTGAGAAAAGAAATTGCTCATCACCTCCTCTCTCTCCCTTTTTTTGTAAAAACAAATACAAAATAAATAAAAAAAAACTTTAAAGGATAAATGTAAACATATATCATGCATCAGTACGAAAAAAAGAAATTGATATTTACCTTATTAATAAGAGGGTTCACACTTGCCCTCCTCTCCGCCGCCCTCCTCCTCCGCTCCTCTCTGCTTAACGTAAAAACAAATAAGAAATATGAAATAAATAAAAGATCTTTACAGGATGAATGTAAACATAAATAATCCATCATTATGGAAAAAAGAATAGGAATTGATATTTACCTTAATAAGGGGGTTCAATTTCTCCTCCATCCTCCTCTCTCTTCTGTCCTCCTCTCTTCAGCCTCCTCATCTCCTCTCTCGCCACCTCATGCCTCCTCTCCTCTCTCGTCACCTCTCTCCTCATCTCCTCTCTTCAGCCTCCTCATCTCCTCTCTCGTCACCTCTCTCATCTCTCCTCATCTCCTCTCTCCTCATCTCCTCTCTCACCACCTCATGCCTCCTCTCCTCTCTCGTCACCTCTCTCCTCATCTCCTCATCTCCTCATCTCCTCTCTCGTCACCTCTCTCCTCATCTCCTCTCTCCTCATGTCCTCTCTCCTCTCTCCTCATCTCCTCTCTCACCACCTCATGCCTCCTCTCCTCTCTCGTCACCTCTCTCCTCATCTCCTCTCTCCTCTCGCCACCTCCTCATCTCCTCTCTCGCCACCTCCTGCCTCCTGTCCTCTCTCCTCTCGCCACCTCCTCATCTCCTCTCTCGCCACCTCCTGCCTCCTGTCCTCTCTCCTCATCTCCTCTCTCGTCACCTCTCTCCTCATCTCCTCTCTCCTCTCTCCACCTCCTCATCTCCTCTCTCGCCACCTCCTGCCTCCTGTCCTCTCTCCTCATCTCCTCTCCCCTCTGTCCTCATCCCACTGTCAGTCACTCACTTTCTCAGTCAGTCAGTGTCTGTCAGTCATTGTAAAGTTGTTTTTTTAAGAGGTGAAGTAAGTGTGTGTGTGTGTGTGTGTGTGTGTGTGTGTGTGAGAGATGGAAAGTAAAGTATTTTTTTGTTTTTTTTAAGAAGACAGAAAAGTGTGTGTGTGTGAGAGACGGAAAGTAAAGTATTTTTTTGGTTTTTTTAAGAAGACAGGAAAGTGTGTGTGTGTGTGTGTGTGTGTGTGTGTGTGTGTGTGTGTGTGTGTGAGAGATGGAAAGTAAAGTATTTTTTTGGTTTTTTTAAGAAGACAGTAAAGTGTGTGTGTGTGAGAGATGGAAAGTAAAGTATTTTTTTGGTTTTTTTAAGAAGACAGTAAAGTGTGTGTGTGTGAGAGATGGAAAGTAAAGTATTTTTTTGGTTTTTTTAAGAAGACAGTAAAGTGTGTGTGTGTGAGAGACGGAAAGTAAAGTATTTTTTTGGTTTTTTTAAGAAGACAGTAAAGTGTGTGTGTGTGAGAGATGGAAAGTAAAGTATGTTTTGGGTTTTTTTAAGAAGACAGAAAAGTGTGTGTGTGTGTGTGTGTGTGTGTGTGTGTGTGTGTGTGTGAGAGACGGAAAGTAAAGTATTTTTTTGGTTTTTTTAAGAAGACAGGAAAGTGTGTGTGTGTGTGTGTGTGTGTGTGTGAGAGAGACGGAAAGTAAAGTATTTTTTTGGTTTTCTTAAGAAGACAGGAAAGTGTGTGTGTGTGTGTGTGTGTGTGTGTGTGTGTGTGTGTGTGTGTGTGTGTGTGTGTGTGTGTGTGTGTGTGTGTGAGATGGAAAGTAAAGTATTTTTTTGTTTTTTTTAAGAAGACAGTAAAGTGTGTGTGTGTGTGTGTGTGTGTGTGGGAAAGTAAAGTTTTTTTTAAAGAAGAAAGTGTGTGGGTATCAGTTTACCTCCATGGCATCGTCCCCAGGTGGATCGATGTCCATGGCGTTGTCCTCGGGTGGGTCCACCTCCATCGGCTCGTCGACGTCCGCCGCCCTCGGAGTCTTCCAGGGTCCCTGGAGTCGTGTGGAGGCCCTTTGGAAAACAAAAAAATATGTTATCAGAATGATGCAGATGAAACACAATAGTTGGTTACATAACCATATGACACAGAGTACATTGGACCAATCAATAATTGAAAAGGAAAATATTCTTCAATTAAACAAAGACGTAGGCAGTTCTTTCTTACACTGCACTCTAACTTTTAGTCTTTTATTTTATTCCAGTCTAATTCTATTTTAGTTTGTATTCATTTCAGGTTCTCTTGGCGCTTTAATGCTTTTAATTGTATTTGAATGTCATTTTGTGGTGTGTTTCTTTTAAACTTTTGCTTCTGATGTTTTGTGGAGAGAACTTTCAATGCCTTGGTGAATAAATAAGCTTACCGTCGCTTGAGAGGCCTAGTGGACCTGGAAGAGGAGGGGGTAGAGCAGGAGCTGGAAGAACTGGGGATGGAGGAGAGACCATAGGAGTTAGAGGGGAAGTGTGTCTTACCTGAAGAGCCACAGCGGCTGAAGACGAGCCGAGGGGGCCCGGACCGGTTGGGGTCCGTGATGAGGGAAGACCTCCACACGATGCGCTGGCTGGCCTGAAGGTAAAGAAATACAAATACAACCATCAGACCACTGTTCCACACATGGATACAAACCAAGGACTGTTGCATCATATGGACTCTCTCACGTCACATAGTCAATTAAGAGGAGCAGTGCCACCACGCAGTAATACTTCATTGAAAGTAAATGGCATACAATAAATTGCAAAAGATTTGACTATTCAATTCAAATTCTACCAGGTCCAGTTAGAGAATTTCCTCATGTAAACGTCTGGAAAATCACAATAATGTCTTGCGTGGACTGTGATTTAGTCCCATATTTATTCAAGTAGTTTAACAGTTGAATTAACGTCTGTATGTAGTCAACAACTAACTGTCATTTTAAATAACCGTGTGGCGTTCAGGTTCTTACCATGCTGCTTGTTGGAGTCTGGTGCTGTGATGCGGGAGCAGCCCTTGATGTCTCTGGGATCCTGAAAGGAACAACAAACAAGATCATTACTAAATATCAAACAAAAAGTTCGGAAATTTGTGTTTGGTAGATTTTTTCCCTAATGTAACAATATTTCTTTGCAATAAATTGCCATGATAAAAGCTGTTTGAATTCTCTAAATGCAAAGGAAAGGAGCTTCAATGCTTCCTAAATTAGCTCATTTAGCATAGGCAATACTGGATGTATATATTTCTTCACTGTCACACTAAATTAAATCACCTCAGTCACCTCGTGTGCCTAAAAGCTAAACATCATGTCTCAGTCTAACTGTACGCTCAAAAATACAGGGGTGGGAATCAAACCCTGATTTCAAAGGCTGGCTGAAGTGTTAACACATTCCGCACACATGTCACACAAAAAATATTCCAGTTTTGCCTTATAATTATTATTTTACACTGAAAAAACATTGACTGACTTCTAAAAAAAAAAAATCACAAAAGGTAGCCCAAAATTCCATTAATGATGCACCTATTCAACATGAAATACATATATTTACAGATTGTATACCCCTTTGAGCGTGTAAAAAACATTAATAAACACATTTGACATTAAACTGAAATATTTCTTACCTTAAAAGTCAAAAAAGCACTTTGTGGCTGGTCGACAGGCGCAGTCTCCGATGTCTCGTGGTGTCAGCAGTGGTGTTTTTGGTAATATCCTCTTCTTCAAACTTGCGTTAGCTAAGAAAATGTTGTTAACTTGTCAAAGTTCAAGGACGAAAGAAAGGATTTTCAGAAAAAACATGTTTTTATACTCTTGGTCGCGTTGTGTTGCCATGACTCACGCAAATCAAAGCAACAGAATTTTAGAACATGGCAGATTTCAAATATGAATCAAACTGATTCTGATAAGAAATGTTTAACAAAAAAGAACGATTTGAATGTTTAAAAATATTAATTTAGACCAGTTTACCAAATTAGTTCCTGCTGGGGTTATTGTCTTGGCTCTGAGCTCCACAATCTTGACAGAAAATATCAAAACGATCTTTCTGACAATCGTTTCATCATTCAGAGATTACACAATACTACATGTTCATTTAGTTAACTTACCTTGGAATTAAGCTTTCATATTACTGACTATGCAGTTCACAGACACCATTAAGACTAATTGCTAAAGGAAATATTCACTCAGAAAACACAAACATTGTTTATATTTTGATTGAAAGAAATGGACGCCACATTTAGCCCTACAATAAATCACTAATTTTACCTCAGCATCCTTGCTGGCATGTCAAATGTATTAGCTAACATTAAAACTACAGTGGAAATGTGGTGGTAAGTCCGGTCTCAGTATCATTTGGAGAGAGCTTCATAACCAAGAATCTCAGTGTTGTTCAGGGGAGTGGGTGTGAAGGGCGCGCTCGTTGTTGTAGAAAAGACACACATTAATATTACCAGTAAATCTACACACATTTGTCTCACTTTTTCACATCTTAAATGTGGGAACAGAACATCTGATATACATAACGTATATCACTGAATGTTGATTTCCATGAAAGAAAGAGTGACATTTTAGGAGAGAGTGAGTGTGATTACTGCCAGTGCAAGTCTGTGGCAGGCGTCAGTCAGGAGTCAGGACAGCAGCAAGCGAACAAAACTCCTTCGGTTATGGAAATGAACCTTTTCAATCTCATTTGGAGAAAGCAAATGCGATGTGAAATACTTAAATGTCTTACGGTTAGGAAGTCTGACCCAGGAAATTAGTTCAATTGAGTTTTATACACATTCAATGTTTGCAAAAATAAAACTGCCTCTGGCAGCTCGTGGCACCTACATAAGTGGAGATATTAATCAAATTGCATTTTTTTTTTTAATCCAACATTTCAGCATAACCACTTGTCAGTGGGCATTCTGCAGGTACCACCAAAAAGTGAAAAACAAAAATGTCATTCATTATTGAAACTGATTATCTATGACTATTAAAGAAGGCATAATAATTAGTACAGTCTGAATTCAATACATCATTTAATGTTTTCCTGAAAATGTTATATTGTATTAAGAGATATATAATGTTCTAAACCATTTATAATATCTCTATTTAAGTGTTGCTTTTATTTGCTTTGATGACACATCTAAATCTTCATGAACAGTTGAACAAAAGGATTATAGTAATGGGCTTAACAGATTATGTCAAAAAGGCCTCTGTGATTCTACAGGGAGTCAAAGTTGTGCACTACACCAACAGCGTAGCGAGCATCTGTGTAGATGTTCACTGTTTTGTTGGCAGCGAGCATAATGACTTCTGTAAGAGCCACAAGTTCTGCGGCTTGAGAAAAAAAGTGTGATGCCAACTTACCGCTGCAGAGTGTCATGTGATGAAACTACAGCAGATGAGAGGGGTGTCTGTTCAAGAGAAGCATAATTATGCGGCTCCCCCTTGGCTGGAGTACGGGAAAAAAAAGAGTTGCAGGATTAAGGGTTGTGCATCCTTTATACAATAATGTTAGGCAAATCTAACAAGGTTGTGTGATACCGCAGCCAGCGTTGCGCAGAAAGGTGGGAAGTTCTGAGTGTGCAGGATATGTGAAACTGCATGAGGAACCATGAGTGTAGTTCGCCATAACTTAAAATGTCCTGTGATGCCACTACAGCCTTCTCTGCAGCAGCCACTGCACGCAGACAGAGGAAGGCCAGCTGCTACAGGGTCTAGTTTAGTAGAGAAAAAAGCAACTGGTCGTTGTCCCCCCCCCCTCCATGGTCCTGAGTCAAAACTGATGTCATGTCACCGTCCCGTTGGTCAACGTACTGTGTGAACAGTGTGTCTAGTTTAGGTAGTCCAAGTGTCGGCGCTGACAGTAATGCACTTCAGGTTAATCAAAGCCTCAGTCCAGGAGTCAGTCCAGGTCAGTTTGTCATGTGCACCAAGATGTTTACCATGAATCATGGAAGAGAGGGGTGCCACTGTCTCCAATATGACACCTTTCCTAAAAAGCTCATCATTTGTTCTTAGTTTGTGGTTTAGGCACAGCTTGAATTGCCTGTATTCTCTTGGGATAGAGGGGTTTGCCTATTGCTGTGATCACTTGTCCCAGATATAAACCTTTAGAGATAAAATTGCAATTTAGAACAACTGTATCTAACTTGTATGCTTCTTCTGTGGGGCTGCAAATCATGATGTCATCAACATATTGTAGCAAGGCAGAACCATTTGGAAAGGGTAAATCAGCCAGATTGTCTCCCAAAGTACTGTGAAATTACCCAGGGCTCTTTGAATATCCCTGGGGACAGCAAGTCCAGGTGTAGGCCTCTTCCTTTAAATGAAAAAGCAAATCAAAATGTACCGTCCTTGTAAAAAAGGTACAGAAAAAATAGATTAGCCAAGTCAACGACAGAGAAATGTGTTGTGTCTAGAGGAATGAGTGACAGAATGGTGTGTGGATTAGAAACCTGAGGTGCTCGCGGGTGCACCGAAGCATTTACTGCTTGTAAATATTGGACAAATCACTATCCTTTTCTCGAATGTTCCTTACCAAAGAACCTCAGCAGAGAAGGGACTCTGGGAGGTGTTGTAAAATATATGAAGAACAAAAATGAGAGAAGCGTTAAATACCTAAGGAAGTGGACGAAGGAATATGGTTTTAACGGGAAGCTGGCAGTCACAGGATGTCAGTTTTTGGTTGCTCAAATAGAGCTTAAATGAAGAACAGCAAAAAAGAAAAAGAAGAAGGTTTGAATGAAGCCCGGCTGTGGGCAAAAGAAGCAGAGATACGTAAATTAGGCATGGAAAGGGAGAAATTGAGGAAAGAACAGTATGAATGAAACATGACTAACTCTTCTAATCTGTTTCCAAGCGTACATTTCTGTGATAAAGCAGATGCTGAAGTGGTGTACGGGAGACGGCCTCCTCCGCATGTTGCCCCTGCTCCCGCTCCTCCTGTTGCAGTGACCTCACCCTCCAGCGTCTCCTCCAACACTCCATCCACCCTCTCCACCTGCCGCCGCAGCCCGGACACGCACAGCCGAAAGGCAGCACAGCAGCTGACCTCGTGTCTGCGTTGGAGAGAGCGAGGCGCCAAACATGTGGGCCCGTTGCTAACAGCGCACACCAGATCAGGAGTGGAATACGGTAAGCAAACCATACCAGTATATCCTGATTCTCCAGAAACCATAGGCTCAGAGCCCAAAACTAATTTGCTATGATGATGATGAAATGATGAAATGTCTGAACCTGGTTTCCTGATGTGTATTCCCGAGATAACCAAAAAGCGCGGAGGCTTCCGTGGACGGGGACGTGGACGGAGGAGGGAGAGTGGATGGAGAGATGACTACACAAAGAGAGGAGCTTGTTTTCGCTGTGGAAGGGACCGACATTGGAGAGGAGACTGCAAGGAGCAGAGGAGCCGGAGAGAGGGGGACATCGGGGAGAGGGGGACGTCAAGGATCCACTTCAGCTGAATGCCCAGGTCATATACACACACACACACAGTCATGCATACACACACTGATACACAAACAGAGTGTCAATGAACAACATGAGAGAGAAATATTAGTTAGAGTATTAGGAGAGAATATAGAGTTAGAACAAATAGAGATGTGTTTGTTACAAGAGGAGAAACCGTTTGTGACTTTAATGGTAGAGGGATGAGAGATAATATTTCTGTGTGATTCCGGAGCACGCAGGTCTGTTATTTTAACCTCAGAAGAAAAAAATAATGAAATGATCGTCAAACACCATTGGGGTGAAAACAGCAAACGGGAAAAAATAAACAGCAAACCTATCGGTACCATCAAGGATCATGGATCCAAAAAACAGGCTGCAGAGAAGACAACAATTTGTGTTGTCTAATAAAAATAAGAATAAACATGCAATCTCCTGGAAGAGGAGAATAAACTCTTCAGGGGGGAATGTGCACCTCATCTCTCGCTAGCTAAACCAGCTGATGCTATGTGGGGAGATGTGGGAGGGTTGTGTCCAACGCAGAGGACTGAGAGGAGGGGTGGGAACCTGTGGGAGGGAATCTCAAGGTTTAATATTCCTCCTCAATAAAAACCTACACAACCAAACTCAACTGAGTGACAGTAGCAAAGAAATTCAAAAAGAAGTCTAAAAACATGCGAGACATCTTTTCCCTCTCCTCAAAGGAGGAAGAGGTTTTGAAAACTATTGATAAAACCTTAGGGTCACATGGACCTTTGGGAAAATAAGATGAGTAGAGCCTGTGACAATAAAAATAAAAATAGGTTTAGGCCTTTCCAGAGATACTATCCAATAAAACCAGAGGCTGCTGAGAGAATAACACCAGTAGCTGAATCATCTTTCTTTAGAATCAGAGGTATTGTAAAAGTCCCACCAGCCCTTCTCAGATAATGGCTGCTAATCTAGCTGAAGTTGAACCTCCACAGTGGAGACAGATTTTACTTTATGTTGATGACATTCTGGTATGTTCCAAAACACAAGATAAGTGCAGAGAAGACACTCTGGTGCTATTGACATTCCTAGGGGAACAAGGACATAAAGTAAATAAAAGAGAATAAATTAACTGCAGCTGTGGAGAGTAAAAGTGAAATATTCTGAACTTCTGAAGCTGACAAAGCTTTAGTGATATAAAAAAAGATTTTAGCTGAAACTGAGAGTCGTGAATTACAGAGAACTAATTCAGCAATGAAGCTTATTATTACGCATAAATAAGTAATATTGCAACTACTAGAACAATTAGAACAGTACCTAAAAAGTAGCAGTTTGTAAGTGCACAGCACACATAACAGGGACTGATCATGTTTCAACAGGAAAACATAAAAGCCACATGACCAATTTACTTTTGAAGTTTAACACTTAGATCATGACATTTTAAAATATATGCAAACAAATGCTCCACAGCAAGACAAACCTTTTGGGAAAAACATAGCTGTGGGAGGGATGGGCAAAAGTTCTGGAGGTGTCCTGAAGAAAGATTAGTATTGCCTAAAACTTTATATAGATATGCAGCTCTTTGAGCCATGGGTTGGACCATGTCTCAACAGGAGGGATGGTATCTATGATAAACCAGGTTTTTAGTACAGAGGGCTTTACTAATTACTAAAAAAAAAAAAAAACCCTTAGGGTCAGCATAGACCATCTAGGAGTAAATTACCGGAACCAAAATATCCATTCCAGTACATTTGCATTGAACTAAACTAATGTGAGGGAGACACTGCAAAAGGTGAACCAATTGTCTGCAGAGTTTGCCGCTGATAACCCTTAAATTGTGGATACCTACCCCCTCTTATGTGAAGTCTGGGTAAACAGGGATGTGAATTCAATAGGATTACTTGTCTGAAACCAGTGAAGATACTAACAACACATAGGAGGTTTAGAGGTGTCTGTAAGGCCGGGCTCAGTAGGAAACACTCGCAGAAATTGGTGAAGAGATGGCACTTAGACCATAGCATCCGTTTAAACTACCAGGTTTATGCGGCATTAGAGGAACTATGGGGTGTACATAACAATAAAGAAGCCAAATAGTTTAAGGCAGTCACGGGATTATACACTGTCTGATAACACTGGACAGGATGTCCAGGTTTTCTTTTTAAATAAATGTCTAGAGAAGGCCCAAGTCAGACCAGTTACAACCACCAAAACAACTTTTGATGCTAAAGTCCCCACTGCTCTGAGCAGTACAAATCCTAATAGAGATGTGATAACTTATCTCAACATAACTACATTCAAAGAGGCTCTAACACTAGAGACCAAGGTCCCTGATGGAAATATGTGGATTGAGTGGATGACGTATTCTGCTGATAAAATGAACTTGTTTGATTGTGTAGCTTAACAATTCCGTTCTGTCACCATATAAGGAGCTGGCAGGTTTTTAAATGAGCCCTGCAACTATTCTCCTCCCATGAACTGCCAAGTAACAACAGTCGTGTCGCCATACATTATTTGTTGCCACCTTTCCAGTATAATGTTGACCTAATATCATCCTATTTTTCACCCTAAGCTGCAAATTATACTTGTTTAAAGGAACTCTGGTGGGGACTCTGAAGCGGTGTAAGGTGACATATAACATCGCGCAAGCAACTGATGGCTATGAGGCATCGTGGTTACACTAGAGCTGAAGTAAAAGGTCAGTGACCTCACCACAGGGCAGCTTCAACCCATCTGTTTACATAGACGCCACCGGGGTCCCGAGAGGAGTGCCAGACGAGTACAAAGCTAGAAATCAAGTTTCAGCAGGGTTTGAATCGATATTTCTTTGGTGGGCAACAATAAATAAATAAATAAAAATGTCGATTGGATGAATTACATGTACTATAACCAACAGAGGTCCATCAACTACACAAGGGATGCAGTAGATGGTTCACATGGTCAATTGGACACAACTGGTAATGGCATTAGACATGTTGGCTGTAACAATGATCATTGCTCTGAAGAGACGATGACAACATACACTTCACATACAATGACATGGCAATGAAGCCACTGCATATGAGCTCTACCTTATCATACTTGAAGAGGCTCTCCAGAAACTTGCCAGGGTCTTGTAGCAGAGCTTTACCAGGTTCCCAGTAGTCATCTATCTTGGTGCCAGGCTTCTCTCCAGGTACCCTTTTGGGTTTGATGCCCTTCATAATGCACACCGCCTCCATAACCTGATTCACCCCCTTGGGAGGTCGCTGCATGGCTCCAACCTATGGAAAAACAACAACAACCAGGAGGTAAATTCGACATATAAACCAACAGTGCGGTACTATTTGAAGAATGTCATTAACAAACTCTCTGACCTCGGTGTCGTCACTCTTGTTGAGCGACTTGAGGCTGGCGAGGGCATCATCCAGGGCTGGCAGAGCCTCCATTAAGTCTCTCTGGGCGTCTGCTGCGATGGCTCCTGCAAAACGGGCTTTCTCTGAAGCCTTGGCTTCCTCTACTTGCACTGACTTCCGGGTCTCCTCTGCAACCACTGTGTCTTTCTGGCAACATACAATATAAGTCATACTCAAGGTCCAAAGGTCACGCAGATAAATTGGAAAACCACCTGCCCCTGTCTTTGTTTTCCTTACTTTGATGGTCTCCGTAGTGACTTCAGTGTCCTTAGCTGCCTCTTCCAAAAGAGGCCTCATCGCCTCCAGCTCCTCCTGCATCTTACTCACATCCTCCGCTGTGCTAAGAAGCTGAAGGATCACAGAGCAGCAGGTAGTCAGGTAAGATGGCTAATAATGCTGCATATGTACACAAATTACAAATTGAAATTCTGGCATTGTTATTTTGCCCGCTCAGTGTCTTGCCTTGTCCAGGCCAGTCTTCATGCGCTGGCGTGCACTGCTCAGTTCTTGCTTCTTGCGTCCAATGAGATCTGAGTACATTTTGAGCAGCTCCAGGTAGCTTTTGGGTGTGACATAGTTGTGTGGAGAAAGCTCAGCCAGGTAATGTTCACACTTCCTGGCTACCATCTGGTGGATCTTTACACACATCAATGTCTGGAGAAGAAAATCAATTAGGGAGAGATTTTGTTTCAGTCTCTTAGATTTTTGATTACAGTTTTTTACATGTTTCCCCTTTCTCTTCAAGCAGCTAGTAATTTATATGTATCTAACCAAGGCATCACACACACACACACACACACACACCAGTCCCCTCATGACTTCGGGGCTGGCTTCCAGCTCAGGCAGGTCATTCAGAAAGGATGTGGCCACAGCCTGCAGAGCCTCCTCTGGCCAGGCACTGAACCAGTCTATGGTGCAACACGTCACCAGTGAGGGAAACTGCCTCAGCCGCGCACGAAACACCTCACCGATAGGACTGCAGAGAAAGAAGTGGAAGAGAGGAGTGGAAGTAGAAGAAAGGGAGAGAGCGTGGATGGACTTTGGATCAGAGCTTTGGACAACCTCATGCAGAGCACAGTGTGGATGTTGCTGCGGACCCTCCTGATGTAGGCTGCCATGAGGTTGGCTTTAGTTGGCTGTCGGCCCAGGTCTTGCACCACTGGCTTCATGGCTGCCAGGATGCGCTCCTGCTCGTCTGATGCATACAGGTTGGGAACATCCCCAGAGTTCAAAATGCTGTTGATATCCTCCAGGAATGACTCACTCTTAATCTGGGGGATTAACACAAAAATAATGATGAGTGAAACTCTGCCTTGCGTACACCAGTCCCTCCTCTGGAAAGCATAACTGAATCTGAAGGACAAATACATTTACGTTAATCAAAATATACCTATGTCAAGAAATAATAAAGCTGCCAATACAAATGACAATAGAATTATTTTGGTCTGGGGACGCTAAAGTGGAGATGCTGATATGACCTCTTCCTCTGCCATCTTCTTCTTGAGCCAGGCACTGAAGCGCTTACAGCTGGCTGCGTCTCCTGTGGCTCCCACACTCCACACCAGAGAGAAGAAGAACCAGGGCTCAATCAGCTCCTTCAGACGGTCCAATTTATTCTGGGGCGGTGGCCTCTTATCCTACAAGACAATAAAGGATTGATGGGGGGTCATGGTCAACAAAATCCACATTTACAAAAGTACTAGAAAGATGTTTTCATCAACTTAGAGGAGAAATCAGTAACTGCACATCCATTCAGTCGACGTTGTTTAGTGGAATGCATTAAATATGTTATTGACTGCTCAAGTAGCATGATCGCTACTACATTAATTACTGAACCGAACAAACTCAGTCAATGTTTTTGATAACAGAGCATCTTCTGTATCCGTTTATTCAAGACTAAGAAAATCTACCACCAGTATTTATTTTTCTCATTTGCCTTGCAAGTGTACCATACAGATGGATATGGTAATTATACAATCATTCAAATACCAGTGCCGATTTTAAGGTGGATCAAAACCTTGTGTTTTGAAGTAGATTGTACAGCTTCTCTAAAGCACTAAATATGTATCATACAAAGCTAGAACTCCTACGAGTATTAGAGATGTTATATCATATTTGCACAGAAATCCATATATATTCATTTCATGGGGGTTAATCTAACAAGGAATAGCAGCACACAGCTGTTTCTTGGCGTAAGGTTTGAAGAAACAGTCCATAAGTTTAAGCAGACTGCAGGTTAGGTTGCTGTCCAGAGAGGTGATGACCTCCTTTACTGATGTGCGGACAAATGTGACAGAGTCCTGTAAAAGGTACAGAATAATACAAATAATAATAAAATAAAAGCAAAAGCAGCTCTTTCTACAATCTACTACAGTGAAAAGCTTTAAGATTCCCTGGTGGTGTCTCTCAGTTCTGTCTCCCCTCTCACCTGTAGGAACCTGGAAAACAGAGAGTCCAGCTGCTCCGTGAACGCTTTCAGGGCTTCAGGGACTCGCCTCAGCCAACACTCTGTAAAAGGGACGAGGCCCAGGATGCTGGGCTCCAGGTAGACCACTCCACAGCGAGACACTGTGGCTGGAGATGCCACTGCCAGGTCTTGCACCTCAAACATCATGGTCATCACCTGCAAGGAGAAAACACAGAATGTCTGAATGCGCGTGGGACAGAGGAAAACCCAGGGACAAGACGTAACCTTACGTCAGTGAGCTTGATGATTTCCCCAGAGCTGAGGCACAGCTTTTTGTTGTCATCCAGCACAGTGTTCATGTTCTCAATCCATACAGCATCCACTGGCCCATCAAACATGTACCACTTTTTCTCACTGATAACAGATGAGAGGATAGCATCCGTCCTGTCGGGGTGGAGAAAACGTGTCTCGTAGAAGTCTGACTGTTTGTTTGGTTTGTTCTGTCGTTTGTGTAAAACAAAAGATCACTTACCACTCATGTGTGAGCAAGTCATACTCCCCGTAGAGCTGTCCCATGGTGATAGACTTGGGGTTGAGGACATACATCTGAAGCGCCTCTACCCACTCACAGAGGGCTGGCCCTTCAGAGCTGTTATTGCCTCACCTAGGATCTCATAACACTAAAACACAGTAATGCACACGTACAAGACTCTGCACCGCAAAACTACAATAATTGTCTACATTGGAGAGCTGGGAATAAAACTGTAAACAGTGTCTTGATAAGTATAAGGCTCACCTTGGTTTTGCCTGATCCAGAGGGTCCAACCAACATCAGGCCATGTCTCACCACAGTTGTCTCATACAGCTGGATACACTTACTTATATACCCTGCAATAACCACAAGACTCATCTACTCATCCTAAAAACACAGGCACCTGCATATCTAAAACATATAACATCTACTTCCAGAGACACTAACCGTCCACATCTTTGAGGTTTTTCTTGCTGCAGACATTACGCATGGACTCTTCAAGTGTGCCATAGTTGATTGGCTCCTGTTTTGTTTTAGGGAAAAGGTCGGACACGATGCCGTTGAAGAGCTTCAGGTCGTCCTGTAAAAACTTTGGCACGTTGACATCTTGAATGGCTCGAAGACAGATCAACTCCTGGGAGACAGCAAGATTGCAGAAGAATGGCGTGACATTTTTATTCTACTTTATTTATATCATCAACAAAAGAAACATTTCTAACCTCGTTCATGTCGGGGTTTTCTCTCTTCAGGTTTCCAGCAGCTGAGATCACAGTCTTCACAGCTCTCATACCAAAGTCATAATGATCCTTCATAGATAGGAGAGCAAAAGTAAACCTTCTTCATATCTTTGTCACACACACACACACACACACACACACACACACACACACACACACACACACACACACACACACACACACACACACACACACACACACACACACACACACACACACACACACACACACACACACACACACACACACACACACACACACACACACACACACACACACACACACACACACACACACACCTTTTTCAATATCATGTATCACTTCCCTGGACAAATATGGCATTGCCATAGAAATGTAATGTGTGACCTCCTCTGACTCTATACAATACCTGAGCGCTGAGCTGCTCAGAGGAGAGCTTGAAAGTGGTGGTGATCTTCTTGGAGAGGACTTTGGCATCACTGAAGCCAAACGAGTACAAGGAGATCTCAGCTCTCATCGCATAGTCAGGCACCATCATGGCCACAGGACCAAACAGTGCCTGGAGAAGACACAATCCACTTTGTTGAGCTCCATGTGCTTATCCTCAGCGTTGCACAGTTATTTAAAACGAAATCATCACATCAAACCTTGAGATTGTCAGGCAGTTCAGTGCGTCCAGCGTAACCAGGATTCATAGTGATGAAGACAGCGCACGAAGGGACGAGAGGGATCTCTGTGCCCTCAAACACAACATACACACAATTATCTTGGAAATCTATGCTACTGCATGTGCTTCTTTTTGGGTGGAATGCAGTGGTGGGAAAACAAAATGATATTCTTTACTTAAATTAAAAACATATATTAGAACTTCATAATGGGAAAGAATTGTAATGATTGATATCATTAACTTTAGTCATGTGTGTTTTGCAAAAACCTTTGCTGACATTAATTCATTTGACTCATTAATGAAATGAAATGAATGTCAAATTGACTAAAGCAAAACCAAACCCTTTGTTCTTTCTTGAAAAGCAGTAGAAATAAAGTACAACACCAAATTGAAATACTCACTGTACTGAGGCACAGTATTTGTACAACTCAAGTACTCTGTGGTAAACTACAGTATGAAGCGTCACATGGTTTTCTACTGAATACACTTCTCCTCACCCTTTGCTGCTGCGCCTTTTGTATGGTGGTGATCTGTTGTGCCACCACAGACAGCACTTCCACATCAATGCGGTTAAACTCATCAAAGCATGCCCAGGCCCCAGAGCTGCAAGAAGGAAGACAGACAGAACATGACTGTGATTGATGAAAGGTATGTGTGATATTTAACAGCACACATTCAATCACACTTTAGTAACTGCCTCTCACCTGGCCAGTCCTTTGAGAAACTTGCCCATAGCCATGAAGTCCAGCTGATCAGAGCAGTTGAAAACAACTGTCTGGATAGCCAGAGCCTTTCCCAGATCTTTAGTGGTTTCAGTCTTTCCTGTGCCTGCTGGACCTGCAGGAGCTCCTCCAAACTCCAGGTGTAGAGCTCCTGTTAGGGTCAGGTAGCATCTGAAAAAGGCCGGGGGTAGTGTATTCAAACGATGAAATGACATTCAGGGGGAAAAAAGCCTTGACAACATAAGACTGAACTACCTGTCAGCGAGTGGGGTGATGACCAGACGTCCAGAGTTACCAAGGTACTCGTATCCATACAAAAACTCTGCATTCACTGCGCGGGTGTACAAGTCATCTTTTGCCCAGTAATACCTACAAACAGTATCAGATCAGCATCAAACATATCCTGCACACAATTGATTGCAATGATAGAATACAGGTTGCTCCATGTCAAGAGTGACTGAACTAAAAAGCACAAAAAAAGATAGATGACCTGAGCTGGCTGATCCACTCAAAGTCATTGATGCTCCAGACTTCCTGCTCCACCAGTTTGGCCGCAACATCCTTAGCATGGACCTCTATGACGATGAGGGCAGACAGCACAGCTCGCTGCATCTTAGACAGACGTCCTCTCACCAGCTGCACCAAGTCACCCAGCTTCAGAAACAAAAGAGGAAGTTTGAAGAATATATTGATCAGCAAAAGAGTGTGCACACTGTTCAGCGTAAATGTGAGCAACACATTATACAATGTGTCTATTTTTCAAACCTTATGGATATTTAGAGTTTGAAGTTTGAATATTGGCCCCATATTCCACACCTGTTTCTGTAGTTGGGGATAAAGGCGGTTGGACATGTCTCCCTGCTCCAAGGCCTCAGACACCTCAGCAGTCCAGTAGACCTGACAGCCAGCTATCACCACTTGTCCAGGCCACGATAACACCCACTTTACACCAGGCTGCTGAGGGGTCAGGAGAGCGCACACAGAGGATTTAAGAAATGAACAATTGAAATATTCTTTAACATTGTTCAAATAAGCAGATTGGATTCCACATCAAAATGAGAGTGAGGGTTGCAGACCTCCGGATCGGCTTTGAGCGAGAGCTCAATGCTATCCCTCAGTGTGGCCTTCATCGATTTCTCCACGCCCCTGAGCCAGTCCTCCACATTTCCAGTGGGCCACACTGGCAGTGACAGCTTCACCTCCTCCCCTTCTCCAGAGTACATATGTAGATCTGGCTGGAATTGGAGCTGAGAACCAACAGATGTCTCAGTCGTATGTGGCATGCATGTTACATCTTCAGTAATATATACGCAGAGGAATTGTGAAGAAACAACAAGTGCGGTTGTACAGCAGTTGGATCTTTGGTCTGGGACAGAATCTCCAGGAGCTCATCATCTGACAGGAAGTAAAACCTAAAAGGACAAATATCCACTGATCAGTACATAGTCCTTCGTCTGAGTCATCAACTGTGTGTCAAAGTTGAGCATGGAAACTCCATTCTGGCCCCAAGTCGTCCACAAATATATTATTGTTGATAAATTAGCCTTTTGAAGGTGTTTGCTTGTTTTCCTTCTTGTTTCAAAGCTACCTCCATTTAGAGCAACCAAAGCAGGTTCATGGTTCAATGCATACCCTCTCATGTGGAATCATCTCATAACTCTGTTATTAACACCACTATTGAGAGCCAGGGGAATCTCAGGGCACTTTCTGTTGGGCTTACCTGGGGAAGGATCCTCGTTTGGTCTCCAAGTATTCACTGAGACCTTCTGCACCGGCTCCAACTGTGTGTTGCACCTTTTCAGTTTGACGAGCAGATAGCCATCTTGGCACAGCTCAATCACCTAGAGAACAATGCAGAAACATATATTAACAGTGTACAAAAATAAAGTTGCTTCTTGGTATCAGAACAAAACCTTTGTCCTTTAACCTCCGTGCCTCACAAAATGAAGACAAAATGTCTGCATCCGGAAATCTGCCATAAAGTAACATATTAATAATATAACCACTTTTATCCAACATCAGTCCTGATCATAAGTTCAAGTAATTCATTTTCATTAATTTACCCTTCAGATGCCAGGGTGTTTTCATAATGCATGTATTTCCCCCATAAACATGACAAAAATGACTTCATAAATAAGGATGAAGTTCCAAATATCTCAATTAAAACAAATAAATAAACACACACTCTTGCCAAAATGCTGTATGTCTTAACACAGCTGCCGCCAAAATATTCTCTGACCTTTCGATTATCAAAGGCGCTTTGCATGATGCCCTTCCATGTTTGATACATGTGCTGGTATCTTTTTCCCTCCACAGGCAGCTGCTGGTTGATATCATCAGAGCTGAAGATGGGCTCCAAGTAGAGCCAGGAACGCTGGCAGGTCAGCCACTCCTCCAGCACATCCTGCAAGCACCAGGAGAGGGCAGCAGCACAACATATGACACCGCATAACAATGATACAATACACAAGACCATAACTGTGTGTGTGTGTGTGTGTGTGTGTGTGTGTGTGTGCCTACTTGAGTCATTCTGAGCTTGCTCTCCCAGGTGTTGATACGGTCCTCAAAGGTTTTTCTGAATGGAGAGAAGGACATGCTCTGCGTCATGACAATGTGGTCATCCAGCAACTGCAATACTTCATCGAGGCTCTTCAATATGTAGGTGCCTGTCTCCTTGTAGGGCAACACCTCAAAGAGTACTGCCGACCACTCTTGTTCCATCTTTTCCAGGGCCTGAGTGAGACAGTGTAAAAGAAAAAGTAGCAGCCATCAATTCTTAACACACATATTCACACACTGGCCATGTGCCTGAGTAAGAAGAGTTAGTGGAGTTGCTTTGAACAAAAAGACAAAAAACACTTGGCCTCTGTTTCACCATCATCACGTAGGTGTAACGCCCCTCTCAAGGGCTCCATTTGTGAAATATTCCTTTAAATTAAAATAAGCTTCCCAAATTCTGTCCAAATTTTGCAGTTCCATAGGATCACTCCATTCATTACCCATCCTAGTACAAGCTTAACACTTCATAAAAGACTGTATTTAGAGAAGGAATCCTGTTTAAAGGGTACCTGTTCAATGGCGTACTCTTTCCCTGCTACCTCAGCCACATGAGTGATGTCATCCACATGCTTCTGGAGACCAAGCTCCAGGCAGTGAGTCAAGGTCAGGTTGGCTGTGGGCCTGACTTTCATCTGAATGCGTTCTGAAAGAATCTCCCAGTGGCGGTTTTTCATCCCCGGGTTCCTCAGGCCCTGAATCAGATGAATAGAGGGATGGAAGTCCTCAATCTTGCTGTGGATTATAGAAGCCACCATCTGGCACTCTGGTGTCGTGCAACACAAAGAAAAGAACACGTCAGACCTCTTAACAATCACACTTCACTTTGGCAAGTTTGAATGGTGATAGATGTGTGACCTACCAGGAACTGTTTAATGCATTTGTGCATGGTCTTGTAGGCATTTGTAACATTGCTCTCAAGCTTCTCAGGGTCTATGGACGACAGCGGGTCATTGAGCCAGCTCTCATGCCAACGAAGCCAATCGGAGGTGGTGGTCCACAGATCTTTAAAAGGCTGGAAGTCCTTGACAAGCTTCTGCAGCCGATCATACTGTAATACACATTTATGTTTCATTGTGAGAAAATGTATGACAAATACCTGATGCACAATAGGTATTCACATCTATCAATACTAGTTGTAAGTTGCTATATATTACACTAACTACCAAAAGGAATATACATAAACATATATATTCACGTATACATATATACATGATTCGATGGATTCTCTTTTACTTACATTAGTGGCAGGAAGACCTAACAGTCGCTCTCTGGTGTTGTAGGTTTGAGCCAACATCTGACACTCCTTCAATTGCTTGCTTACATGCCTCACCTCATTGGCCACCTCATGGGCATGAGTCATGTCTGTATGACCTGCAAACCCGGCAACCAGCATCTATAAACACAGTTGTGGTGAGTTAGAACCAAATATTATCAACTCACTTTGACTTAACCCAAACATTTTTACATTAAGACATAATAAACAAAGGCCTGCCTAGAGTGGATTATTTAAGAGACTACTAACGGAAGTTAAAAGGAGGAGGTTCAAAAGAAGAGAATCTGAAAAAGTACAAATCATCAAAGGGGACAACTGTAAGTAACAAGGCCATGAGTTAAAATGATCAGCTGACCTTCAGAGAGTCGAGGGATTCCTCAAAGTTGTCCTGGTCGATCAGCTGGATCTTATGGAAGTGCGCCTCGTCCTCAGCATGCTGGACGGCTACTGATTCCATCTGGTTGATTATCTTCTCAGACCACTTAATCGCTGTCCACCTGCAGGGGTTTGTAACTAAAGCAATCACTGCAATAACTCCACTCTTTCCTCTATTCACTCACTACCCCAAATGAGCGTATACATTTTAACACTAGCATGATGGTTTTACACTTACTTTTGATTACAATCCTCATTTGAATGAACTGCGGCCCACGGTCTGACACGATGTCCACTGGAATCCCATGTAACCGGAACACCTGGTTGACCATAATGTCTGCCGTCTCTCGAGCCGAGGGAAGCTTGGGCAGGGCGAGGAAGTGGGCTGCCTTGGAGAAGCGGTCCACCACTGTGACAAAGACCGTGTTCCCTTGCGAGGGTGGCAGACCGGTGACGAAGTCCAAAGCGATATGAGACCATGGACGATGAGGAACCGGAAGTGGTTGCAGCAGGCCGGCGGGGGGTCGATATGGTGGAACAGGCCCGGACGAATTCTCTTGTGTCCGCCTCCAGCGCAGTCCACCAAAACGTCCGCCGGAGCATGTCGATTGTTCGCCTCACGCCTTGTCACCCAGGCCCATAGAAGCACTTGGGAGCGTGCAGGCGGGGGAACAAAGAGGCGACCGGGAGGTCCGCCTCCTGGGTCCGGCTGGATCCGGAGAGCGTCCTGCACCACAGACTCGATCTCCCAGGTGAGAGAGGCTGCCACACAGGTTGCGGGAAGAATGGTGCCAGGACAGGATAAGTGACCCTCAGGGAAGAACTGGCGAGACAGAGCGTCGGGCTTGGTATTCTTGTTGCCTGGACGGTAGGAGATGACGAAGTCGAAACGCCCAAAAAATAGAGACCATCGGGCCTGGCGGGAGTTCAACCTCTTGGCCGTCCGGATGTACTCTAAGTTTTTATGGTCCGTCCAGACCACAAATGGATGAGCTGCACCCTCCAGCCAGTGCCTCCACTCCTCCAGTGCTAGTTTGATTGCCAGCAGTTCCCGGTCTCCGACATCATAATTTCTCTCTGCCGGGGTCAAACGGCGGGAATAGTAAGGACGAAGCTTAGAGTCCATTTCTGAACGTTGAGACAGGATGGCCCCCATACCCATGTCTGAAGCATCCACTTCAACGATAAACTGCCGGGTGTCGTCAGGCTGGATCAGGACGGGGGCGGAGCTAAACCGTTCCTTGAGGAGTTGAAACGCCAGACCAGCTGCTGGTGTCCACGAGAACGTGGTCTTGGAGGAAGTGAGTCTAGTGAGGGGGGCTGCCAGCGTGCTCTAGTTCCTGATGAAGCGACGA
This sequence comes from Cottus gobio, assembly GCA_023566465.1. Classification (NCBI taxonomy): domain Eukaryota; kingdom Metazoa; phylum Chordata; class Actinopteri; order Perciformes; family Cottidae; genus Cottus; species Cottus gobio. The sequence continues at coordinate 26,907,663 of CM042227.1, read as the reverse complement.
TAGAAATTCGCAAACCCCAGGAACTGCTGGAGCTGTTTCCGAGATGAAGGGGTCGGCCACTCCATTACCGCCTTGACCTTCTCTGGATCCGCCTTCACCTGACCCGTCTTGATGATGAAGCCCAGGAACCGTACACAGGTTACATGGAACTCACACTTCTCTGCCTTCACAAAGAGCTTGTTCTCCAGTAGGCGCTGAAGGACCATCCGGACATGACTCTGGTGCTCCGGGAGATCTGCGGAATAGATGAGAATATCATCCAAATACACAAAAACAAAACGATCGAGGAAATCCCGGAGTACGTCATTTACCAACGCCTGGAACACAGCAGGGGCGTTGTTTAGTCCAAACGGCATGACCAAATACTCAAAATGGCCGAGAGGGGTGTTGAACCCTGTCTTCCACTCGTCCCCTGCTCGGATCCGCACCAGGTGGTACGCGTTGCGGAGGTCAAGTTTGGAGAAGATCTTAGCTCCAGCCAGGGGTTCGAACGCCGAGTTGATCAGCGGCAGGGGATACTTGTTCTGGGTGGTGATGCTGTTCAAACCTCTATAGTCAATGCAGGGCCGGAGACTCTTGTCCTTCTTCGCAACAAAAAAGAACCCGGCGCCGAGTGGTGACGAGGAGGGGCGAATTATTCCAGCCTTCAAAGACCGTGAGATGTACTCCTCCATGGAGGCCTTCTCCGGTCTGGACAGGTTATATAACCGACTGGAAGGGAACGAAGCGCCGGGGTGGAGGTCAATGGCGCAGTCGTAGGGACGGTGAGGTGGCAAGGAGAGAGCCCGAGTCTTGCTGAACACCTCCCCGATGTCGTGGTAGGCGGTGGGAATGGAGGTGAGGTCAGGCGGAGGCACCAAGTTGCCATGTGGATGTCCTCCAGGAGGTACCGCCGATCGTAGGCAGCTAGCGTGACAGTAGGGGCTCCACGCGACAATCCTCGCCGCCGACCAGTCAATCTGAGGGTTATGGGTGGCGAGCCACGGGTGGCCCAAAACTAGAGGGTTTTGGGGGGAAGAAAAAACATAAAATTGAAGCCTCTCTCTGTGGTTCCCAGACAGGATAAGCTGAAGTGGTGGGGTTCGGTGGGTGACTCTGGCCAGGAAGCTGCCATCCAGGGCATTGACCACTAGTGGGGCTTCTAAAGCCTCCACGGGAACCTTAACTCTGGCTACAAATTCTGAGTCCATAAAGTTTTGTTCCGCCCCAAAGTCCACCAAAGCAGAGAGAGGAATAGAGCGAGAGTGCAGAGAGAGGGAGGCAGGCAGCAACAGTCTTGGTAAGGGGTTTAAAGAGGGCTTAGGTCCACTCACCAGTACCCCAACCGCTACTGGCGAGCGCCCCCGTTTGGGCGAATGGGACAGGAGGAAATAGAGTGTCCCAGACGGCCACAGTACAGGCACTCACCCGCTCCTAGTCGTCTCTCCCTCTCCTGAGGAGAGAGGTGCATACGGCCGAGCTGCATCGGCTCCTCCTCCGGGCTGGAGTGATACGGGCTTGGAGACTGAGGGCCCATGCGCTCGCCCTGATTGGCTGACGCAGAGCCACGAGGGCGGAAGCTGGAAGAAGATGACGTCACGGGTGGCGCCCCCTGGGATTTGTAGTTCCGCTCACGTCGTCTCTCCCGCATCAGATTATCCAGCCCGATCGTGAGTTTAATTAGTTCCTCCAACGAATCGGGCTTATTGCAGCTAGCCAGTTCGTCCTTCACGGTTTCCGACAATCCGTGAAGGAACACGCCCCTGAGCGCCGTTTCGCCTCACCCGGTCTCGGCGGCGAGAATGCGGAAGTCCACCGAGTGTTCCGCTACACTCACGTGGCCCTGTTGTAGGCGGAGAAGGCGCTGAGCTGCGTCCTCGGAGTCCACCGGGTGGTCGAAAACCCTCCGCAGCTCCTCCACGAAGGTCACGTAGTTGACATGATTGGGCCGGTCGATTCCCAGTCCAAAGCCCTTCCTCATAGTAAGCCCACTACGTACGAAACCTTGGACCGGTCCGAAGCGAAGGTCTGGGGCTGGCGGTCGAACACCTGCCGGCACTGGAACAGGAAACCCCGGCACTTCCCCAGTGTACCGTCGTAGGAATCCGGAGCCGGTACAGGGGACTCCCGGACCGGCGGGACGGGGTCGGGAGCACGGGGTGCCGGTGCTGGAACAGGCGGAAGACTGGCCCTCCGTGCCTGGTCCTGCACTATGCAACCGATCTGGGACACCTCGGCTGCCACGGACTTCAGCGTCTCCGCCATGTCCCGGATCATCCGCCGGTGCTCCTCCACCTCCAGGAGCATCCGCTTGTGCTCCGCCAGCAGCGTGCTGTCTCCGGTGGTCGCTGGATCCATTCTGGTCAGTCCGTTCTGTCACGGGAGTACAGGATTTAGGACCCAAATGCAGACCACAACGACAGAAAATTGGATTAAAGGAAATTTATTGTGAAGTAGCGTGTGGAGCCCGAGGTCCGACGCGGCGGCTCGCTAACTCGTATGTGGGTCCCGTGGCCCGACACCGGAGGCTGGTAGTGGGACTGTGACGTGGGTTCCGTGGCCCGACGTCAGAGGCAACCAGGCTGGTCCCGAAGAACTCTGAGTTGAGAGAGAGAGAGGGTCAGTGGCGGATCGGAATGAACAGACAGACAACTCACGGAGCGGCAGTGATGACTACCGGGGTTGAAGACGAAACGGACTGACAACCCAGGCCTGCAGGACCTGGGTTGAAATACGGCTGGTGATGAGCCTGAACGGCCGCAGCTGTGCAGCGCACAGAGATGTGTCCATGGGCGGCGTCTGAAGGTAAGAGACACACCCACGAGTCCAAAGGCAAAACATACAAACAGGGGGATTACGGACACAAAAGGAAAGGAGGTTTTGGGGAAACAGAGGCAAACACAAAGGGTCAGACAGGAACCCTGACAGCATTTCCTTATTTATGTTCATGCTCTAATGTAATGTATATGTATATTTGACCTCATCGGGGTGCGGTACATTGTATGTGGCCTTAATGGCCTGATCAAACAGGTTGACTAGAGACGTCACAAAATCCTCCAGTGGAGTGCTGTAATGCACCCCAGTCTGATTCAGAACCAAGTCCACCAGAAACAGAGGGTTCTTCACTGGCCTAGTTACAGAGAATGGAGTAATATTACAAACACAATATAACATATTTAGCACAGTAATAGGTTATGAGTAGATATTGTATAAATGACTCCAAGATATAAGAACAGCATAAGAAAACACAGATGCAGAGAAGCACAAAAGTGTGTGAAGATGTTTACATCAATGAGCGTGTGTCCCATGTGTGCGACTGCATGCTATCCTACCTGTAGGGGCTAGTGATGAGGCTGTTGCCCCAGGCCAGGTCCTGAGGACATGTCAGAACACTGTGGCACGCGTTTAACACCATCTGAGTCAAGCTGAGCAGCCAATTCTGCACGAGGAAGCGCAGGGCGTCCTGCAGCCTTTAGCGCACCAACGCCACCAGCTTGTGCAGCTTGGAAAACTTGTAGATATCCCAGCTAGACTGGTTCACGTTGGACGCGCCTTTGCCACAGTAAACCAGCTTGGAACGGATGCCGTTGCTTAGCGTGGAAATCCACGACTCCCTGAGAAACACGCTGATCTGGATAGGGAGGGAAAGATTGCATGCTTCTTTATTCATGTACCATATGATTTAGAATAAGAGTTGTTGCCGTTCATCTTAAACAAATAGTTTGACCACCAATGAGCTGCAGATGACCCATTGTTTTAGCACTAGTGGTGGTTGCATGTGGGCGCTACGTTCGCGGTGATAAAACAATACATTCAAATTCTTATTTAAAATAAACAAACGCTACTTTGAATGCATGCAGAAGAAAAAGCTACCCCAACGCTACAATACCTGAGTATGAATTTGAGATTGGAGGACTTCAAACTCGTCCAGTCGTAGTGGTTTGACATTGAACAGCCTCATATTTTCCACTTTGTTGCACTCAGACCATATGTCAGATAACACAGAGACCACCTCTGGCTTTGTTAGATGGGAGGTGATGGAAAGAGTCCCTTTGGTCTTCTTATGGGGAAAGGGAGGAACTGGAACGCACCCTGTACATAGATAAAAGACACCAGGTTTTGGATGGTAATACATTTTGTTAACCCTAACCTCATTGACTCAAACAAATGTATACAAAGCTGTCTGTCTTACCTTCTTGCGGTACATACTCAGGATCCTTCTGTGGCAGGGTGATGTGTGAAAACTCCTGCGGGTGGCTCATCACTACTTTGTCAAAGAGCATGCGGTTCATCGTACACTCATATTCCAGTTTGACCTCCTTCTCCAGCTCTGTCCACGTCTCCAGACTGCACACATAATACTCTCTTTATACACCTTATGGTTTCGTTAACATTTCAACTCAGTGGGATCTATTATAAAACAGCTCATTCTGAAGAAGGGGACAATAACGGCACGTGATATTACTCTAACGTCGCTCACATTTCCAGCCTGAGCCCAGGCGTTGAGAGGGCGAATCTATTGATACGCTGGAGACTCTGGGCTTCAATCGATGGTGTTCTACTGCAGAAGGGCATGCAGTCCACGGACAAGTGGTAGAGAAGCAAAGCTTCTGTGTTCTCCCGTAAGTTCAGGGCTAACTGGATCCTTCCCACAAAGAATTGTGGGTCCTCAGCACTGAATATCAATCTGATCCTGGGAACCCAGAACTTAGTGCCCGCTTTCATAGCGTTTACTTCAAGGAAAAGGAGGGAGATGGAAGGCATACATACATGATCAACAAGACACAACACAGACCAGAGGAAATCATGAGATTATACTGTGTCATTATAGTGCTTAGACATAAAAACCAACCCGGAGATGTTTTCTCTTTGTGTTCTTCATTTGGAGAATGATTTTCTGCTTCATTTGTCCGTTTGCTGTTTTGGTCAACTTTCTGTACCAGGTACTGGCATTTCTCCTTACTATAGTCAAGAACCTCAACCAAATGCCAGCTGTAGCCCAAGGAGGAGCTTTTTGGGTCCACTTCAAAAGAGAGAGAAGAGAGTAATCACCCAAGAACATAAAATAGAGTCCATCTCTGTTCATGCAGTTTAATTCTGAGTACATTTTACCGGAGGCAATCGTGTCATCTGGAGGCAGTAGGGCTTTTGCAGGATCAGGTTTTCGATCAGGTGATCGTTCAGCATTGGCCAGGACCAGCCAGTCTTCTGGGGCCCGGCAGTCATACTCCTCATTGTCAAACACCTAAAGGATAAACACAGCAAACATGAGTGTGGGGCGTTGCTGTGCCCCGAAATATGGGACGTAATGGTAGTTGGCGACCCAAATGCTAAAGAAAAGATTGCATCAGAAAGACACTTACCTCCAGTGGTAGGTAGGGGGTTACATACTCAGCACTGTCGCTCTTGTGTCTCGGAATTAGGAGATTGGTGTCAATGCCTTTTTCTACCAGGAGCTGTTCAAGGTCTAACTTTAAATATTCCCTTCGACGTCTATGAGAAAACAATACAAAACAGTATAAATAGGTCTTGACAGGCGGTTTAAATAAACCAAAACCTGGACCTAGCTAAACCAGCTACTGTACAATAAGAGAAAATCAATCAATATGTGCTGTATGCTCACTGTCCTAATAAATCACATCTGACCAGTGAATCTGGCATTACAGTATGTGCAAAACCCTCACTAGAATAAAATGCAGGACGAGAATGTAAAGCTCCACAGAACGAGATGACGTGTCCTCGTCTGCCAGACATGGGACACACAAATACACTACATACCTCTCTATCGCTAACTTGCGGGGGATCTGGCCAGAAACGGTTTGGTAGGGTAGCTGGACCTTTTGTGAATTCCCACCCCGGCAGAAGTAAGAATTTTGTGACTGCTGTGATGAAGGTCCACGGTTATTGTTTTCAACGGGCTTGGGCTGGTCATCTGGAGTCTTGAAAGTTGTATCCAAGGAAAAGAAAACATTGAATTTTAGAGAAGCACAATATGCTCCTCTTGTGAATACATAGTTGTCGTATCATAAGGACTGGAAATTCCTACATGTCTAAAAAAAAATGCATGTGTGCAGTAGCATCGCACCTGTTGTCACGTACATTTGGATGTGCTTTGGATAAAAGCGTCAGCTAAATGACATGTCATGTAATGTAATGTAATGTACAGATCACTGAACTCAAAGGCGAAATGACTCTGAGACCTCTGCTGGATCTCGGGTCCCGCCGATCAATAAACAGGAAGCTTCAGTCTCTTGGTTTTGGTCAGAGCTCAACAGAAGCTCAGTGTTTTGATAGCACTCAGAATATGAAGTCACGTGAAGGAGCAGCGGTGCTTTCACCTTGAACTTGAATGTTGTGATGTCTTCCGAGTAGATGCCCCTCTGTTCATTCACAATGCATTTCCTGATTTTAGGGAGTTTGCACCAGGGATGTAGCGGTCGAGGTTTGATCGGAGGATGAGGCACCAAACTAGGAAAATATTTCCCTTCCATCTCCGACCTAGCAGAATAAAATCACGTTATGTGGGAAAACAGTTAACGTTAGATTTATTTTGGAAAAGGAAATGAACAACATCCACTGGCGAAACATCAGGACAGTAACTTTGTCATCTGTGTACGTTAAACCAACCCCTGTTGCCAAAGAAGCATCGAAAGAGTTCCAAAACACATACGCTAAAACGGGAAGTTCCTTGGTGTTCTCTGTTAGCGCGAACAAAATGTAACGCAACGTTGGGCTACGATATCATTTGAGTCAGATTTGAGCCCCCTGACATTAACAAATAATGCTATGCAACATTTTCTTATTTCATTTTTCCAAAACAAAACTACCTAGTTTTTCAAGATTGTTTGCTTAATTTTGATCAATTTAAACCAAAATGTATTCATAATCAATACTATGTAAGACAGTGTGCTATTTTCTTTCCACAAACCAGAATATTGGTTTAGGGTCATGAATTCACATACAGACTAAAAAACACAATTTATCTGTAACTTATTGCTTCTTCTGAGAAAACATTTTGATTAAGAAAACCTTCCTAGTGGTTATTACTTGAAGCATGATTCACTCTTAACAGTTTATGGGGTACATAACAGTCACAAAATAATAAATATTTTAAAGAAAATTATTATTGAACCACAATTCATCATAAGCATATATTTCAATGACTATTGTAGTATAACAAGAAGGAGCCCATTGATGCAAAAGAGATATTGATCATGCTACATTGTATAATTGTGAAGTTATTGCATATGTTTTCCAATAACAATTCACCATAATAAATCAAAAGAACATGTTACCATAATAACAGTTTTAGTACAACAATGATGAGCCCATTGCCAAAGAAGCGTCAAAAGAAGCGTTTTAATATACACGTTAAGACGGTAAGCTAGCTAGCTGCTGTTAGCCTAGAGCGAACAACATCCAACGCAACAAAAAAACAACGTTGACAGACCTTATTTTGAGTTCACCTGAAGTCCTAACGCTCCTTAGCTGTCCTCTGCATAGCGAGCTGCACTTTGGAAATCTCAGTTTCCAAGTGGACGTTAACTTCCGGACTGGTCTCTATGCCAACGGCAACCCCCCCCCCCTCACACGTAATAAGGTCGAAGGTCACATGAGTGACGCACGAAGCTTTGTTTACGTTAGCCTGTTAACGTTAGCCTGCCATTAGCCTTACTGCGTTAGCCTGTTAGCGTTTCATTTTCAACCGAATCCATTGGACTAATTGTTATGCTGGTTAATGGTTAAGTAATCACAGGTGTTGCTTGGCGTTTCATGTGTAACCATTATTTTAATTCTACGTTCTCATGCAAGCGTTTTGTATTTTTGGATCTAGTACAAGCTTGGGATCCCTTTTGCAGCTTTACAACTGTTAACCATCTGATGTGTTCACGCCATGTATATAATACTGTATATAATAACGTTGGCACTTTTGTCTGCATAGATCACGACATTTTCGCACTTTGCAGATATATTTATTTGCTTTGCATGTTTACCTGGGAATAGTTTCATGTAGGACCGGAAGTACGTCACTTCGTCTCGTTTTCTTCTTCGTCTCGTTTTCTTCTTCGTCTCGTTTTCTTCTTCGTCTCGTTTTCTTCGTCTCGTTTTCTTCTTCGTCTTCTTTTACGTAAAAGACCAGTCGGGGCCCGTGAAATGTTTTTCTTGAGCCGATGTGAGATCCCAGTTCAGGGATGTTGTATGTGTACCTATCGTAATTCCTTTCGAGGCAAATTATTTGAAATTGTGATTTTGGGTTATACAAAATACACTGAAGTTAATTAAATGTTATGCATGCATGTCTTTAGAACCAGACAGAATAGCGCCCCCACGTGTGTCTGCTATGATACTACATCTTCATTCTTGAAAACAAGTTGCAAAGTTCAAAATGTAAAGAACGCAGATATATGTATTTATTTAGTTTTTGTTTATTCCTAATCTCAATCTCCTTGCATTGAAAACTAACAGGGTGCAGGTTTTTATTTGAATTGGTCCTTTAGGGGAGAATGGGGTTAGTTGGCACCCAGTTATATGCTGCTATGTTAAAACATCTAAAGATCACAAACACTTTAGTCCAGTTTTATAGTATTGAAAGTAAATATGTGCTCTGTGGACTAAACGTATAAATCTGATCATGATTTATGCATAAGAAAAACTAAAGAGACTAATTTTAATTTTATAAATCATTTTATAACAGTTTGGGAATTACTGTCTGGAGTTAGATACTGGAGTAAATAATATGGAGTAAAAATACAAAAAGAATATCAGCAGCACAATCATTTATTTTTATTATTTTAGTTTCATTGCATTTCATTTTACCACTCTGGTCAAATGGAAAAGGTAATATCACTCTTTGGGCTGGCACCAGCCAGGGTGCTGGAACGGAGGCTCCGACCGTTTGTCGAACCTCGGATTCAAGAAGAACAGTGCGGGTTTCGTCCTGGTCGTGGAACAGTGGACCAGCTCTTTACCCTTGCAAGGATACTGGAGGGGTCCTGGGAGTTTGCCCAACCAGTCTACATGTGCTTTGTGGACTTGGAGAAGGCTTTCGACCGGGTCCCTCGGGGCTTTTTGTGGGGGGTGCTGCGGGAGTATGGTGTGCCGGACCCGTTGCAACGGGCCATCCGGTCTCTGTACGCCTGCAGTAGGAGCTGTGTTCGTATCCTCGGCAGTAAGTCAGATACGTTCCCGGTGGGTGTTGGCCTCCGCCAGGGCTGCCCTTTATCACCGGTCCTGTTCGTGACTTTCATGGACAGGATATCTAGGCGCAGCCGTGGGGCGGAGAATGTCAGGTTCGGGGATCTCAGGATAGCCTCTCTGCTGTTTGCAGATGATGTGGTCCTGTTTGCCTCCTCGGACCATGACCTCCAGCATTCACTGGGGCGTTTTGCAGCCGAGTGTGAAGCGGCGGGGATGAGAGTCAGCACCACGAAATCTGAGGCCATGGTGCTCTGCCGGAAACCGGTGGATTGCTCCCTCCGGGTGGGGACAGAGTGCCTACCACAAGCGAAGGAGTTCAAGTATCTCGGGGTCTTGTTCACGAGTGAGGGTAAAATGGAGCGGGAGATCAACAGGCGTATCGGTGCGGCTGCAGCAGTAAAGCAGGCGTTGCACCGGGCCGTCTTGGTGAAGAAGGAGCTGAGCCGGAAGGCGAAGCTCTCAATTTACTGGTCGGTCTACGTCCCAACCCTCACCTATGGTCACGAGCTTTGGATCGTGTCCGAAAGAACAAGGTCGCGGATACAAGCGGCCGAAATGAGTTTCCTCCGTAGAGTGGCCGGGCTCAGCCTTAGAGATAGGGTGAGGAGCTCGGACATCAGGAGGGAGCTTGAAGTTGAGCCGCTACTCCTTCGTGTCGAAAGGAGTCAGCTGAGGTGGTTCGGGCATCTAATTAGGATGCCTCCAGGACGCCTCCCTTTAGAGGTTTTCCAGGCACGTCCATCTGGTAGGAGGCCCCGGGGAAGACCCAGGACACGCTGGAGGGATTATATCTCCCAGCTGGCCTGGGAACGCCTCGGGATCCCCCAGAATGAGCTGGTAGATGTTGCGGGTGAGAGAGAAGTCTGGGTCAGCCTGCTTGACCTGCTGCCTCCGCGACCCGACCCCGGATAAGCGGTGGAAAATGGATGGATGGATGGATGGATGGGCTGACAACCACAAAACCTCATAAATGCACCGTGACGAGTCACCACGGCTCTTTATGACTGACTTTATTGAAACTAATGTATACACATGAAAAGTGATTTTTAATTTAAATCTTTACACTTTAGCTAAATATAAATGAATGAGTGAGAAATGTTATCAGACTTATGATTTCAAATCACAAACCTATTTCTTAATATTCAAAGTTAGGGCTGATTGTAATTGTTACCAAGAGTCACGGAACTGATCATAACTGCATATATATGTGTGTGTTCTCAAGGAAGATGGAATTAAATTAAATAAACAAGGGAAACTAAGTTTTTCTCCTGTTGTTAACATAAAATACCATTTGGAACTTCTTTTATGACGAACATTGATCATTTTATTTCAGTTTAGTTAAAATCACAACTAAAATATACCAGTCCTTATTCTCTATAGTCACCATCATGTCATGCAATTGTATTAATACTGTATATATTGAAACAGAGAAGCAGAAACATTTATTTGATTCAACATTCAATTTATTTTCAATTGATTCAAATTGATAATTTAGAGTTTCCAATTAGCCAAAAGTGAATATATATTTTTTTTTATATATATTCTTTTTGTGGGAGGAAACCTGAGTACCAGGGGAAAACCCACGCAGACACAGAGAGAATATACAAACTCCACACAGACAGAAAGAGGAAAGAATCTGTCTATGGAACCAAATACAGGGAAACATTTTCATCATTTGGAGGAAAAAGAAATTGAACCTGACCTCAAGTTTGGGTTTTGAACTTTGAAAAATTCAACAGAAAGAAATAAAGAAAGAAAATAAAAATAAGTGTGTTACCCCAAATGTTTTGGAAAAATAAAAACACTAAATTATTCCAGCACTGAATCTCAATTATATTTAACCCCAAAACAACTTTTCATACACTTATTTTCATTTTGAATATATTGTTGAATTTCCAGACCAAAACTTGAACTTTAAGGTTAAAATCTTTTTTTCAAATGATGTAGCACTATAGTAGCACTGAAATGGCTCTTACTGATAGCACTTTGAAGTTGAACTTTTGGACCAAATTGTACCTTCTTGATTCTTGTTGTTCTTATTCTTGTATGTAACCGTAGAATGGACTTATTGTAAGTCGCTTTGGATAAAAGTGTCAGCTAAATGTAATGTAATGATCAAAACTATTGCCCTGGATTTGGCTCCACATCTGTGAGGCTGCAGTGCTAACCACTGAGCCACTGTGTCGCCCGGAAGGAAGGAGAGAGGGAAATAAAGGGGGAGGGGGATAGGGAGGAAAGATGGATAAAGAGATACACAATGTATTGACAACGGGTCCTTGTCGATACGTCAACCTGAAACAAACAGATGAAATAAAAGACGTCCAAGAAAGACCACTATACTTGCCACCTCTTTTCTGTCCTCCCCTTCTTTCTCCTCCTTTCCTCTCTCATCCTCTCTTTGTAAAAACAAAAAAAAAACATGAAATAAATAAAAAAAATCGTTAGAGAATGAATGTAAACAAAGAAATCAGTATGAAAAAAAAAGATTGAAATTGATATTTACCTTTTTATAAGAGGGTTCAGACTTTCTCCACCTCTTCCTCCTACATTGTATAATACGTAACACAGCTAACACAAGGTTATACATGAAATAAAACATAACATTTCTAAAACAACTTAATACATCAAATACAACTTAATACATCTAAAGAAAATGCATCAAAAAAAGTAATTTAAATCTAAAACAACTTATGTGTGTGCAAGGCGAAAGTACCTTTTTAAAGAAATAAAGCGCGCGCGCGCGTGTGTGTGTGCGTGTGTGTGTTAGTTGACCTCCATTGGCTCACCATATCCTTCCGTGGGGTCCACTTCCATCGGTTCGTCCTCCGGGGGATCCACCTCCATCGGCTTACCGGGGTCCAGGAGTGGGGTGGAGGCTCTTTGGAAAACAACAAAATAAGTTATCAGAATTATGCAGATGAAACACAATGTTACATAATCACATGTCATGGGGACTATTGTCCAATACAAGCACAGTACAATGAGTACATTGGACCAATCAATAATTAAAAAGCAGAATCTTCTTCAAGTAAACAAAGACGTAGGTAGTTCTTTCTTACACTGCACTAACTTTTAGACTAATATTTTATTCTCGTCTAATTCTATTTTAGTTTGTCTAAATTTCAGGTTATCTTGGCGCTTTAATGCTTTTAATTGTATTTCAATGTCATTTTGTGGTGTGTTTCTGTTGAACTTTTGATTTTGATGTTTAGTGGAGAGAATAAATAAGCTTACCGTCTCATGCCTCGCCTAAGGGAAGAGATGGAAGAAGAGGGGGAGAAGGAGGAGGAGCTAGAAGAAATGGGACTAAAGAAGAGACAAGAAGAAGAGTTAGCGGAGGGGGAGGCTGGCTTACGGGAAGGACCTGGGTGAACCGGCCGGTTGGGGTCCAGGATGGGGGAAGGCCTCCACAGGACGCGTTGGCTCGCCTGAAGGTAAAAAAAATAAAATATAACTATCAGACCACTGCTCCACAACATGGAAACAAACACTATGATTCAGTCCCATATATATATATATGTAAGTAGCTTAACAGTTGTATTAACGTCTGTATGTACACACTCTCCCTTTTCTTTTTCTGTTTGTTTTTGGTTTAGCTGATTGTTGTGTCTCTTATTTATTTTCTGCTATTATTAAATTGAACTTGTATAAAAGCATAAAAATGTGCAATGGACTCTAAAGTAAACACTTGTCTGGGAGATGAAAGAAATGTATCAATAAAGTGTTAAAATAAGCGTGTGGCGTTCAGGTTCTTGGTGTTCTTACCATGCTGCAGGTTGGACTGACGGCCTGGATGACCGCCGGTGAGAGGCCGGGCCAGAAAGCAACTGGGATCCGGACTCTCCTGTAGGGGCAACGATGGGCCATCTGAGGGTAAAAACAAACAAAAAACAAGAACATTATTATTATTATTATCCATCTGGAAGCTCTTACAGTTACACAGAGTACATCTCCAATCAGACTTTTTAAAATACATAGACCTAACAATGCCTTGTAAATAGACAGCTGTACCAATGTCTCCACAGCGGGGACAGGTAGCGTGTCGTACTAAACCTTATGTTTGATAAAACCAAGATTTCATTTTTTAAATATGAAAAACATCACAAGATTGTTGGCAATGTGTGAATTATGAACATTTTCAAACAATAAGGATTACATATATTGTCATGCCTGCATAACTTATGATCTGTATCACCTAGAAATTATATTTAATACAAGCAATCAATTCAGATCAATTGTTGACATTGAAGTCTGATCCATGTTGTCTGTCACTTTCAGTAAAGTTTAGAGAAATAATACAATCAACTTGTTTAGCTTGTACTCTTGAAAACACACACCGCTAGCTAGCTAACTGTCACATGGCTAATAGGCAGGTTGGGTCCTTACCTTGTAGTTTAGGGATGCTCGAGTTTGTTAGCTTGCTAGCTTAATAGTAGAGGTGCTGTTCTTCAGAAGAAGTTTAGCTGTTCTCTCGTTGGGGTCTTCAAGCGCAATGAGGAAAAAAGAGAGAAATTGTTCTCTTATAGAAGACGCGAATCAAAGCTAGAACATTACATCGAACTTAAATTCAATGACGTTATGGCCCGCTGCCACTGGGCCACGCCCCCTGGCTGCCGGTAGTCACTGACGGCGCCACGTAATTAATATGAGATATGTTTATTATTATCACCTTATGAAGTAGGTAACTGATAAATGTGGGTAATATTGGAACTATGTTAATCAAGCATACATTCATATAAATCACAACCACAAGTAAAACAGACCTTCATTGTATACAACAAAAATCAACAAGTTGGCTTGCGTTACTTTAGTACATAAAATGTATTAATTTATTTCATTATTATTAATTCCCCGCGACCCTAAACAGGATAAGCGGTTCGGATAATGGATGGATGGATTATTATTAATTTAGTACAATAATAATAGTTTATATTTATTATTTTAAATGTATTTTATATTATATCATATTTTCTATAGTGCTTTTCAAGCCACTTAAAGATGCTTTACATACAACAAAATTAGAAAGGGAACGACTAGAAAAACATGAAGACATTAATTACAAACAGAACACTTTTGGATATAAAAGAAACCAGGAGGAGCTGTGTGGAATGAGTCCTGTAGTGGAGGATAGGGAGCAGGGGTTTGCAGGTGAAGGCGAGTTTGAAATATGTCCTCCTGTCGGCAAACTTGTTTAAAAATGAAATGGCAATTTTATTAAATTCAGTTTATTTTGTACAGCCCAAAATCACAAACTACAAATTTGCCTTAGAGGCCTCCACAATCTGTACACATACGACATCCCTGTCCTGGGACCTCACATCGGATCAGGAAAAAAAAACAGAAAACTGAAGGGAAAAAAAACTTTCACAGAGAAAAAAGGAAGAAACCTTCAGGATAGCCACCGAGGAGGATCCCTCTCCCCTGATGGGCTGAAGCAAGTTATGTCATGTGTACAGAATGAACAACATAGTTACTGCAGCTCACAATGCTAGCTTGTGTTGTGCTCTAACCACCGGCTGTTCGCCTTCACCAGAGACGTCTCTAATGCTGCACTCGGTCTTATCTTTTACGACTTTGAAAGGCAGTAATGCTAAACGTGGATGACACCTACTGTAAACAATTAACACAAGCGTTAGCACGAACGAGTCTGCTCCCCATGCAGATGGCCCCCAATGCACATGAGCTCGAGGAGCTGATGTTGCTGCTTTACCATATTTAAATGTAAGAAAGTTTAGCTTCATTAAGTGACTTGTTTTCTTCAAGTGTGGGTGCATTACAGCCTCGAATTAAAGAACGCAGATATATGTATTTATTTAGTTTTTGTTTATTCCTAATCTCAATTTGGAAAGTCAAATTCTCCTTGCACTGAGAACTAACAGGGTGCAGGTTTTCATCATCAGAAGTGTCCCCATCAAGGGTCAGAGGGTCCCTATCCCACACCTCGTCCTCTCCCTCATCCTCCTCTTCCTGTAGGGCAGTGGCGTCCATCAAAACCATCCTGCATGGAAAAGCATTACTTACCGTCATGGTTTGCATTCAGAAATGGGCATGATTACATTGACAAAAATAGTGACAAAGATACTGGCTTATCAAGTGCTAGGTTATCTTCATCCTGTTATAGATTGCACATCTATCACACAGATGATCTGGCCAGACATGCATATTAGAAAGTGCTCCTGCTCTGTGAGTATTCAAATGTATTCTATAGTAGAGTTAAAAAATGTATTATAATGTATTGTCCTCAGACCTCCTTTGTAAACGATGAGCACCTTTTCATCGTAGTTGAACCCAAATCCCTGATCAGTCTTGTTTTATTATTGAACAAGTTGATATTAAAGCTCTTTAGATCGCGGTGGCGGAGAAAGAAATATAGTCTCAATCCAGCTGTCTTACTGTCATCACATTTAGAATGTCATCTTAACATTGCTTCAAACCTGAGGACACTACTTTGTGGAGTGTGAATGCATTTCAAAATTCAGAAATATATTTATATATAAAAGGAGTACTTATTGGAGGGCTTGCAAGAGACGTCAGTTCCGATTATGCAACTCAACTGCTTCCGTCATTAGAATCTGGTCTGATGGTCTGTTCAATGCCCCAGACAGTAACTGTAAAAGTCAACACTAAATATGATTTGTTTGCCTTAAGAAGCACGCCTGTTATATTTTAGCTTGTTATAGGCTTGATACTGAAACATTAACCTACTCCTTTTTAAATCTGCATACATTTTGTTGCTGAGCTTTTAGTTTAATTTACAAAGGAACGGTGATTTCTTCTGTTCTTTTTCACCTGGATCTTCTGTCCCTTCAATTGTCAGCCTGGTTGAACCCTTGTACAGTGTTTTGTTCTCCATGTAAAAAATATATTTTTTTGCAAACCCTTCATACAAAATAAAAAATGTTATGGACTTTCTACAACCTAAAAGCATGAACTACAAAGCAGTTCACAAAGAATCAAGCTTTTGTAGCAGGCGACTCAGCAGGAGGGTATTATGAACGACCTGGAAATGAAAATATTAAAATAAATCATATGTGAGCATTAGCATTCATTCTTAACCTTTAGTATCATGAGGCATAAGCTCAAGGATTCAATGCTACTGGTGTTCAGAGCATTCAACTCATCAAAAGTCCACATTTAGATCACGTGATGTCGGCTTTGAGCTATAATTTCCTTACCATAAATAATTAAATTAAAACAAGTAAAATACCTAAATCTATTGCAGTCAATATAATCATTAAGATGTAGCAAAATATGCAGTTGTATTGAAAGTCAGCAATATATCTGGCCTTTATGGAGGAAGCATTTATCAACAGTACACACCCTGCCCATGTAGGTTCACTTTTGTTTATTTTACTTTGATATATTTTTTATACTAAAAGGATTCTTTCTGAATTTTCAGTTATTGAAGCAGTGACGTTCATATTATGGAGGGATGGCTGAGAGGCTCTTAATGCTCAGTTCAATAAAGGTTTGATTTGAATGTAATTCATGTTCTGCATATCTTTAAATTACAGAAAGGCATCTTTAAATGTAATGGAAGTTTAAACACAAATGAATCATGAGACACTTAGTTTAGGGAAAAAAAGATGTATTTAGACAGAATAAAATGTAAGTACATGCAATACAGTAGAATACAATAGAATTTAAGATGATGTACATTACAATACAACAAAAGAAATACAATACAATAAAATGTAAGATGTAAGTACATGCAATACATTATAATACAACAGGATTTAAGATGCATGTACATTATAATACAATAAAAGAAATACAATACAATAAAATGAAATGTAAGATGTACAATATAATACAATACAATGTAAAATGTATGTACAAACAATACAACACAATACAATGTAAAATATATGTACAATATAATACAATACAATAAAATGTAAGATGTACAATATAATACAATACAATACAATGTAAAATGTATGTACAAAAATACAAAACAATACAATGTAAAATATATGTACAATATAATACAATACAATGTCAAATCTATGTACAACAATAGAAAACAAATATCATGTAAAAGCTATATACAATACAATAGCACCATATCCATCCGTCTTCCTTCCCTTCTGACAGAGGAGCAGCGCTCTAAGGCTGGAGCTCGGCCTCCTGGAGGAAACTCATTTTGGCCGCTTCAATCCACAAATTCGTTCTTGCGGTCACCACCCAGAGTTCGTGACCATAGGTGAGTAGTGACCTGTCAATCTCCCGCTCCATCTTACCCTTACCGGTGAACAGGACCCCGAGATACTTGAACTCCCTCACTTTCAGCAGGCAAGTTCAAGTATCTCGGGGTCTTGTTCACGGGTGAGGGTAAGATGGAGCGGGAGATGGACAGGCGGGTCGGTGCGGCTGCAGCAGTAGAACAGGCGCTGCACCGGGCGGTCTATGTTCTGACCCCCACCTATGGTCACGACCTCTGGGTCGTGACCCAAAGAACGAGGTCGCGGATACAAGCAGCCAAAATGAGTTTCCTCCGTAGGGGTCTCGGGATGTTCGGTGGCTTCCAGTTGATGGTTCAACTTGTCGCTCTCCTCCTGTCAGGTTTGGTCTGTTGGCTGTTGCATAAAACAAAAGGTTGTTTGAATCTCCAGACTATCACAGTAAGTCATCAATACAGGGGAGTGAGGCAACACTTACCTTTCAGC
>CM042227.1:26799817-26884817 GCA_023566465.1 Cottus gobio | reverse complement strand
GATTTTCAGAAAAAACATGTTTTTATACTCTTGGTCGCGTTGTGTTGCCATGACTCACGCAAATCAAAGCAACAGAATTTTAGAACATGGCAGATTTCAAATATGAATCAAACTGATTCTGATAAGAAATGTTTAACAAAAAAGAACGATTTGAATGTTTAAAAATATTAATTTAGACCAGTTTACCAAATTAGTTCCTGCTGGGGTTATTGTCTTGGCTCTGAGCTCCACAATCTTGACAGAAAATATCAAAACGATCTTTCTGACAATCGTTTCATCATTCAGAGATTACACAATACTACATGTTCATTTAGTTAACTTACCTTGGAATTAAGCTTTCATATTACTGACTATGCAGTTCACAGACACCATTAAGACTAATTGCTAAAGGAAATATTCACTCAGAAAACACAAACATTGTTTATATTTTGATTGAAAGAAATGGACGCCACATTTAGCCCTACAATAAATCACTAATTTTACCTCAGCATCCTTGCTGGCATGTCAAATGTATTAGCTAACATTAAAACTACAGTGGAAATGTGGTGGTAAGTCCGGTCTCAGTATCATTTGGAGAGAGCTTCATAACCAAGAATCTCAGTGTTGTTCAGGGGAGTGGGTGTGAAGGGCGCGCTCGTTGTTGTAGAAAAGACACACATTAATATTACCAGTAAATCTACACACATTTGTCTCACTTTTTCACATCTTAAATGTGGGAACAGAACATCTGATATACATAACGTATATCACTGAATGTTGATTTCCATGAAAGAAAGAGTGACATTTTAGGAGAGAGTGAGTGTGATTACTGCCAGTGCAAGTCTGTGGCAGGCGTCAGTCAGGAGTCAGGACAGCAGCAAGCGAACAAAACTCCTTCGGTTATGGAAATGAACCTTTTCAATCTCATTTGGAGAAAGCAAATGCGATGTGAAATACTTAAATGTCTTACGGTTAGGAAGTCTGACCCAGGAAATTAGTTCAATTGAGTTTTATACACATTCAATGTTTGCAAAAATAAAACTGCCTCTGGCAGCTCGTGGCACCTACATAAGTGGAGATATTAATCAAATTGCATTTTTTTTTTTAATCCAACATTTCAGCATAACCACTTGTCAGTGGGCATTCTGCAGGTACCACCAAAAAGTGAAAAACAAAAATGTCATTTATTATTGAAACTGATTATCTATGACTATTAAAGAAGGCATAATAATTAGTACAGTCTGAATTCAATACATCATTTAATGTTTTCCTGAAAATGTTATATTGTATTAAGAGATATATAATGTTCTAAACCATTTATAATATCTCTATTTAAGTGTTGCTTTTATTTGCTTTGATGACACATCTAAATCTTAATGAACAGTTGAACAAAAGGATTATAGTAATGGGCTTAACAGATTATGTCAAAAAGGCCTCTGTGATTCTACAGGGAGTCAAAGTTGTGCACTACACCAACAGCGTAGCGAGCATCTGTGTAGATGTTCACTGTTTTGTTGGCAGCGAGCATAATGACTTCTGTAAGAGCCACAAGTTCTGCGGCTTGAGAAAAAAAGTGTGATGCCAACTTACCGCTGCAGAGTGTCATGTGATGAAACTACAGCAGATGAGAGGGGTGTCTGTTCAAGAGAAGCATAATTATGCGGCTCCCCCTTGGCTGGAGTACGGGAAAAAAAAGAGTTGCAGGATTAAGGGTTGTGCATCCTTTATACAATAATGTTAGGCAAATCTAACAAGGTTGTGTGATACCGCAGCCAGCGTTGCGCAGAAAGGTGGGAAGTTCTGAGTGTGCAGGATATGTGAAACTGCATGAGGAACCATGAGTGTAGTTCGCCATAACTTAAAATGTCCTGTGATGCCACTACAGCCTTCTCTGCAGCAGCCACTGCACGCAGACAGAGGAAGGCCAGCTGCTACAGGGTCTAGTTTAGTAGAGAAAAAAGCAACTGGTCGTTGTCCCCCCCCCCTCCATGGTCCTGAGTCAAAACTGATGTCATGTCACCGTCCCGTTGGTCAACGTACTGTGTGAACAGTGTGTCTAGTTTAGGTAGTCCAAGTGTCGGCGCTGACAGTAATGCACTTCAGGTTAATCAAAGCCTCAGTCCAGGAGTCAGTCCAGGTCAGTTTGTCATGTGCACCAAGATGTTTACCATGAATCATGGAAGAGAGGGGTGCCACTGTCTCCAATATGACACCTTTCCTAAAAAGCTCATCATTTGTTCTTAGTTTGTGGTTTAGGCACAGCTTGAATTGCCTGTATTCTCTTGGGATAGAGGGGTTTGCCTATTGCTGTGATCACTTGTCCCAGATATAAACCTTTAGAGATAAAATTGCAATTTAGAACAACTGTATCTAACTTGTATGCTTCTTCTGTGGGGCTGCAAATCATGATGTCATCAACATATTGTAGCAAGGCAGAACCATTTGGAAAGGGTAAATCAGCCAGATTGTCTCCCAAAGTACTGTGAAATTACCCAGGGCTCTTTGAATATCCCTGGGGACAGCAAGTCCAGGTGTAGGCCTCTTCCTTTAAATGAAAAAGCAAATCAAAATGTACCGTCCTTGTAAAAAAGGTACAGAAAAAATAGATTAGCCAAGTCAACGACAGAGAAATGTGTTGTGTCTAGAGGAATGAGTGACAGAATGGTGTGTGGATTAGAAACCTGAGGTGCTCGCGGGTGCACCGAAGCATTTACTGCTTGTAAATATTGGACAAATCACTATCCTTTTCTCGAATGTTCCTTACCAAAGAACCTCAGCAGAGAAGCGACTCTGGGAGGTGTTGTAAAATATATGAAGAACAAAAATGAGAGAAGCGTTAAATACCTAAGGAAGTGGACGAAGGAATATGGTTTTAACGGGAAGCTGGCAGTCACAGGATGTCAGTTTTTGGTTGCTCAAATAGAGCTTAAATGAAGAACAGCAAAAAAGAAAAAGAAGAAGGTTTGAATGAAGCCCGGCTGTGGGCAAAAGAAGCAGAGATACGTAAATTAGGCATGGAAAGGGAGAAATTGAGGAAAGAACAGTATGAATGAAACATGACTAACTCTTCTAATCTGTTTCCAAGCGTACATTTCTGTGATAAAGCAGATGCTGAAGTGGTGTACGGGAGACGGCCTCCTCCGCATGTTGCCCCTGCTCCCGCTCCTCCTGTTGCAGTGACCTCACCCTCCAGCGTCTCCTCCAACACTCCATCCACCCTCTCCACCTGCCGCCGCAGCCCGGACACGCACAGCCGAAAGGCAGCACAGCAGCTGACCTCGTGTCTGCGTTGGAGAGAGCGAGGCGCCAAACATGTGGGCCCGTTGCTAACAGCGCACACCAGATCAGGAGTGGAATACGGTAAGCAAACCATACCAGTATATCCTGATTCTCCAGAAACCATAGGCTCAGAGCCCAAAACTAATTTGCTATGATGATGATGAAATGATGAAATGTCTGAACCTGGTTTCCTGATGTGTATTCCCGAGATAACCAAAAAGCGCGGAGGCTTCCGTGGACGGGGACGTGGACGGAGGGGGGAGAGTGGATGGAGAGATGACTACACAAAGAGAGGAGCTTGTTTTCGCTGTGGAAGGGACCGACATTGGAGAGGAGACTGCAAGGAGCAGAGGAGCCGGAGAGAGGGGGACATCGGGGAGAGGGGGACGTCAAGGATCCACTTCAGCTGAATGCCCAGGTCATATACACACACACACAGTCATGCATACACACACTGATACACAAACAGAGTGTCAATGAACAACATGAGAGAGAAATATTAGTTAGAGTATTAGGAGAGAATATAGAGTTAGAACAAATAGAGATGTGTTTGTTACAAGAGGAGAAACCGTTTGTGACTTTAATGGTAGAGGGATGAGAGATAATATTTCTGTGTGATTCCGGAGCACGCAGGTCTGTTATTTTAACCTCAGAAGAAAAAAATAATGAAATGATCGTCAAACACCATTGGGGTGAAAACAGCAAACGGGAAAAAATAAACAGCAAACCTATCGGTACCATCAAGGATCATGGATCCAAAAAACAGGCTGCAGAGAAGACAACAATTTGTGTTGTCTAATAAAAATAAGAATAAACATGCAATCTCCTGGAAGAGGAGAATAAACTCTTCAGGGGGGAATGTGCACCTCATCTCTCGCTAGCTAAACCAGCTGATGCTATGTGGGGAGATGTGGGAGGGTTGTGTCCAACGCAGAGGACTGAGAGGAGGGGTGGGAACCTGTGGGAGGGAATCTCAAGGTTTAATATTCCTCCTCAATAAAAACCTACACAACCAAACTCAACTGAGTGACAGTAGCAAAGAAATTCAAAAAGAAGTCTAAAAACATGCGAGACATCTTTTCCTTCTCCTCAAAGGAGGAAGAGGTTTTGAAAACTATTGATAAAACCTTAGGGTCACATGGACCTTTGGGAAAATAAGATGAGTAGAGCCTGTGACAATAAAAATAAAAATAGGTTTAGGCCTTTCCAGAGATACTATCCAATAAAACCAGAGGCTGCTGAGAGAATAACACCAGTAGCTGAATCATCTTTCTTTAGAATCAGAGGTATTGTAAAAGTCCCACCAGCCCTTCTCAGATAATGGCTGCTAATCTAGCTGAAGTTGAACCTCCACAGTGGAGACAGATTTTACTTTATGTTGATGACATTCTGGTATGTTCCAAAACACAAGATAAGTGCAGAGAAGACACTCTGGTGCTATTGACATTCCTAGGGGAACAAGGACATAAAGTAAATAAAAGAGAATAAATTAACTGCAGCTGTGGAGAGTAAAAGTGAAATATTCTGAACTTCTGAAGCTGACAAAGCTTTAGTGATATAAAAAAAGATTTTAGCTGAAACTGAGAGTCGTGAATTACAGAGAACTAATTCAGCAATGAAGCTTATTATTACGCATAAATAAGTAATATTGCAACTACTAGAACAATTAGAACAGTACCTAAAAAGTAGCAGTTTGTAAGTGCACAGCACACATAACAGGGACTGATCATGTTTCAACAGGAAAACATAAAAGCCACATGACCAATTTACTTTTGAAGTTTAACACTTAGATCATGACATTTTAAAATATATGCAAACAAATGCTCCACAGCAAGACAAACCTTTTGGGAAAAACATAGCTGTGGGAGGGATGGGCAAAAGTTCTGGAGGTGTCCTGAAGAAAGATTAGTATTGCCTAAAACTTTATATAGATATGCAGCTCTTTGAGCCATGGGTTGGACCATGTCTCAACAGGAGGGATGGTATCTATGATAAACCAGGTTTTTAGTACAGAGGGCTTTACTAATTACTAAAAAAAAAAAAAAACCTTAGGGTCAGCATAGACCATCTAGGAGTAAATTACCGGAACCAAAATATCCATTCCAGTACATTTGCATTGAACTAAACTAATGTGAGGGAGACACTGCAAAAGGTGAACCAATTGTCTGCAGAGTTTGCCGCTGATAACCCTTAAATTGTGGATACCTACCCCCTCTTATGTGAAGTCTGGGTAAACAGGGATGTGAATTCAATAGGATTACTTGTCTGAAACCAGTGAAGATACTAACAACACATAGGAGGTTTAGAGGTGTCTGTAAGGCCGGGCTCAGTAGGAAACACTCGCAGAAATTGGTGAAGAGATGGCACTTAGACCATAGCATCCGTTTAAACTACCAGGTTTATGCGGCATTAGAGGAACTATGGGGTGTACATAACAATAAAGAAGCCAAATAGTTTAAGGCAGTCACGGGATTATACACTGTCTGATAACACTGGACAGGATGTCCAGGTTTTCTTTTTAAATAAATGTCTAGAGAAGGCCCAAGTCAGACCAGTTACAACCACCAAAACAACTTTTGATGCTAAAGTCCCCACTGCTCTGAGCAGTACAAATCCTAATAGAGATGTGATAACTTATCTCAACATAACTACATTCAAAGAGGCTCTAACACTAGAGACCAAGGTCCCTGATGGAAATATGTGGATTGAGTGGATGACGTATTCTGCTGATAAAATGAACTTGTTTGATTGTGTAGCTTAACAATTCCGTTCTGTCACCATATAAGGAGCTGGCAGGTTTTTAAATGAGCCCTGCAACTATTCTCCTCCCATGAACTGCCAAGTAACAACAGTCGTGTCGCCATACATTATTTGTTGCCACCTTTCCAGTATAATGTTGACCTAATATCATCCTATTTTTCACCCTAAGCTGCAAATTATACTTGTTTAAAGGAACTCTGGTGGGGACTCTGAAGCGGTGTAAGGTGACGTATAACATCGCGCAAGCAACTGATGGCTTGTGGTTCCTAGAGTCTTAAAAAGTAGGATGGGGGCCAGAGCCTTCAGTTATCAAGCTCCCTTTCTGTGGAACCAGCTTCCGCTTTCGGTTCGGGGAGCAGACACAGTCAACTCATTTAAGAGAAGACTTAAGACTTTTCTCTTTGACAATACGTATGGTTAGGGCTGGCTCAGCGGACCTAGGGTCCAGCCCCTAGATATGCTGCCATAGGCTTAGACTGCTGGGGAACATTTTAGGATACAATGAGCTCCTCTCTCCTGGCCTCTCTCTCTCCTCCTCTTCCCTTCCTCAGGTGCTCCTGGGGTGCTCCTATGGACTTATGTTTCCGGGGAGCGCCTTGGGGAAACACCGAGGGATTTATATCTTCTTCTCCCTCTCATTCTTCTCCTCTCTATACTTCTAGATAAATTAATGAATGTCTCTTTAATGCTCATTACTAACTCTACTTCCTCTCGGGAGCCTCTGTGCTTCCTCTCCTCAAGCGTCCATGGATCGTGGCTGTCTGAAGCCGGTCCTGTTCCCTTCCATGGCGGCCCTGCTGATGCCCTTCATCTTTACCTCCGTCTGCTGTCATGGATCATAGTCATCTGGGTCGTGGCCATGCCTACTACTCATGAATAATTTCTGTGACATCCATTGAATGTGCTGTAACTCTGTTATGCTGATTCTGTACACATGACATCTATTGCTTCTGTCCATCCGGGGGGAGGGATCCTCCTCTGTTGCTCTCCCTCAGGTTTCTTCCCCTTGTTTTCTAGAGGGAGTTTTTCCTGATCCGATGTGAGGTTCCGGGACAGGGATGTCGTATGTGTACAGATTGTGAAGCCCTTAGAGGCAAATTTGTATTTGTGATTTTGGGCTATACAAAATAAACTGAATTGAATTGAATTGAATGGCTATGAGGCATCGTGGTTACACTAGAGCTGAAGTAAAAGGTCAGTGACCTCACCACAGGGCAGCTTCAACCCATCTGTTTACATAGACGCCACCGGGGTCCCGAGAGGAGTGCCAGACGAGTACAAAGCTAGAAATCAAGTTTCAGCAGGGTTTGAATCGATATTTCTTTGGTGGGCAACAATAAATAAATAAATAAAAATGTCGATTGGATGAATTACATGTACTATAACCAACAGAGGTCCATCAACTACACAAGGGATGCAGTAGATGGTTCACATGGTCAATTGGACACAACTGGTAATGGCATTAGACATGTTGGCTGTAACAATGATCATTGCTCTGAAGAGACGATGACAACATACACTTCACATACAATGACATGGCAATGAAGCCACTGCATATGAGCTCTACCTTATCATACTTGAAGAGGCTCTCCAGAAACTTGCCAGGGTCTTGTAGCAGAGCTTTACCAGGTTCCCAGTAGTCATCTATCTTGGTGCCAGGCTTCTCTCCAGGTACCCTTTTGGGTTTGATGCCCTTCATAATGCACACCGCCTCCATAACCTGATTCACCCCCTTGGGAGGTCGCTGCATGGCTCCAACCTATGGAAAAACAACAACAACCAGGAGGTAAATTCGACATATAAACCAACAGTGCGGTACTATTTGAAGAATGTCATTAACAAACTCTCTGACCTCGGTGTCGTCACTCTTGTTGAGCGACTTGAGGCTGGCGAGGGCATCATCCAGGGCTGGCAGAGCCTCCATTAAGTCTCTCTGGGCGTCTGCTGCGATGGCTCCTGCAAAACGGGCTTTCTCTGAAGCCTTGGCTTCCTCTACTTGCACTGACTTCCGGGTCTCCTCTGCAACCACTGTGTCTTTCTGGCAACATACAATATAAGTCATACTCAAGGTCCAAAGGTCACGCAGATAAATTGGAAAACCACCTGCCCCTGTCTTTGTTTTCCTTACTTTGATGGTCTCCGTAGTGACTTCAGTGTCCTTAGCTGCCTCTTCCAAAAGAGGCCTCATCGCCTCCAGCTCCTCCTGCATCTTACTCACATCCTCCGCTGTGCTAAGAAGCTGAAGGATCACAGAGCAGCAGGTAGTCAGGTAAGATGGCTAATAATGCTGCATATGTACACAAATTACAAATTGAAATTCTGGCATTGTTATTTTGCCCGCTCAGTGTCTTGCCTTGTCCAGGCCAGTCTTCATGCGCTGGCGTGCACTGCTCAGTTCTTGCTTCTTGCGTCCAATGAGATCTGAGTACATTTTGAGCAGCTCCAGGTAGCTTTTGGGTGTGACATAGTTGTGTGGAGAAAGCTCAGCCAGGTAATGTTCACACTTCCTGGCTACCATCTGGTGGATCTTTACACACATCAATGTCTGGAGAAGAAAATCAATTAGGGAGAGATTTTGTTTCAGTCTCTTAGATTTTTGATTACAGTTTTTTACATGTTTCCCTTTTCTCTTCAGGCAGCTAGTAATTTATATGTATCTAACCAAGGCATCACACACACACACACACACACACACACACACACACACACACACACACACACACACACACACACACACACACACACACACACACACACACACACACACACACACACACACACACACACACACCAGTCCCCTCATGACTTCGGGGCTGGCTTCCAGCTCAGGCAGGTCATTCAGAAAGGATGTGGCCACAGCCTGCAGAGCCTCCTCTGGCCAGGCACTGAACCAGTCTATGGTGCAACACGTCACCAGTGAGGGAAACTGCCTCAGCCGCGCACGAAACACCTCACCGATAGGACTGCAGAGGAAGAAGTGGAAGAGAGGAGTGGAAGTAGAAGAAAGGGAGAGAGCGTGGATGGACTTTGGATCAGAGCTTTGGACAACCTCATGCAGAGCACAGTGTGGATGTTGCTGCGGACCCTCCTGATGTAGGCTGCCATGAGGTTGGCTTTAGTTGGCTGTCGGCCCAGGTCTTGCACCACTGGCTTCATGGCTGCCAGGATGCGCTCCTGCTCGTCTGATGCATACAGGTTGGGAACATCCCCAGAGTTCAAAATGCTGTTGATATCCTCCAGGAATGACTCACTCTTAATCTGGGGGATTAACACAAAAATAATGATGAGTGAAACTCTGCCTTGCGTACACCAGTCCCTCCTCTGGAAAGCATAACTGAATCTGAAGGACAAATACATTTACGTTAATCAAAATATACCTATGTCAAGAAATAATAAAGCTGCCAATACAAATGACAATAGAATTATTTTGGTCTGGGGACGCTAAAGTGGAGATGCTGATATGACCTCTTCCTCTGCCATCTTCTTCTTGAGCCAGGCACTGAAGCGCTTACAGCTGGCTGCGTCTCCTGTGGCTCCCACACTCCACACCAGAGAGAAGAAGAACCAGGGCTCAATCAGCTCCTTCAGACGGTCCAATTTATTCTGGGGCGGTGGCCTCTTATCCTACAAGACAATAAAGGATTGATGGGGGGTCATGGTCAACAAAATCCACATTTACAAAAGTACTAGAAAGATGTTTTCATCAACTTAGAGGAGAAATCAGTAACTGCACATCCATTCAGTCGACGTTGTTTAGTGGAATGCATTAAATATGTTATTGACTGCTCAAGTAGCATGATCGCTACTACATTAATTACTGAACCGAACAAACTCAGTCAATGTTTTTGATAACAGAGCATCTTCTGTATCCGTTTATTCAAGACTAAGAAAATCTACCACCAGTATTTATTTTTCTCATTTGCCTTGCAAGTGTACCATACAGATGGATATGGTAATTATACAATCATTCAAATACCAGTGCCGATTTTAAGGTGGATCAAAACCTTGTGTTTTGAAGTAGATTGTACAGCTTCTCTAAAGCACTAAATATGTATCATACAAAGCTAGAACTCCTACGAGTATTAGAGATGTTATATCATATTTGCACAGAAATCCATATATATTCATTTCATGGGGGTTAATCTAACAAGGAATAGCAGCACACAGCTGTTTCTTGGCGTAAGGATTGAAGAAGCAGTCCATAAGTTTAAGCAGACTGCAGGTTAGGTTGCTGTCCAGAGAGGTGATGACCTCCTTTACTGATGTGCGGACAAATGTGACAGAGTCCTGTAAAAGGTACAGAATAATACAAATAATAATAAAATAAAAGCAAAAGCAGCTCTTTCTACAATCTACTACAGTGAAAAGCTTTAAGATTCCCTGGTGGTGTCTCTCAGTTCTGTCTCCCCTCTCACCTGTAGGAACCTGGAAAACAGAGAGTCCAGCTGCTCCGTGAACGCTTTCAGGGCTTCAGGGACTCGCCTCAGCCAACACTCTGTAAAAGGGACGAGGCCCAGGATGCTGGGCTCCAGGTAGACCACTCCACAGCGAGACACTGTGGCTGGAGATGCCACTGCCAGGTCTTGCACCTCAAACATCATGGTCATCACCTGCAAGGAGAAAACACAGAATGTCTGAATGCGCGTGGGACAGAGGAAAACCCAGGGACAAGACGTAACCTTACGTCAGTGAGCTTGATGATTTCCCCAGAGCTGAGGCACAGCTTTTTGTTGTCATCCAGCACAGTGTTCATGTTCTCAATCCATACAGCATCCACTGGCCCATCAAACATGTACCACTTTTTCTCACTGATAACAGATGAGAGGATAGCATCCGTCCTGTCGGGGTGGAGAAAACGTGTCTCGTAGAAGTCTGACTGTTTGTTTGGTTTGTTCTGTCGTTTGTGTAAAACAAAAGATCACTTACCACTCATGTGTGAGCAAGTCATACTCCCCGTAGAGCTGTCCCATGGTGATAGACTTGGGGTTGAGGACATACATCTGAAGCGCCTCTACCCACTCACAGAGGGCTGGCCCTTCAGAGCTGTTATTGCCTCACCTAGGATCTCATAACACTAAAACACAGTAATGCACACGTACAAGACTCTGCACCGCAAAACTACAATAATTGTCTACATTGGAGAGCTGGGAATAAAACTGTAAACAGTGTCTTGATAAGTATAAGGCTCACCTTGGTTTTGCCTGATCCAGAGGGTCCAACCAACATCAGGCCATGTCTCACCACAGTTGTCTCATACAGCTGGATACACTTACTTATATACCCTGCAATAACCACAAGACTCATCTACTCATCCTAAAAACACAGGCACCTGCATATCTAAAACATATAACATCTACTTCCAGAGACACTAACCGTCCACATCTTTGAGGTTTTTCTTGCTGCAGACATTACGCATGGACTCTTCAAGTGTGCCATAGTTGATTGGCTCCTGTTTTGTTTTAGGGAAAAGGTCGGACACGATGCCGTTGAAGAGCTTCAGGTCGTCCTGTAAAAACTTTGGCACGTTGACTTCTTGAATGGCTCGAAGACAGATCAACTCCTGGGAGACAGCAAGATTGCAGAAGAATGGCGTGACATTTTTATTCTACTTTATTTATATCATCAACAAAAGAAACATTTCTAACCTCGTTCATGTCGGGGTTTTCTCTCTTCAGGTTTCCAGCAGCTGAGATCACAGTCTTCACAGCTCTCATACCAAAGTCATAATGATCCTTCATAGATAGGAGAGCAAAAGTAAACCTTCTTCATATCTTACACACACACACACACACACACACACACACACACACACACACACACACACACACACACACACACACACACACACACACACACACACACACACACACACACACACACACACACACACACACACACACACACACACACACACACACACACACACACACACACACACACACACACACACACACACACACACACACACACACACACACACACACACACACGTAACTAGCTTTTTCAATATCATGTATCACTTCCCTGGACAAATATGGCATTGCCATAGAAATGTAATGTGTGACCTCCTCTGACTCTATACAATACCTGAGCGCTGAGCTGCTCAGAGGAGAGCTTGAAAGTGGTGGTGATCTTCTTGGAGAGGACTTTGGCATCACTGAAGCCAAACGAGTACAAGGAGATCTCAGCTATCATCGCATAGTCAGGCACCATCATGGCCACAGGACCAAACAGTGCCTGGAGAAGACACAATCCACTTTGTTGAGCTCCATGTGCTTATCCTCAGCGTTGCACAGTTATTTAAAACGAAATCATCACATCAAACCTTGAGATTGTCAGGCAGTTCAGTGCGTCCAGCGTAACCAGGATTCATAGTGATGAAGACAGCGCACGAAGGGACGAGAGGGATCTCTGTGCCCTCAAACACAACATACACACAATTATCTTGGAAATCTATGCTACTGCATGTGCTTCTTTTTGGGTGGAATGCAGTGGTGGGAAAACAAAATGATATTCTTTACTTAAATTAAAAACATATATTAGAACTTCATAATGGGAAAGAATTGTAATGATTGATATCATTAACTTTAGTCATGTGTGTTTTGCAAAAACCTTTGCTGACATTAATTCATTTGACTCATTAATGAAATGAAATGAATGTCAAATTGACTAAAGCAAAACCAAACCCTTTGTTCTTTCTTGAAAAGCAGTAGAAATAAAGTACAACACCAAATTGAAATACTCACTGTACTGAGGCACAGTATTTGTACAACTCAAGTACTCTGTGGTAAACTACAGTATGAAGCGTCACATGGTTTTCTACTGAATACACTTCTCCTCACCCTTTGCTGCTGCGCCTTTT
Organism: Cottus gobio; assembly: GCA_023566465.1. NCBI lineage: Eukaryota > Metazoa > Chordata > Actinopteri > Perciformes > Cottidae > Cottus > Cottus gobio. Next base: position 26,871,937 of record CM042227.1, on the reverse strand, counting down.
GTATGGTGGTGATCTGTTGTGCCACCACAGACAGCACTTCCACATCAATGCGGTTAAACTCATCAAAGCATGCCCAGGCCCCAGAGCTGCAAGAAGGAAGACAGACAGAACATGACTGTGATTGATGAAAGGTATGTGTGATATTTAACAGCACACATTCAATCACACTTTAGTAACTGCCTCTCACCTGGCCAGTCCTTTGAGAAACTTGCCCATAGCCATGAAGTCCAGCTGATCAGAGCAGTTGAAAACAACTGTCTGGATAGCCAGAGCCTTTCCCAGATCTTTAGTGGTTTCAGTCTTTCCTGTGCCTGCTGGACCTGCAGGAGCTCCTCCAAACTCCAGGTGTAGAGCTCCTGTTAGGGTCAGGTAGCATCTGAAAAAGGCCGGGGGTAGTGTATTCAAACGATGAAATGACATTCAGGGGGAAAAAAGCCTTGACAACATAAGACTGAACTACCTGTCAGCGAGTGGGGTGATGACCAGACGTCCAGAGTTACCAAGGTACTCGTATCCATACAAAAACTCTGCATTCACTGCGCGGGTGTACAAGTCATCTTTTGCCCAGTAATACCTACAAACAGTATCAGATCAGCATCAAACATATCCTGCACACAATTGATTGCAATGATAGAATACAGGTTGCTCCATGTCAAGAGTGACTGAACTAAAAAGCACAAAAAAAGATAGATGACCTGAGCTGGCTGATCCACTCAAAGTCATTGATGCTCCAGACTTCCTGCTCCACCAGTTTGGCCGCAACATCCTTAGCATGGACCTCTATGACGATGAGGGCAGACAGCACAGCTCGCTGCATCTTAGACAGACGTCCTCTCACCAGCTGCACCAAGTCACCCAGCTTCAGAAACAAAAGAGAAAGTTTGAAGAATATATTGATCAGCAAAAGAGTGTGCACACTGTTCAGCGTAAATGTGAGCAACACATTATACAATGTGTCTATTTTTCAAACCTTATGGATATTTAGAGTTTGAAGTTTGAATATTGGCCCCATATTCCACACCTGTTTCTGTAGTTGGGGATAAAGGCGGTTGGACATGTCTCCCTGCTCCAAGGCCTCAGACACCTCAGCAGTCCAGTAGACCTGACAGCCAGCTATCACCACTTGTCCAGGCCACGATAACACCCACTTTACACCAGGCTGCTGAGGGGTCAGGAGAGCGCACACAGAGGATTTAAGAAATGAACAATTGAAATATTCTTTAACATTGTTCAAATAAGCAGATTGGATTCCACATCAAAATGAGAGTGAGGGTTGCAGACCTCCGGATCGGCTTTGAGCGAGAGCTCAATGCTATCCCTCAGTGTGGCCTTCATCGATTTCTCCACGCCCCTGAGCCAGTCCTCCACATTTCCAGTGGGCCACACTGGCAGTGACAGCTTCACCTCCTCCCCTTCTCCAGAGTACATATGTAGATCTGGCTGGAATTGGAGCTGAGAACCAACAGATGTCTCAGTCGTATGTGGCATGCATGTTACATCTTCAGTAATATATACGCAGAGGAATTGTGAAGAAACAACAAGTGCGGTTGTACAGCAGTTGGATCTTTGGTCTGGGACAGAATCTCCAGGAGCTCATCATCTGACAGGAAGTAAAACCTAAAAGGACAAATATCCACTGATCAGTACATAGTCCTTCGTCTGAGTCATCAACTGTGTGTCAAAGTTGAGCATGGAAACTCCATTCTGGCCCCAAGTCGTCCACAAATATATTATTGTTGATAAATTAGCCTTTTGAAGGTGTTTGCTTGTTTTCCTTCTTGTTTCAAAGCTACCTCCATTTAGAGCAACCAAAGCAGGTTCATGGTTCAATGCATACCCTCTCATGTGGAATCATCTCATAACTCTGTTATTAACACCACTATTGAGAGCCAGGGGAATCTCAGGGCACTTTCTGTTGGGCTTACCTGGGGAAGGATCCTCGTTTGGTCTCCAAGTATTCACTGAGACCTTCTGCACCGGCTCCAACTGTGTGTTGCACCTTTTCAGTTTGACGAGCAGATAGCCATCTTGGCACAGCTCAATCACCTAGAGAACAATGCAGAAACATATATTAACAGTGTACAAAAATAAAGTTGCTTCTTGGTATCAGAACAAAACCTTTGTCCTTTAACCTCCGTGCCTCACAAAATGAAGACAAAATGTCTGCATCAGGAAATCTGCCATAAAGTAACATATTAATAATATAACCACTTTTATCCAACATCAGTCCTGATCATAAGTTCAAGTAATTCATTTTCATTAATTTACCCTTCAGATGCCAGGGTGTTTTCATAATGCATGTATTTCCCCCATAAACATGACAAAAATGACTTCATAAATAAGGATGAAGTTCCAAATATCTCAATTAAAACAAATAAATAAACACACACTCTTGCCAAAATGCTGTATGTCTTAACACAGCTGCCGCCAAAATATTCTCTGACCTTTCGATTATCAAAGGCGCTTTGCATGATGCCCTTCCATGTTTGATACATGTGCTGGTATCTTTTTCCCTCCACAGGCAGCTGCTGGTTGATATCATCAGAGCTGAAGATGGGCTCCAAGTAGAGCCAGGAACGCTGGCAGGTCAGCCACTCCTCCAGCACATCCTGCAAGCACCAGGAGAGGGCAGCAGCACAACATATGACACCGCATAACAATGATACAATACACAAGACCATAACTGTGTGTGTGTGTGTGTGTGTGTGTGTGTGCCTACTTGAGTCATTCTGAGCTTGCTCTCCCAGGTGTTGATACGGTCCTCAAAGGTTTTTCTGAATGGAGAGAAGGACATGCTCTGCGTCATGACAATGTGGTCATCCAGCAACTGCAATACTTCATCGAGGCTCTTCAATATGTAGGTGCCTGTCTCCTTGTAGGGCAACACCTCAAAGAGTACTGCCGACCACTCTTGTTCCATCTTTTCCAGGGCCTGAGTGAGACAGTGTAAAAGAAAAAGTAGCAGCCATCAATTCTTAACACACATATTCACACACTGGCCATGTGCCTGAGTAAGAAGAGTTAGTGGAGTTGCTTTGAACCAAAAGACAAAAAACACTTGGCCTCTGTTTCACCATCATCACGTAGGTGTAACACCCCTCTCAAGGGCTCCATTTGTGAAATATTCCTTTAAATTAAAATAAGCTTCCCAAATTCTGTCCAAATTTTGCAGTTCCATAGGATCACTCCATTCATTATCCATCCTAGTACAAGCTTAACACTTCATAAAAGACTGTATTTAGAGAAGGAATCCTGTTTAAAGGGTACCTGTTCAATGGCGTACTCTTTCCCTGCTACCTCAGCCACATGAGTGATGTCATCCACATGCTTCTGGAGACCAAGCTCCAGGCAGTGAGTCAAGGTCAGGTTGGCTGTGGGCCTGACTTTCATCTGAATGCGTTCTGAAAGAATCTCCCAGTGGCGGTTTTTCATCCCCGGGTTCCTCAGGCCCTGAATCAGATGAATAGAGGGATGGAAGTCCTCAATCTTGCTGTGGATTATAGAAGCCACCATCTGGCACTCTGGTGTCGTGCAACACAAAGAAAAGAACACGTCAGACCTCTTAACAATCACACTTCACTTTGGCAAGTTTGAATGGTGATAGATGTGTGACCTACCAGGAACTGTTTAATGCATTTGTGCATGGTCTTGTGGGCATTTGTAACATTGCTCTCAAGCTTCTCAGGGTCTATGGACGACAGCGGGTCATTGAGCCAGCTCTCATGCCAACGAAGCCAATCGGAGGTGGTGGTCCACAGATCTTTAAAAGGCTGGAAGTCCTTGACAAGCTTCTGCAGCCGATCATACTGTAATACACATTTATGTTTCATTGTGAGAAAATGTATGACAAATACCTGATGCACAATAGGTATTCACATCGATCAATACTAGTTGTAAGTTGCTATATATTACACTAACTACCAAAAGGAATATACATAAACATATATATTCACGTATACATATATACATGATTCGATGGATTCTCTTTTACTTACATTAGTGGCAGGAAGACCTAACAGTCGCTCTCTGGTGTTGTAGGTTTGAGCCAACATCTGACACTCCTTCAATTGCTTGCTTACATGCCTCACCTCATTGGCCACCTCATGGGCATGAGTCATGTCTGTATGACCTGCAAACCCGGCAACCAGCATCTATAAACACAGTTGTGGTGAGTTAGAACCAAATATTATCAACTCACTTTGACTTAACCCAAACATTTTTACATTAAGACATAATAAACAAAGGCCTGCCTAGAGTGGATTATTTAAGAGACTACTAACGGAAGTTAAAAGGAGGAGGTTCAAAAGAAGAGAATCTGAAAAAGTACAAATCATCAAAGGGGACAACTGTAAGTAACAAGGCCATGAGTTAAAATGATCAGCTGACCTTCAGAGAGTCGAGGGATTCCTCAAAGTTGTCCTGGTCGATCAGCTGGATCTTATGGAAGTGCGCCTCGTCCTCAGCATGCTGGACGGCTACTGATTCCATCTGGTTGATTATCTTCTCAGACCACTTAATCGCTGTCCACCTGCAGGGGTTTGTAACTAAAGCAATCACTGCAATAACTCCACTCTTTCCTCTATTCACTCACTACCCCAAATGAGCGTATACATTTTAACACTAGCATGATGGTTTTACACTTACTTTTGATTACAATCCTCATTTGAATGAACTGCGGCCCACGGTCTGACACGATGTCCACTGGAATCCCATGTAACCGGAACACCTGGTTGACCATAATGTCTGCCGTCTCTCGAGCCGAGGGAAGCTTGGGCAGGGCGAGGAAGTGGGCTGCCTTGGAGAAGCGGTCCACCACTGTGACAAAGACCGTGTTCCCTTGCGAGGGTGGCAGACCGGTGACGAAGTCCAAAGCGATATGAGACCATGGACGATGAGGAACCGGAAGTGGTTGCAGCAGGCCGGCGGGGGGTCGATATGGTGGAACAGGCCCGGACGAATTCTCTTGTGTCCGCCTCCAGCGCAGTCCACCAAAACGTCCGCCGGAGCATGTCGATTGTTCGCCTCACGCCTTGTCACCCAGGCCCATAGAAGCACTTGGGAGCGTGCAGGCGGGGGAACAAAGAGGCGACCGGGAGGTCCGCCTCCTGGGTCCGGCTGGATCCGGAGAGCGTCCTGCACCACAGACTCGATCTCCCAGGTGAGAGAGGCTGCCACACAGGTTGCGGGAAGAATGGTGCCAGGACAGGATAAGTGACCCTCAGGGAAGAACTGGCGAGACAGAGCGTCGGGCTTGGTATTCTTGTTGCCTGGACGGTAGGAGATGACGAAGTCGAAACGCCCAAAAAATAGAGACCATCGGGCCTGGCGGGAGTTCAACCTCTTGGCCGTCCGGATGTACTCTAAGTTTTTATGGTCCGTCCAGACCACAAATGGATGAGCTGCACCCTCCAGCCAGTGCCTCCACTCCTCCAGTGCTAGTTTGATTGCCAGCAGTTCCCGGTCTCCGACATCATAATTTCTCTCTGCCGGGGTCAAACGGCGGGAATAGTAAGGACGAAGCTTAGAGTCCATTTCTGAACGTTGAGACAGGATGGCCCCCATACCCATGTCTGAAGCATCCACTTCAACGATAAACTGCCGGGTGTCGTCAGGCTGGATCAGGACGGGGGCGGAGCTAAACCGTTCCTTGAGGAGTTGAAACGCCAGACCAGCTGCCGGTGTCCACGAGAACGTGGTCTTGGAGGAAGTGAGTCTAGTGAGGGGGGCTGCCAGCGTGCTGTAGTTCCTGATGAAGCGACGATAGAAATTCGCAAACCCCAGGAACTGCTGGAGCTGTTTCCGAGATGAAGGGGTCGGCCACTCCATTACCGCCTTGACCTTCTCTGGATCCGCCTTCACCTGACCCGTCTTGATGATGAAGCCCAGGAACCGTACACAGGTTACATGGAACTCACACTTCTCTGCCTTCACAAAGAGCTTGTTCTCCAGTAGGCGCTGAAGGACCATCCGGACATGACTCTGGTGCTCCGGGAGATCTGCGGAATAGATGAGAATATCATCCAAATACACAAAAACAAAACGATCGAGGAAATCCCGGAGTACGTCATTTACCAACGCCTGGAACACAGCAGGGGCGTTGTTTAGTCCAAACGGCATGACCAAATACTCAAAATGGCCGAGAGGGGTGTTGAACCCTGTCTTCCACTCGTCCCCTGCTCGGATCCGCACCAGGTGGTACGCGTTGCGGAGGTCAAGTTTGGAGAAGATCTTAGCTCCAGCCAGGGGTTCGAACGCCGAGTTGATCAGCGGCAGGGGATACTTGTTCTGGGTGGTGATGCTGTTCAAACCTCTATAGTCAATGCAGGGCCGGAGACTCTTGTCCTTCTTCGCAACAAAAAAGAACCCGGCGCCGAGTGGTGACGAGGAGGGGCGAATTATTCCAGCCTTCAAAGACTGTGAGATGTACTCCTCCATGGAGGCCTTCTCCGGTCTGGACAGGTTATATAACCGACTGGAAGGGAACGAAGCGCCGGGGTGGAGGTCAATGGCGCAGTCGTAGGGACGGTGAGGTGGCAAGGAGAGAGCCCGAGTCTTGCTGAACACCTCCCCGATGTCGTGGTAGGCGGTGGGAATGGAGGTGAGGTCAGGCGGAGGCACCAAGTTGCCATGTGGATGTCCTCCAGGAGGTACCGCCGATCGTAGGCAGCTAGCGTGACAGTAGGGGCTCCACGCGACAATCCTCGCCGCCGACCAGTCAATCTGAGGGTTATGGGTGGCGAGCCACGGGTGGCCCAAAACTAGAGGGTTTTGGGGGGAAGAAAAAACATAAAATTGAAGCCTCTCTCTGTGGTTCCCAGACAGGATAAGCTGAAGTGGTGGGGTTCGGTGGGTGACTCTGGCCAGGAAGCTGCCATCCAGGGCATTGACCACTAGTGGGGCTTCTAAAGCCTCCACGGGAACCTTAACTCTGGCTACAAATTCTGAGTCCATAAAGTTTTGTTCCGCCCCAAAGTCCACCAAAGCAGAGAGAGGAATAGAGCGAGAGTGCAGAGAGAGGGAGGCAGGCAGCAACAGTCTTGGTAAGGGGTTTAAAGAGGGCTTAGGTCCACTCACCAGTACCCCAACCGCTACTGGCGAGCGCCCCCGTTTGGGCGAATGGGACAGGAGGAAATAGAGTGTCCCAGACGGCCACAGTACAGGCACTCACCCGCTCCTAGTCGTCTCTCCCTCTCCTGAGGAGAGAGGTGCATACGGCCGAGCTGCATCGGCTCCTCCTCCGGGCTGGAGTGATACGGGCTTGGAGACTGAGGGCCCATGCGCTCGCCCTGATTGGCTGACGCAGAGCCACGAGGGCGGAAGCTGGAAGAAGATGACGTCACGGGTGGCGCCCCCTGGGATTTGTAGTTCCGCTCACGTCGTCTCTCCCGCATCAGATTATCCAGCCCGATCGTGAGTTTAATTAGTTCCTCCAACGAATCGGGCTTATTGCAGCTAGCCAGTTCGTCCTTCACGGTTTCCGACAATCCGTGAAGGAACACGCCCCTGAGCGCCGTTTCGCCTCACCCGGTCTCGGCGGCGAGAATGCGGAAGTCCACCGAGTGTTCCGCTACACTCACGTGGCCCTGTTGTAGGCGGAGAAGGCGCTGAGCTGCGTCCTCGGAGTCCACCGGGTGGTCGAAAACCCTCCGCAGCTCCTCCACGAAGGTCACGTAGTTGACATGATTGGGCCGGTCGATTCCCAGTCCAAAGCCCTTCCTCATAGTAAGCCCACTACGTACGAAACCTTGGACCGGTCCGAAGCGAAGGTCTGGGGCTGGCGGTCGAACACCTGCCGGCACTGGAACAGGAAACCCCGGCACTTCCCTAGTGTACCGTCGTAGGAATCCGGAGCCGGTACAGGGGACTCCCGGACCGGCGGGACGGGGTCGGGAGCACGGGGTGCCGGTGCTGGAACAGGCGGAAGACTGGCCCTCCGTGCCTGGTCCTGCACTATGCAACCGATCTGGGACACCTCGGCTGCCACGGACTTCAGCGTCTCCGCCATGTCCCGGATCATCCGCCGGTGCTCCTCCACCTCCAGGAGCATCCGCTTGTGCTCCGCCAGCAGCGTGCTGTCTCCGGTGGTCGCTGGATCCATTCTGGTCAGTCCGTTCTGTCACGGGAGTACAGGATTTAGGACCCAAATGCAGACCACAACGACAGAAAATTGGATTAAAGGAAATTTATTGTGAAGTAGCGTGTGGAGCCCGAGGTCCGACGCGGCGGCTCGCTAACTCGTATGTGGGTCCCGTGGCCCGACACCGGAGGCTGGTAGTGGGACTGTGACGTGGGTTCCGTGGCCCGACGTCAGAGGCAACCAGGCTGGTCCCGAAGAACTCTGAGTTGAGAGAGAGAGAGGGTCAGTGGCGGATCGGAATGAACAGACAGACAACTCACGGAGCGGCAGTGATGACTACCGGGGTTGAAGACGAAACGGACTGACAACCCAGGCCTGCAGGACCTGGGTTGAAATACGGCTGGTGATGAGCCTGAACGGCCGCAGCTGTGCAGCGCACAGAGATGTGTCCATGGGCGGCGTCTGAAGGTAAGAGACACACCCACGAGTCCAAAGGCAAAACATACAAACAGGGGGATTACGGACACAAAAGGAAAGGAGGTTTTGGGGAAACAGAGGCAAACACAAAGGGTCAGACAGGAACCCTGACAGCATTTCCTTATTTATGTTCATGCTCTAATGTAATGTATATGTATATTTGACCTCATCGGGGAGCGGTACATTGTATGTGGCCTTAATGGCCTGATCAAACAGGTTGACTAGAGACGTCACAAAATCCTCCAGTGGAGTGCTGTAATGCACCCCAGTCTGATTCAGAACCAAGTCCACCAGAAACAGAGGGTTCTTCACTGGCCTAGTTACAGAGAATGGAGTAATATTACAAACACAATATAACATATTTAGCACAGTAATAGGTTATGGGTAGATATTGTATAAATGACTCCAAGATATAAGAACAGCATAAGAAAACACAGATGCAGAGAAGCACAAAAGTGTGTGAAGATGTTTACATCAATGAGCGTGTGTCCCATGTGTGCGACTGCATGCTATCCTACCTGTAGGGGCTAGTGATGAGGCTGTTGCCCCAGGCCAGGTCCTGAGGACATGTCAGAACACTGTGGCACGCGTTTAACACCATCTGAGTCAAGCTGAGCAGCCAATTCTGCACGAGGAAGCGCAGGGCGTCCTGCAGCCTTTAGCGCACCAACGCCACCAGCTTGTGCAGCTTGGAAAACTTGTAGATATCCCAGCTAGACTGGTTCACGTTGGACGCGCCTTTGCCACAGTAAAACAGCTTGGAACGGATGCCGTTGCTTAGCGTGGAAATCCACGACTCCCTGAGAAACACGCTGATCTGGATAGGGAGGGAAAGATTGCATGCTTCTTTATTCATGTACCATATGATTTAGAATAAGAGTTGTTGCCGTTCATCTTAAACAAATAGTTTGACCACCAATGAGCTGCAGATGACCCATTGTTTTAGCACTAGTGGTGGTTGCATGTGGGCGCTACGTTCGCGGTGATAAAACAATACATTCAAATTCTTATTTAAAATAAACAAACGCTACTTTGAATGCATGCAGAAGAAAAAGCTACCCCAACGCTACAATACCTGAGTATGAATTTGAGATTGGAGGACTTGAAACTCGTCCAGTCGTAGTGGTTTGACATTGAACAGCCTCATATTTTCCACTTTGTTGCACTCAGACCATATGTCAGATAACACAGAGACCACCTCTGGCTTTGTTAGATGGGAGGTGATGGAAAGAGTCCCTTTGTTCTTCTTATGGGGAAAGGGAGGAACTGGAACGCACCCTGTACATAGATAAAAGACACCAGGTTTTGGATGGTAATACATTTTGTTAACCCTAACCTCATTGACTCAAACAAATGTATACAAAGCTGTCTGTCTTACCTTCTTGCGGTACATACTCAGGATCCTTCTGTGGCAGGGTGATGTGTGAAAACTCCTGCGGGTGGCTCATCACTACTTTGTCAAAGAGCATGCGGTTCATCGTACACTCATATTCCAGTTTGACCTCCTTCTCCAGCTCTGTCCACGTCTCCAGACTGCACACATAATACTCTCTTTATACACCTTATGGTTTCGTTAACATTTCAACTCAGTGGGATCTATTATAAAACAGCTCATTCTGAAGAAGGGGACAATAACGGCACGTGATATTACTCTAACGTCGCTCACATTTCCAGCCTGAGCCCAGGCGTTGAGAGGGCGAATCTATTGATACGCTGGAGACTCTGGGCTTCAATCGATGGTGTTCTACTGCAGAAGGGCATGCAGTCCACGGACAAGTGGTAGAGAAGCAAAGCTTCTGTGTTCTCCCGTAAGTTCAGGGCTAACTGGATCCTTCCCACAAAGACTTGTGGGTCCTCAGCACTGAATATCAATCTGATCCTGGGAACCCAGAACTTAGTGCCCGCTTTCATAGCGTTTACTTCAAGGAAAAGGAGGGAGATGGAAGGCATACATACATGATCAACAAGACACAACACAGACCAGAGGAAATCATGAGATTATACTGTGTCATTATAGTGCTTAGACATAAAAACCAACCCGGAGATGTTTTCTCTTTGTGTTCTTCATTTGGAGAATGATTTTCTGCTTCATTTGTCCGTTTGCTGTTTTGGTCAACTTTCTGTACCAGGTACTGGCATTTCTCCTTACTATAGTCAAGAACCTCAACCAAATGCCAGCTGTAGCCCAAGGAGGAGCTTTTTGGGTCCACTTCAAAAGAGAGAGAAGAGAGTAATCACCCAAGAACATAAAATAGAGTCCATCTCTGTTCATGCAGTTTAATTCTGAGTACATTTTACCGGAGGCAATCGTGTCATCTGGAGGCAGTAGGGCTTTTGCAGGATCAGGTTTTCGATCAGGTGATCGTTCAGCATTGGCCAGGACCAGCCAGTCTTCTGGGGCCCGGCAGTCATACTCCTCATTGTCAAACACCTAAAGGATAAACACAGCAAACATGAGTGTGGGGCGTTGCTGTGCCCCGAAATATGGGACGTAATGGTAGTTGGCGACCCAAATGCTAAAGAAAAGATTGCATCAGAAAGACACTTACCTCCAGTGGTAGGTAGGGGGTTACATACTCAGCACTGTCGCTCTTGAGTCTCGGAATTAGGAGATTGGTGTCAATGCCTTTTTCTACCAGGAGCTGTTCAAGGTCTAACTTTAAATATTCCCTTCGACGTCTATGAGAAAACAATACAAAACAGTATAAATAGGTCTTGACAGGCGGTTTAAATAAACCAAAACCTGGACCTAGCTAAACCAGCTACTGTACAATAAGAGAAAATCAATCAATATGTGCTGTATGCTCACTGTCCTAATAAATCACATCTGACCAGTGAATCTGGCATTACAGTATGTGCAAAACCCTCACTAGAATAAAATGCAGGACGAGAATGTAAAGCTCCACAGAACGAGATGACGTGTCCTCGTCTGCCAGACATGGGACACACAAATACACTACATACCTCTCTATCGCTAACTTGCGGGGGATCTGGCCAGAAACGGTTTGGTAGGGTAGCTGGACCTTTTGTGAATTCCCACCCCGGCAGAAGTAAGAATTTTGTGACTGCTGTGAGGAAGGTCCACGGTTATTGTTTTCAACGGGCTTGGGCTGGTCATCTGGAGTCTTGAAAGTTGTATCCAAGGAAAAGAAAACATTGAATTTTAGAGAAGCACAATATGCTCCTCTTGTGAATACATAGTTGTCGTATCATAAGGACTGGAAATTCCTACATGTCTAAAAAAAAATGCATGTGTGCAGTAGCATCGCACCTGTTGTCACGTACATTTGGATGTGCTTTGGATAAAAGCGTCAGCTAAATGACATGTCATGTAATGTAATGTAATGTACAGATCACTGAACTCAAAGGCGAAATGACTCTGAGACCTCGGCTGGATCTCGGGTCCCGCCGATCAATAAACAGGAAGCTTCAGTCTCTTGGTTTTGGTCAGAGCTCAACAGAAGCTCAGTGTTTTGCATGCACTCAGAATATGAAGTCACGTGAAGGAGCAGCGGTGCTTTCACCTTGAACTTGAATGTTGTGATGTCTTCCGAGTAGATGCCCCTCTGTTCATTCACAATGCATTTCCTGATTTTAGGGAGTTTGCACCAGGGATGTAGCGGTCGAGGTTTGATCGGAGGATGAGGCACCAAACTAGGAAAATATTTCCCTTCCATCTCCGACCTAGCAGAATAAAATCACGTTATGTGGGAAAACAGTTAACGTTAGATTTATTTTGGAAAAGGAAATGAACAACATCCACTGGCGAAACATCAGGACAGTAACTTTGTCATCTGTGTACGTTAAACCAACCCCTGTTGCCAAAGAAGCATCGAAAGAGTTCCAAAACACATACGCTAAAACGGGAAGTTCCTTGGTGTTCTCTGTTAGCGCGAACAAAATGTAACGCAACGTTGGGCTACGATATCATTTGAGTCAGATTTGAGCCCCCTGACATTAACAAATAATGCTATGCAACATTTTCTTATTTCATTTTTCCAAAACAAAACTACCTAGTTTTTCAAGATTGTTTGCTTAATTTTGATCAATTTAAACCAAAATGTATTCATAATCAACACTATGTAAAACAGTGTGCTATTTTCTTTCCACAAACCAGAATATTGGTTTAGGGTCATGAATTCACATACAGACTAAAAAACACAATTTATCTGTAACTTATTGCTTCTTCTGAGAAAACATTTTGATTAAGAAAGCATGATTCACTCTTAACAGTTTATGGGGCACATAACAGTCACAAAATAATAAATATTTTAAAGAAAATTATTATTGAACCACAATTCATCATAAGCATATATTTCAATGACTATTGTAGTATAACAACAAGGAGCCCATTGATGCAAAAGAGATATTGATCATGCTACATTGTATAATTGTGAAGTTATTGCATATGTTTTCCAATAACAATTCACCATAATAAATCAAAAGAACATGTTACCATAATAACAGTTTTAGTACAACAATGATGAGCCCATTGCCAAAGAAGCGTCAAAAGAAGTGTTTTAATATACACGTTAAGACGGTAAGCTAGCTAGCTGCTGTTAGCCTAGAGCGAACAACATCCAACGCAACAAAAAACAACGTTGACAGACCTTATTTTGAGTTCACCTGAAGTCCTAACGCTCCTTAGCTGTCCTCTGCATAGCGAGCTGCACTTTGGAAATCTCAGTTTCCAAGTGGACGTTAACTTCCGGACTGGTCTCTATGCCAACGGCAACCCCCCCCCTCACACGTAATAAGGTCGAAGGTCACATGAGTGACGCACGAAGCTTTGTTTACGTTAGCCTGTTAATGTTAGCCTGCCATTAGCCTTACTGCGTTAGCCTGTTAGCGTTTCATTTTCAACCGAATCCATTGGACTAATTGTTATGCTGGTTAATGGTTAAGTAATCACAGGTGTTGCTTGGCGTTTCATGTGTAACCATTATTTTAATTCTACGTTCTCATGCAAGCGTTTTGTATTTTTGGATCTAGTACAAGCTTGGGATCCCTTTTGCAGCTTTACAACTGTTAACCATCTGATGTGTTCACGCCATGTATATAATACTGTATATAATAACGTTGGCACTTTTGTCTGCATAGATCACGACATTTTCGCACTTTGCAGATATATTTATTTGCTTTGCATGTTTACCTGGGAATAGTTTCATGTAGGACCGGAAGTACGTCACTTCGTCTCGTTTTCTTCTTCGTCTCGTTTTCTTCTTCGTCTCGTTTTCTTCTTCGTCTCGTTTTCTTCGTCTCGTTTTCTTCTTCGTCTTCTTTTACGTAAAAGACCAGTCGGGGCCCGTGAAATGTTTTTCTTGAGCCGATGTGAGATCCCAGTTCAGGGATGTTGTATGTGTACCTATCGTAATTCCTTTCGAGGCAAATTATTTGAAATTGTGATTTTGGGTTATACAAAATACACTGAAGTTAATTAAATGTTATGCATGCATGGCTTTAGAACCAGACAGAATAGCGCCCCCACGTGTGTCTGCTATGATACTACATCTTCATTCTTGAAAACAAGTTGCAAAGTTCAAAATGTAAAGAACGCAGATATATGTATTTATTTAGTTTTTGTTTATTCCTAATCTCAATCTCCTTGCATTGAGAACTAACAGGGTGCAGGTTTTTATTTGAATTGGTCCTTTAGGGGAGAATGGGGTTAGTTGGCACCCAGTTATATGCTGCTATGTTAAAACATCTAAAGATCACAAACACTTTAGTCCAGTTTTATAGTATTGAAAGTAAATATGTGCTCTGTGGACTAAACGTATAAATCTGATCATGATTTATGCATAAGAAAAACTAAAGAGACTAATTTTAATTTTATAAATCATTTTATAACAGTTTGGGAATTACTGTCTGGAGTTAGATACTGGAGTAAATAATATGGAGTAAAAATACAAAAAGAATATCAGCAGCACAATCATTTATTTGTATTATTTTAGTTTCATTGCATTTCATTTTACCACTCTGGTCAAATGGAAAAGGTAATATCACTCTTTGGGCTGACAACCACAAAACCTCATAAATGCACCGTGACGAGTCACCACGGCTCTTTATGACTGACTTTATTGAAACTAATGTATACACATGAAAAGTGATTTTTAATTTAAATCTTTACACTTTAGCTAAATATAAATGAATGAGTGAGAAATGTTATCAGACTTATGATTTCAAATGACAAACCTATTTCTTAATATTCAAAGTTAGGGCTGATTGTAATTGTTACCAAGAGTCACGGAACTGATCATAACTGCATATATATGTGTGTGTTCTCAAGGAAGATGGAATTAAATTAAATAAACAAGGGAATATAAGTTTTTCTCCTGTTGTTAACCTAAAATACCATTTGGAACTTCTTTTATGACGAACATTGATCATTTTATTTCAGTTTAGTTAAAATCACAACTAAAATATACCAGTCCTTATTCTCTATAGTCACCATCATGTCATGCAATTGTATTAATACTGTATATATTGAAACAGAGAAGCAGAAACATTTATTTGATTCAACATTCAATTTATTTTCAATTGATTCAAATTGATAATTTAGAGTTTCCAATTAGCCAAAAGTGAATATATATATTTTTTTATATATATTCTTTTTGTGGGAGGAAACCTGAGTACCAGGGGAAAACCCACGCAGACACAGAGAGAATATACAAACTCCACACAGACAGAAAGAGGAAAGAATCTGTCTATGGAACCAAATACAGGGAAACATTTTCATCATTTGGAGGAAAAAGAAATTGAACCTGACCTCAAGTTTGGGTTTTGAACTTTGAAAAATTCAACAGAAAGAAATAAAGAAAGAAAATAAAAATAAGTGTGTTACCCCAAATGTTTTGGAAAAATAAAAACACTAAATTATTCCAGCACTGAATCTCAATTATATTTAACCCCAAAACAACTTTTCATACACTTATTTTCATTTTGAATATATTGTTGAATTTCCAGACCAAAACTTGAACTTTAAGGTTAAAATCTTTTTTTCAAATGATGTAGCACTATAGTAGCACTGAAATGGCTCTTACTGATAGCACTTTGAAGTTGAACTTTTGGACCAAATTGTACCTTCTTGATTCTTGTTGTTCTTATTCTTGTATGTAACCGTAGAATGGACTTATTGTAAGTCGCTTTGGATAAAAGTGTCAGCTAAATGTAATGTAATGATCAAAACTATTGCCCTGGATTTGGCTCCACATCTGTGAGGCTGCAGTGCTAACCACTGAGCCACTGTGTCGCCCGGAAGGAAGGAGAGAGGGAAATAAAGGGGGAGGGGGATAGGGAGGAAAGATGGATAAAGAGATACACAATGTATTGACAACGGGTCCTTGTCGATACGTCAACCTGAAACAAACAGATGAAATAAAAGACGTCCAAGAAAGACCACTATACTTGCCACCTCTTTTCTGTCCTCCCCTTCTTTCTCCTCCTTTCCTCTCTCATCCTCTCTTTGTAAAAACAAAAAAAAAACATGAAATAAATAAAAAAAATCGTTAGAGAATGAATGTAAACAAAGAAATCAGTATGAAAAAAAAAAGATTGAAATTGATATTTACCTTTTTATAAGAGGGTTCAGACTTTCTCCACCTCTTCCTCCTACATTGTATAATACTTAACACAGCTAACACAAGGTTATACATGAAATAAAACATAACATTTCTAAAACAACTTAATACATCAAATAAACACATCTAAAACAACTTGATTCATCAAATACAACTTAATACATCTAAAGAAAATGCATCAAAAAAAGTAATTTAAATCTAAAACAACTTATGTGTGTGCAAGGCGAAAGTACCTTTTTAAAGAAATAAAGCGCGCGCGCGCGTGTGTGTGTGCGTGTGTGTGTTAGTTGACCTCCATTGGCTCACCATATCCTTCCGTGGGGTCCACTTCCATCGGTTCGTCCTCCGGGGGATCCACCTCCATCGGCTTACCGGGGTCCAGGAGTGGGGTGGAGGCTCTTTGGAAAACAACAAAATAAGTTATCAGAATTATGCAGATGAAACACAATGTTACATAATCACATGTCATGGGGACTATTGTCCAATAAAAGCACAGTACAATGAGTACATTGGACCAATCAATAATTAAAAAGCAGAATCTTCTTCAAGTAAACAAAGACGTAGGTAGTTCTTTCTTACACTGCACTAACTTTTAGACTAATATTTTATTCTCGTCTAATTCTATTTTAGTTTGTCTAAATTTCAGGTTATCTTGGCGCTTTAATGCTTTTAATTGTATTTCAATGTCATTTTGTGGTGTGTTTCTGTTGAACTTTTGATTTTGATGTTTAGTGGAGAGAATAAATAAGCTTACCGTCTCATGCCTCGCCTAAGGGAAGAGATGGAAGAAGAGGGGGAGAAGGAGGAGGAGCTAGAAGAAATGGGACTAAAGAAGAGACAAGAAGAAGAGTTAGCGGAGGGGGAGGCTGGCTTACGGGAAGGACCTGGGTGAACCGGCCGGTTGGGGTCCAGGATGGGGGAAGGCCTCCACAGGACGCGTTGGCTCGCCTGAAGGTAAAAAAAATAAAATATAACTATCAGACCACTGCTCCACAACATGGAAACAAACACTATGATTCAGTCCCATATATATATATATATGTAAGTAGCTTAACAGTTGTATTAACGTCTGTATGTACACACTCTCCCTTTTCTTTTTCTGTTTGTTTTTGGTTTAGCTGATTGTTGTGTCTCTTATTTATTTTCTGCTATTATTAAATTGAACTTGTATAAAAGCATAAAAATGTGCAATGGACTCTAAAGTAAACACTTGTCTGGGAGATGAAAGAAATGTATCAATAAAGTGTTAAAATAAGCGTGTGGCGTTCAGGTTCTTGGTGTTCTTACCATGCTGCAGGTTGGACTGACGGCCTGGATGACCGCCGGTGAGAGGCCGGGCCAGAAAGCAACTGGGATCCGGACTCTCCTGTAGGGGCAACGATGGGCCATCTGAGGGTAAAAACAAACAAAAAACAAGAACATTATTATTATTATTATCCATCTGGAAGCTCTTACAGTTACACAGAGTACATCTCCAATCAGACTTTTTAAAATACATAGACCTAACAATGCCTTGTAAATAGACAGCTGTACCAATGTCTCCACAGCGGGGACAGGTAGCGTGTCGTACTAAACCTTATGTTTGATAAAACCAAGATTTCATTTTTTAAATATGAAAAACATCACAAGATTGTTGGCAATGTGTGAATTATCAAACAATAAGGATTACATATATTGTCATGCCTGCATAACTTATGATCTGTATCACCTAGAAATTATATTTAATACAAGCAATCAATTCAGATCAATTGTTGACATTGAAGTCTGATCCATGTTGTCTGTCACTTTCAGTAAAGTTTAGAGAAATAATACAATCAACTTGTTTAGCTTGTACTCTTGAAAACACACACCGCTAGCTAGCTAACTGTCACATGGCTAATAGGCAGGTTGGGTCCTTACCTTGTAGTTTAGGGATGCTCGAGTTTGTTAGCTTGCTAGCTTAATAGTAGAGGTGCTGTTCTTCAGAAGAAGTTTAGCTGTTCTCTCGTTGGGGTCTTCAAGCGCAATGAGGAAAAAAGAGAGAAATTGTTCTCTTATAGAAGACGCGAATCAAAGCTAGAACATTACATCGAACTTAAATTCAATGACGTTATGGCCCGCTGCCACTGGGCCACGCCCCCTGGCTGCCGGTAGTCACTGACGGCGCCACGTAATTAATATGAGATATGTTTATTATTATCACCTTATGAAGTAGATAACTGATAAATGTGGGTAATATTGGAACTATGTTAATCAAGCATACATTCATATAAATCACAACCACAAGTAAAACAGACCTTCATTGTATACAACAAAAATCAACAAGTTGGCTTGCGTTACTTTAGTACATAAAATGTATTTATTTATTTCATTATTATTAATTCCCCGCGACCCTAAACAGGATAAGCGGTTCGGATAATGGATGGATGGATTATTATTAATTTAGTACAATAATAATAGTTTATATTTATTATTTTAAATGTATTTTATATTATATCATATTTTCTATAGTGCTTTTCAAGCCACTTAAAGATGCTTTACATACAACAAAATTAGAAAGGGAACGACTAGAAAAACATGAAGACATTAATTAAAAACAGAACACTTTTGGATATAAAAGAAACCAGGAGGAGCTGTGTGGAATGAGTCCTGTAGTGGAGGATAGGGAGCAGGGGTTTGCAGGTGAAGGCGAGTTTGAAATATGTCCTCCTGTCGGCAAACTTGTTTAAAAATGAAATGGCAATTTTATTAAATTCAGTTTATTTTGTACAGCCCAAAATCACAAACTACAAATTTGCCTTAGAGGCCTCCACAATCTGTACACATACGACATCCCTGTCCTGGGACCTCACATCGGATCAGGAAAAAAAAACAGAAAACTGAAGGGAAAAAAAACTTTCACAGAGAAAAAAGGAAGAAACCTTCAGGATAGCCACCGAGGAGGATCCCTCTCCCCTGATGGGCTGAAGCAAGTTATGTCATGTGTACAGAATGAACAACATAGTTACTGCAGCTCACAATGCTAGCTTGTGTTGTGCTCTAACCACCGGCTGTTCGCCTTCACCAGAGACGTCTCTAATGCTGCACTCGGTCTTATCTTTTACGACTTTGAAAGGCAGTAATGCTAAACGTGGATGACACCTACTGTAAACAATTAACACAAGCGTTAGCACGAACGAGTCTGCTCCCCATGCAGATGGCCCCCAATGCACATGAGCTCGAGGAGCTGATGTTGCTGCTTTACCATATTTAAATGTAAGAAAGTTTAGCTTCATTAAGTGACTTGTTTTCTTCAAGTGTGGGTGCATTACAGCCTCGAATTAAAGAACGCAGATATATGTATTTATTTAGTTTATTCCTAATCTCAATTTGGAAAGTCAAATTCTCCTTGCACTGAGAACTAACAGGGTGCAGGTTTTCATCATCAGAAGTGTCCCCATCAAGGGTCAGAGGGTCCCTATCCCACACCTCGTCCTCTCCCTCATCCTCCTCCTCCTCCTCTTCCTGTAGGGCAGTGGCGTGCATCAAAACCATCCTGCATGGAAAAGCATTACTTACCGTCATGGTTTGCATTCAGAAATGGGCATGATTACATTGACAAAAATAGTGACAAAGATACTGGCTTATCAAGTGCTAGGTTATCTTCATCCTGTTATAGATTGCACATCTATCACACAGATGATCTGGCCAGACATGCATATTAGAAAGTGCTCCTGCTCTGTGAGTATTCAAATGTATTCTATAGTAGAGTTAAAAAATGTATTATAATGTATTGTCCTCAGACCTCCTTTGTAAACGATGAGCACCTTTTCATCGTAGTTGAACCCAAATCCCTGATCAGTCTTGTTTTATTATTGAACAAGTTGATATTAAAGCTCTTTAGATCGCGGTGGCGGAGAAAGAAATATAGTCTCAATCCAGCTGTCTTACTGTCATCACATTTAGAATGTCATCTTAACATTGCTTCAAACCTGAGGACACTACTTTGTGGAGTGTGAATGCATTTCAAAATTCAGAAATATATTTATATATAAAAGGAGTACTTATTGGAGGGCTTGCAAGAGACGTCAGTTCCGATTATGCAACTCAACTGCTTCCGTCATTAGAATCTGGTCTGATGGTCTGTTCAATGCCCCAGACAGTAACTGTAAAAGTCAACACTAAATATGATTTGTTTGCCTTAAGAAGCACGCCTGTTATATATTTTAGCTTGTTATAGGCTTGATACTGAAACATTAACCTACTCCTTTTTAAATCTGCATACATTTTGTTGCTGAGCTTTTAGTTTAATTTACAAAGGAACGGTGATTTCTTCTGTTCTTTTTCACCTGGATCTTCTGTCCCTTCAATTGTCAGCCTGGTTGAACCCTTGTACAGTGTTTTGTTCTCCATGTAAAAAATATATTTTTTTGCAAACCCTTCATACAAAATAAAAAATGTTATGGACTTTCTACAACCTAAAAGCATGAACTACAAAGCAGTTCACAAAGAATCAAGCTTTTGTAGCAGGCGACTCAGCAGGAGGGTATTATGAACGACCTGGAAATGAAAATATTAAAATAAATCATATGTGAGCATTAGCATTCATTCTTAACCTTTAGTATCATGAGGCATAAGCTCAAGGATTCAATGCTACTGGTGTTCAGAGCATTCAACTCATCAAAAGTCCACATTTAGATCACGTGATGTCGGCTTTGAGCTATAATTTCCTTACCATAAATAATTAAATTAAAACAAGTAAAATACCTAAATCTATTGCAGTCAATATAATCATTAAGATGTAGCAAAATATGCAGTTGTATTGAAAGTCAGCAATATATCTGGCCTTTATGGAGGAACCATTTATCAACAGTACACACCCTGCCCATGTAGGTTCACTTTTGTTTATTTTACTTTGATATATTTTTTATACTAAAAGGATTCTTTCTGAATTTTCAGTTATTGAAGCAGTGACGTTCATATTATGGAGGGATGGCTGAGAGGCTCTTAATGCTCAGTTCAATAAAGGTTTGATTTGAATGTAATTCATGTTCTGCATATCTTTAAATTACAGAAAGGCATCTTTAAATCCACTGGCATCCACTGGCCCATCAAACATGTACCACTTTTTCTCACTGATAACAGATGAGAGGATAGCATCCGTCCTGTCGGGGTGGAGAAAACGTGTCTCGTAGAAGTCTGACTGTTTGTTTGGTTTGTTCTGTCGTTTGTGTAAAACAAAAGATCACTTACCACTCATGTGTGAGCAAGTCATACTCCCCGTAGAGCTGTCCCATGGTGATAGACTTGGGGTTGAGGACATACATCTGAAGCGCCTCTACCCACTCACAGAGGGCTGGCCCTTCAGAGCTGTTATTGCCTCACCTAGGATCTCATAACACTAAAACACAGTAATAAACTGAATTGAATTGAATGGCTATGAGGCATCGTGGTTACACTAGAGCTGAAGTAAAAGGTCAGTGACCTCACCACAGGGCAGCTTCAACCCATCTGTTTACATAGACGCCACCGGGGTCCCGAGAGGAGTGCCAGACGAGTACAAAGCTAGAAATCAAGTTTCAGCAGGGTTTGAATCGATATTTCTTTGGTGGGCAACAATAAATAAATAAATAAAAATGTCGATTGGATGAATTACATGTACTATAACCAACAGAGGTCCATCAACTACACAAGGGATGCAGTAGATGGTTCACATGGTCAATTGGACACAACTGGTAATGGCATTAGACATGTTGGCTGTAACAATGATCATTGCTCTGAAGAGACGATGACAACATACACTTCACATACAATGACATGGCAATGAAGCCACTGCATATGAGCTCTACCTTATCATACTTGAAGAGGCTCTCCAGAAACTTGCCAGGGTCTTGTAGCAGAGCTTTACCAGGTTCCCAGTAGTCATCTATCTTGGTGCCAGGCTTCTCTCCAGGTACCCTTTTGGGTTTGATGCCCTTCATAATGCAATGCACACCGCCTCCATAACCTGATTCACCCCCTTGGGAGGTCGCTGCATGGCTCCAACCTATGGAAAAACAACAACAACCAGGAGGTAAATTCGACATATAAACCAACAGTGCGGTACTATTTGAAGAATGTCATTAACAAACTCTCTGACCTCGGTGTCGTCACTCTTGTTGAGCGACTTGAGGCTGGCGAGGGCATCATCCAGGGCTGGCAGAGCCTCCATTAAGTCTCTCTGGGCGTCTGCTGCGATGGCTCCTGCAAAACGGGCTTTCTCTGAAGCCTTGGCTTCCTCTACTTGCACTGACTTCCGGGTCTCCTCTGCAACCACTGTGTCTTTCTGGCAACATACAATATAAGTCATACTCAAGGTCCAAAGGTCACGCAGATAAATTGGAAAACCACCTGCCCCTGTCTTTGTTTTCCTTACTTTGATGGTCTCCGTAGTGACTTCAGTGTCCTTAGCTGCCTCTTCCAAAAGAGGCCTCATCGCCTCCAGCTCCTCCTGCATCTTACTCACATCCTCCGCTGTGCTAAGAAGCTGAAGGATCACAGAGCAGCAGGTAGTCAGGTAAGATGGCTAATAATGCTGCATATGTACACAAATTACAAATTGAAATTCTGGCATTGTTATTTTGCCCGCTCAGTGTCTTGCCTTGTCCAGGCCAGTCTTCATGCGCTGGCGTGCACTGCTCAGTTCTTGCTTCTTGCGTCCAATGAGATCTGAGTACATTTTGAGCAGCTCCAGGTAGCTTTTGGGTGTGACATAGTTGTGTGGAGAAAGCTCAGCCAGGTAATGTTCACACTTCCTGGCTACCATCTGGTGGATCTTTACACACATCAATGTCTGGAGAAGAAAATCAATTAGGGAGAGATTTTGTTTCAGTCTCTTAGATTTTTGATTACAGTTTTTTACATGTTTCCCTTTTCTCTTCAGGCAGCTAGTAATTTATATGTATCTAACCAAGGCATCACACACACACACACACACACACACACACACACACACACACACACACACACACACACACACACACACACACACACACACACACACACACACACACACACACACACACACACACACACACACACACACACACACACACACACACACACACACACACACACACACACACACACACACACACACACACACCTCATGACTTCGGGGCTGGCTTCCAGCTCAGGCAGGTCATTCAGAAAGGATGTGGCCACAGCCTGCAGAGCCTCCTCTGGCCAGGCACTGAACCAGTCTATGGTGCAACACGTCACCAGTGAGGGAAACTGCCTCAGCCGCGCACGAAACACCTCACCGATAGGACTGCAGAGGAAGAAGTGGAAGAGAGGAGTGGAAGTAGAAGAAAGGGAGAGAGCGTGGATGGACTTTGGATCAGGGCTTTGGACAACCTCATGCAGAGCACAGTGTGGATGTTGCTGCGGACCCTCCTGATGTAGGCTGCCATGAGGTTGGCTTTAGTTGGCTGTCGGCCCAGGTCTTGCACCACTGGCTTCATGGCTGCCAGGATGCGCTCCTGCTCGTCTGATGCATACAGGTTGGGAACATCCCCAGAGTTCAAAATGCTGTTGATATCCTCCAGGAATGACTCACTCTTAATCTGGGGGATTAACACAAAAATAATGATGAGTGAAACTCTGCCTTGCGTACACCAGTCCCTCCTCTGGAAAGCATAACTGAATCTGAAGGACAAATACATTTACGTTAATCAAAATATACCTATGTCAAGAAATAATAAAGCTGCCAATACAAATGACAATAGAATTATTTTGGTCTGGGGACGCTAAAGTGGAGATGCTGATATGACCTCTTCCTCTGCCATCTTCTTCTTGAGCCAGGCACTGAAGCGCTTACAGCTGGCTGCGTCTCCTGTGGCTCCCACACTCCACACCAGAGAGAAGAAGAACCAGGGCTCAATCAGCTCCTTCAGACGGTCCAATTTATTCTGGGGCGGTGGCCTCTTATCCTACAAGACAATAAAGGATTGATGGGGGGTCATGGTCAACAAAATCCACATTTACAAAAGTACTAGAAAGATGTTTTCATCAACTTAGAGGAGAAATCAGTAACTGCACATCCATTCAGTCGACGTTGTTTAGTGGAATGCATTAAATATGTTATTGACTGCTCAAGTAGCATGATCGCTACTACATTAATTACTGAACCGAACAAACTCAGTCAATGTTTTTGATAACAGAGCATCTTCTGTATCCGTTTATTCAAGACTAAGAAAATCTACCACCAGTATTTATTTTTCTCATTTGCCTTGCAAGTGTACCATACAGATGGATATGGTAATTATACAATCATTCAAATACCAGTGCCGATTTTAAGGTGGATCAAAACCTTGTGTTTTGAAGTAGATTGTACAGCTTCTCTAAAGCACTAAATATGTATCATACAAAGCTAGAACTCCTACGAGTATTAGAGATGTTATATCATATTTGCACAGAAATCCATATATATTCATTTCATGGGGGTTAATCTAACAAGGAATAGCAGCACACAGCTGTTTCTTGGCGTAAGGATTGAAGAAGCAGTCCATAAGTTTAAGCAGACTGCAGGTTAGGTTGCTGTCCAGAGAGGTGATGACCTCCTTTACTGATGTGCGGACAAATGTGACAGAGTCCTGTAAAAGGTACAGAATAATACAAATAATATTAAAATAAAAGCAAAAGCAGCTCTTTCTACAATCTACTACAGTGAAAAGCTTTAAGATTCCCTGGTGGTGTCTCTCAGTTCTGTCTCCCCTCTCACCTGTAGGAACCTGGAAAACAGAGAGTCCAGCTGCTCCGTGAACGCTTTCAGGGCTTCAGGGACTCGCCTCAGCCAACACTCTGTAAAAGGGACGAGGCCCAGGATGCTGGGCTCCAGGTAGACCACTCCACAGCGAGACACTGTGGCTGGAGATGCCACTGCCAGGTCTTGCACCTCAAACATCATGGTCATCACCTGCAAGGAGAAAACACAGAATGTCTGAATGCGCGTGGGACAGAGGAAAACCCAGGGACAAGACGTAACCTTACGTCAGTGAGCTTGATGATTTCCCCAGAGCTGAGGCACAGCTTTTTGTTGTCATCCAGCACAGTGTTCATGTTCTCAATCCATACAGCATCCACTGGCCCATCAAACATGTACCACTTTTTCTCACTGATAACAGATGAGAGGATAGCATCCGTCCTGTCGGGGTGGAGAAAACGTGTCTCGTAGAAGTCTGACTGTTTGTTTGGTTTGTTCTGTCGTTTGTGTAAAACAAAAGATCACTTACCACTCATGTGTGAGCAAGTCATACTCCCCGTAGAGCTGTCCCATGGTGATAGACTTGGGGTTGAGGACATACATCTGAAGCGCCTCTACCCACTCACAGAGGGCTGGCCCTTCAGAGCTGTTATTGCCTCACCTAGGATCTCATAACACTAAAACACAGTAATGCACACGTACAAGACTCTGCACCGCAAAACTACAATAATTGTCTACATTGGAGAGCTGGGAATAAAACTGTAAACAGTGTCTTGATAAGTATAAGGCTCACCTTGGTTTTGCCTGATCCAGAGGGTCCAACCAACATCAGGCCATGTCTCACCACAGTTGTCTCATACAGCTGGATACACTTACTTATATACCCTGCAATAACCACAAGACTCATCTACTCATCCTAAAAACACAGGCACCTGCATATCTAAAACATATAACATCTACTTCCAGAGACACTAACCGTCCACATCTTTGAGGTTTTTCTTGCTGCAGACATTACGCATGGACTCTTCAAGTGTGCCATAGTTGATTGGCTCCTGTTTTGTTTTAGGGAAAAGGTCGGACACGATGCCGTTGAAGAGCTTCAGGTCGTCCTGTAAAAACTTTGGCACGTTGACATCTTGAATGGCTCGAAGACAGATCAACTCCTGGGAGACAGCAAGATTGCAGAAGAATGGCGTGACATTTTTATTCTACTTTATTTATATCATCAACAAAAGAAACATTTCTAACCTCGTTCATGTCGGGGTTTTCTCTCTTCAGGTTTCCAGCAGCTGAGATCACAGTCTTCACAGCTCTCATACCAAAGTCATAATGATCCTTCATAGATAGGAGAGCAAAAGTAAACCTTCTTCATATCTTTGTCACACACACACACACACACACACACACACACACACACACACACACACACACACACACACACACACACACACACACACACACACACACACACACACACACACACACACACACACACACACACACACACACACACACACACACACACACACACACACACACACACACACACACACACACACACACACACACACACACACACACACACACCTCTTTCAATATCATGTATCACTTCCCTGGACAAATATGGCATTGCCATAGAAATGTAATGTGTGACCTCCTCTGACTCTATACAATACCTGAGCGCTGAGCTGCTCAGAGGAGAGCTTGAAAGTGGTGGTGATCTTCTTGGAGAGGACTTTGGCATCACTGAAGCCAAACGAGTACAAGGAGATCTCAGCTATCATCGCATAGTCAGGCACCATCATGGCCACAGGACCAAACAGTGCCTGGAGAAGACACAATCCACTTTGTTGAGCTCCATGTGCTTATCCTCAGCGTTGCACAGTTATTTAAAACGAAATCATCACATCAAACCTTGAGATTGTCAGGCAGTTCAGTGCGTCCAGCGTAACCAGGATTCATAGTGATGAAGACAGCGCACGAAGGGACGAGAGGGATCTCTGTGCCCTCAAACACAACATACACACAATTATCTTGGAAATCTATGCTACTGCATGTGCTTCTTTTTGGGTGGAATGCAGTGGTGGGAAAACAAAATGATATTCTTTACTTAAATTAAAAACATATATTAGAACTTCATAATGGGAAAGAATTGTAATGATTGATATCATTAACTTTAGTCATGTGTGTTTTGCAAAAACCTTTGCTGACATTAATTCATTTGACTCATTAATGAAATGAAATGAATGTCAAATTGACTAAAGCAAAACCAAACCCTTTGTTCTTTCTTGAAAAGCAGTAGAAATAAAGTACAACACCAAATTGAAATACTCACTGTACTGAGGCACAGTATTTGTACAACTCAAGTACTCTGTGGTAAACTACAGTATGAAGCGTCACATGGTTTTCTACTGAATACACTTCTCCTCACCCTTTGCTGCTGCGCCTTTTGTATGGTGGTGATCTGTTGTGCCACCACAGACAGCACTTCCACATCAATGCGGTTAAACTCATCAAAGCATGCCCAGGCCCCAGAGCTGCAAGAAGGAAGACAGACAGAACATGACTGTGATTGATGAAAGGTATGTGTGATATTTAACAGCACACATTCAATCACACTTTAGTAACTGCCTCTCACCTGGCCAGTCCTTTGAGAAACTTGCCCATAGCCATGAAGTCCAGCTGATCAGAGCAGTTGAAAACAACTGTCTGGATAGCCAGAGCCTTTCCCAGATCTTTAGTGGTTTCAGTCTTTCCTGTGCCTGCTGGACCTGCAGGAGCTCCTCCAAACTCCAGGTGTAGAGCTCCTGTTAGGGTCAGGTAGCATCTGAAAAAGGCCGGGGGTAGTGTATTCAAACGATGAAATGACATTCAGGGGGAAAAAAGCCTTGACAACATAAGACTGAACTACCTGTCAGCGAGTGGGGTGATGACCAGACGTCCAGAGTTACCAAGGTACTCGTATCCATACAAAAACTCTGCATTCACTGCGCGGGTGTACAAGTCATCTTTTGCCCAGTAATACCTACAAACAGTATCAGATCAGCATCAAACATATCCTGCACACAATTGATTGCAATGATAGAATACAGGTTGCTCCATGTCAAGAGTGACTGAACTAAAAAGCACAAAAAAAGATAGATGACCTGAGCTGGCTGATCCACTCAAAGTCATTGATGCTCCAGACTTCCTGCTCCACCAGTTTGGCCGCAACATCCTTAGCATGGACCTCTATGACGATGAGGGCAGACAGCACAGCTCGCTGCATCTTAGACAGACGTCCTCTCACCAGCTGCACCAAGTCACCCAGCTTCAGAAACAAAAGAGGAAGTTTGAAGAATATATTGATCAGCAAAAGAGTGTGCACACTGTTCAGCGTAAATGTGAGCAACACATTATACAATGTGTCTATTTTTCAAACCTTATGGATATTTAGAGTTTGAAGTTTGAATATTGGCCCCATATTCCACACCTGTTTCTGTAGTTGGGGATAAAGGCGGTTGGACATGTCTCCCTGCTCCAAGGCCTCAGACACCTCAGCAGTCCAGTAGACCTGACAGCCAGCTATCACCACTTGTCCAGGCCACGATAACACCCACTTTACACCAGGCTGCTGAGGGGTCAGGAGAGCGCACACAGAGGATTTAAGAAATGAACAATTGAAATATTCTTTAACATTGTTCAAATAAGCAGATTGGATTCCACATCAAAATGAGAGTGAGGGTTGCAGACCTCCGGATCGGCTTTGAGCGAGAGCTCAATGCTATCCCTCAGTGTGGCCTTCATCGATTTCTCCACGCCCCTGAGCCAGTCCTCCACATTTCCAGTGGGCCACACTGGCAGTGACAGCTTCACCTCCTCCCCTTCTCCAGAGTACATATGTAGATCTGGCTGGAATTGGAGCTGAGAACCAACAGATGTCTCAGTCGTATGTGGCATGCATGTTACATCTTCAGTAATATATACGCAGAGGAATTGTGAAGAAACAACAAGTGCGGTTGTACAGCAGTTGGATCTTTGGTCTGGGACAGAATCTCCAGGAGCTCATCATCTGACAGGAAGTAAAACCTAAAAGGACAAATATCCACTGATCAGTACATAGTCCTTCGTCTGAGTCATCAACTGTGTGTCAAAGTTGAGCATGGAAACTCCATTCTGGCCCCAAGTCGTCCACAAATATATTATTGTTGATAAATTAGCCTTTTGAAGGTGTTTGCTTGTTTTCCTTCTTGTTTCAAAGCTACCTCCATTTAGAGCAACCAAAGCAGGTTCATGGTTCAATGCATACCCTCTCATGTGGAATCATCTCATAACTCTGTTATTAACACCACTATTGAGAGCCAGGGGAATCTCAGGGCACTTTCTGTTGGGCTTACCTGGGGAAGGATCCTCGTTTGGTCTCCAAGTATTCACTGAGACCTTCTGCACCGGCTCCAACTGTGTGTTGCACCTTTTCAGTTTGACGAGCAGATAGCCATCTTGGCACAGCTCAATCACCTAGAGAACAATGCAGAAACATATATTAACAGTGTACAAAAATAAAGTTGCTTCTTGGTATCAGAACAAAACCTTTGTCCTTTAACCTCCGTGCCTCACAAAATGAAGACAAAATGTCTGCATCAGGAAATCTGCCATAAAGTAACATATTAATAATATAACCACTTTTATCCAACATCAGTCCTGATCATAAGTTCAAGTAATTCATTTTCATTAATTTACCCTTCAGATGCCAGGGTGTTTTCATAATGCATGTATTTCCCCCATAAACATGACAAAAATGACTTCATAAATAAGGATGAAGTTCCAAATATCTCAATTAAAACAAATAAATAAACACACACTCTTGCCAAAATGCTGTATGTCTTAACACAGCTGCCGCCAAAATATTCTCTGACCTTTCGATTATCAAAGGCGCTTTGCATGATGCCCTTCCATGTTTGATACATGTGCTGGTATCTTTTTCCCTCCACAGGCAGCTGCTGGTTGATATCATCAGAGCTGAAGATGGGCTCCAAGTAGAGCCAGGAACGCTGGCAGGTCAGCCACTCCTCCAGCACATCCTGCAAGCACCAGGAGAGGGCAGCAGCACAACATATGACACCGCATAACAATGATACAATACACAAGACCATAACTGTGTGTGTGTGTGTGTGTGTGTGTGTGTGTGTGCCTACTTGAGTCATTCTGAGCTTGCTCTCCCAGGTGTTGATACGGTCCTCAAAGGTTTTTCTGAATGGAGAGAAGGACATGCTCTGCGTCATGACAATGTGGTCATCCAGCAACTGCAATACTTCATCGAGGCTCTTCAATATGTAGGTGCCTGTCTCCTTGTAGGGCAACACCTCAAAGAGTACTGCCGACCACTCTTGTTCCATCTTTTCCAGGGCCTGAGTGAGACAGTGTAAAAGAAAAAGTAGCAGCCATCAATTCTTAACACACATATTCACACACTGGCCATGTGCCTGAGTAAGAAGAGTTAGTGGAGTTGCTTTGAACAAAAAGACAAAAAACACTTGGCCTCTGTTTCACCATCATCACGTAGGTGTAACGCCCCTCTCAAGGGCTCCATTTGTGAAATATTCCTTTAAATTAAAATAAGCTTCCCAAATTCTGTCCAAATTTTGCAGTTCCATAGGATCACTCCATTCATTACCCATCCTAGTACAAGCTTAACACTTCATAAAAGACTGTATTTAGAGAAGGAATCCTGTTTAAAGGGTACCTGTTCAATGGCGTACTCTTTCCCTGCTACCTCAGCCACATGAGTGATGTCATCCACATGCTTCTGGAGACCAAGCTCCAGGCAGTGAGTCAAGGTCAGGTTGGCTGTGGGCCTGACTTTCATCTGAATGCGTTCTGAAAGAATCTCCCAGTGGCGGTTTTTCATCCCCGGGTTCCTCAGGCCCTGAATCAGATGAATAGAGGGATGGAAGTCCTCAATCTTGCTGTGGATTATAGAAGCCACCATCTGGCACTCTGGTGTCGTGCAACACAAAGAAAAGAACACGTCAGACCTCTTAACAATCACACTTCACTTTGGCAAGTTTGAATGGTGATAGATGTGTGACCTACCAGGAACTGTTTAATGCATTTGTGCATGGTCTTGTAGGCATTTGTAACATTGCTCTCAAGCTTCTCAGGGTCTATGGACGACAGCGGGTCATTGAGCCAGCTCTCATGCCAACGAAGCCAATCGGAGGTGGTGGTCCACAGATCTTTAAAAGGCTGGAAGTCCTTGACAAGCTTCTGCAGCCGATCATACTGTAATACACATTTATGTTTCATTGTGAGAAAATGTATGACAAATACCTGATGCACAATAGGTATTCACATCGATCAATACTAGTTGTAAGTTGCTATATATTACACTAACTACCAAAAGGAATATACATAAACATAGATATTCACGTATACATATATACATGATTCGATGGATTCTCTTTTACTTACATTAGTGGCAGGAAGACCTAACAGTCGCTCTCTGGTGTTGTAGGTTTGAGCCAACATCTGACACTCCTTCAATTGCTTGCTTACATGCCTCACCTCATTGGCCACCTTATGGGCATGAGTCATGTCTGTATGACCTGCAAACCCGGCAACCAGCATCTATAAACACAGTTGTGGTGAGTTAGAACCAAATATTATCAACTCACTTTGACTTAACCCAAACATTTTTACATTAAGACATAATAAACAAAGGCCTGCCTAGAGTGGATTATTTAAGAGACTACTAACGGAAGTTAAAAGGAGGAGGTTCAAAAGAAGAGAATCTGAAAAAGTACAAATCATCAAAGGGGACAACTGTAAGTAACAAGGCCATGAGTTAAAATGATCAGCTGACCTTCAGAGAGTCGAGGGATTCCTCAAAGTTGTCCTGGTCGATCAGCTGGATCTTATGGAAGTGCGCCTCGTCCTCAGCATGCTGGACGGCTACTGATTCCATCTGGTTGATTATCTTCTCAGACCACTTAATCGCTGTCCACCTGCAGGGGTTTGTAACTAAAGCAATCACTGCAATAACTCCACTCTTTCCTCTATTCACTCACTACCCCAAATGAGCGTATACATTTTAACACTAGCATGATGGTTTTACACTTACTTTTGATTACAATCCTCATTTGAATGAACTGCGGCCCACGGTCTGACACGATGTCCACTGGAATCCCATGTAACCGGAACACCTGGTTGACCATAATGTCTGCCGTCTCTCGAGCCGAGGGAAGCTTGGGCAGGGCGAGGAAGTGGGCTGCCTTGGAGAAGCGGTCCACCACTGTGACAAAGACCGTGTTCCCTTGCGAGGGTGGCAGACCGGTGACGAAGTCCAAAGCGATATGAGACCATGGACGATGAGGAACCGGAAGTGGTTGCAGCAGGCCGGCGGGGGGTCGATATGGTGGAACAGGCCCGGACGAATTCTCTTGTGTCCGCCTCCAGCGCAGTCCACCAAAACGTCCGCCGGAGCATGTCGATTGTTCGCCTCACGCCTTGTCACCCAGGCCCATAGAAGCACTTGGGAGCGTGCAGGCGGGGGAACAAAGAGGCGACCGGGAGGTCCGCCTCCTGGGTCCGGCTGGATCCGGAGAGCGTCCTGCACCACAGACTCGATCTCCCAGGTGAGAGAGGCTGCCACACAGGTTGCGGGAAGAATGGTGCCAGGACAGGATAAGTGACCCTCAGGGAAGAACTGGCGAGACAGAGCGTCGGGCTTGGTATTCTTGTTGCCTGGACGGTAGGAGATGACGAAGTCGAAACGCCCAAAAAATAGAGACCATCGGGCCTGGCGGGAGTTCAACCTCTTGGCCGTCCGGATGTACTCTAAGTTTTTATGGTCCGTCCAGACCACAAATGGATGAGCTGCACCCTCCAGCCAGTGCCTCCACTCCTCCAGTGCTAGTTTGATTGCCAGCAGTTCCCGGTCTCCGACATCATAATTTCTCTCTGCCGGGGTCAAACGGCGGGAATAGTAAGGACGAAGCTTAGAGTCCATTTCTGAACGTTGAGACAGGATGGCCCCCATACCCATGTCTGAAGCATCCACTTCAACGATAAACTGCCGGGTGTCGTCAGGCTGGATCAGGACGGGGGCGGAGCTAAACCGTTCCTTGAGGAGTTGAAACGCCAGACCAGCTGCCGGTGTCCACGAGAACGTGGTCTTGGAGGAAGTGAGTCTAGTGAGGGGGGCTGCCAGCGTGCTGTAGTTCCTGATGAAGCGACGATAGAAATTCGCAAACCCCAGGAACTGCTGGAGCTGTTTCCGAGATGAAGGGGTCGGCCACTCCATTACCGCCTTGACCTTCTCTGGATCCGCCTTCACCTGACCCGTCTTGATGATGAAGCCCAGGAACCGTACACAGGTTACATGGAACTCACACTTCTCTGCCTTCACAAAGAGCTTGTTCTCCAGTAGGCGCTGAAGGACCATCCGGACATGACTCTGGTGCTCCGGGAGATCTGCGGAATAGATGAGAATATCATCCAAATACACAAAAACAAAACGATCGAGGAAATCCCGGAGTACGTCATTTACCAACGCCTGGAACACAGCAGGGGCGTTGTTTAGTCCAAACGGCATGACCAAATACTCAAAATGGCCGAGAGGGGTGTTGAACCCTGTCTTCCACTCGTCCCCTGCTCGGATCCGCACCAGGTGGTACGCGTTGCGGAGGTCAAGTTTGGAGAAGATCTTAGCTCCAGCCAGGGGTTCGAACGCCGAGTTGATCAGCGGCAGGGGATACTTGTTCTGGGTGGTGATGCTGTTCAAACCTCTATAGTCAATGCAGGGCCGGAGACTCTTGTCCTTCTTCGCAACAAAAAAGAACCCGGCGCCGAGTGGTGACGAGGAGGGGCGAATTATTCCAGCCTTCAAAGACTGTGAGATGTACTCCTCCATGGAGGCCTTCTCCGGTCTGGACAGGTTATATAACCGACTGGAAGGGAACGAAGCGCCGGGGTGGAGGTCAATGGCGCAGTCGTAGGGACGGTGAGGTGGCAAGGAGAGAGCCCGAGTCTTGCTGAACACCTCCCCGATGTCGTGGTAGGCGGTGGGAATGGAGGTGAGGTCAGGCGGAGGCACCAAGTTGCCATGTGGATGTCCTCCAGGAGGTACCGCCGATCGTAGGCAGCTAGCGTGACAGTAGGGGCTCCACGCGACAATCCTCACCAATTGGGTGGCCCAAAACTAGAGGGTTTTGGGGGGAAGAAAAAACATAAAATTGAAGCCTCTCTCTGTGGTTCCCAGACAGGATAAGCTGAAGTGGTGGGGTTCGGTGGGTGACTCTGGCCAGGAAGCTGCCATCCAGGGCATTGACCACTAGTGGGGCTTCTAAAGCCTCCACGGGAACCTTAACTCTGGCTACAAATTCTGAGTCCATAAAGTTTTGTTCCGCCCCAAAGTCCACCAAAGCAGAGAGAGGAATAGAGCGAGAGTGCAGAGAGAGGGAGGCAGGCAGCAACAGTCTTGGTAAGGGGTTTAAAGAGGGCTTAGGTCCACTCACCAGTACCCCAACCGCTACTGGCGAGCGCCCCCGTTTGGGCGAATGGGACAGGAGGAAATAGAGTGTCCCAGACGGCCACAGTACAGGCACTCACCCGCTCCTAGTCGTCTCTCCCTCTCCTGAGGAGAGAGGTGCATACGGCCGAGCTGCATCGGCTCCTCCTCCGGGCTGGAGTGATACGGGCTTGGAGACTGAGGGCCCATGCGCTCGCCCTGATTGGCTGACGCAGAGCCACGAGGGCGGAAGCTGGAAGAAGATGACGTCACGGGTGGCGCCCCCTGGGATTTGTAGTTCCGCTCACGTCGTCTCTCCCGCATCAGATTATCCAGCCCGATCGTGAGTTTAATTAGTTCCTCCAACGAATCGGGCTTATTGCAGCTAGCCAGTTCGTCCTTCACGGTTTCCGACAATCCGTGAAGGAACACGCCCCTGAGCGCCGTTTCGCCCCACCCGGTCTCGGCGGCGAGAATGCGGAAGTCCACCGAGTGTTCCGCTACACTCACGTGGCCCTGTTGTAGGCGGAGAAGGCGCTGAGCTGCGTCCTCGGAGTCCACCGGGTGGTCGAAAACCCTCCGCAGCTCCTCCACGAAGGTCACGTAGTTGACATGATTGGGCCGGTCGATTCCCAGTCCAAAGCCCTTCCTCATAGTAAGCCCACTACGTACGAAACCTTGGACCGGTCCGAAGCGAAGGTCTGGGGCTGGCGGTCGAACACCTGCCGGCACTGGAACAGGAAACCCCGGCACTTCCCCAGTGTACCGTCGTAGGAATCCGGAGCCGGTACAGGGGACTCCCGGACCGGCGGGACGGGGTCGGGAGCACGGGGTGCCGGTGCTGGAACAGGCGGAAGACTGGCCCTCCGTGCCTGGTCCTGCACTATGCAACCGATCTGGGACACCTCGGCTGCCACGGACTTCAGCGTCTCCGCCATGTCCCGGATCATCCGCCGGTGCTCCTCCACCTCCAGGAGCATCCGCTTGTGCTCCGCCAGCAGCGTGCTGTCTCCGGTGGTCGCTGGATCCATTCTGGTCAGTCCGTTCTGTCACGGGAGTACAGGATTTAGGACCCAAATGCAGACCACAACGACAGAAAATTGGATTAAAGGAAATTTATTGTGAAGTAGCGTGTGGAGCCCGAGGTCCGACGCGGCGGCTCGCTAACTCGTATGTGGGTCCCGTGGCCCGACACCGGAGGCTGGTAGTGGGACTGTGACGTGGGTTCCGTGGCCCGACGTCAGAGGCAACCAGGCTGGTCCCGAAGAACTCTGAGTTGAGAGAGAGAGAGGGTCAGTGGCGGATCGGAATGAACAGACAGACAACTCACGGAGCGGCAGTGATGACTACCGGGGTTGAAGACGAAACGGACTGACAACCCAGGCCTGCAGGACCTGGGTTGAAATACGGCTGGTGATGAGCCTGAACGGCCGCAGCTGTGCAGCGCACAGAGATGTGTCCATGGGCGGCGTCTGAAGGTAAGAGACACACCCACGAGTCCAAAGGCAAAACATACAAACAGGGGGATTACGGACACAAAAGGAAAGGAGGTTTTGGGGAAACAGAAGCAAACACAAAGGGTCAGACAGGAACCCTGACAGCATTTCCTTATTTATGTTCATGCTCTAATGTAATGTATATGTATATTTGACCTCATCGGGGTGCGGTACATTGTATGTGGCCTTAATGGCCTGATCAAACAGGTTGACTAGAGACGTCACAAAATCCTCCAGTGGAGTGCTGTAATGCACCCCAGTCTGATTCAGAACCAAGTCCACCAGAAACAGAGGGTTCTTCACTGGCCTAGTTACAGAGAATGGAGTAATATTACAAACACAATATAACATATTTAGCACAGTAATAGGTTATGAGTAGATATTGTATAAATGACTCCAAGATATAAGAACAGCATAAGAAAACACAGATGCAGAGAAGCACAAAAGTGTGTGAAGATGTTTACATCAATGAGCGTGTGTCCCATGTGTGCGACTGCATGCTATCCTACCTGTAGGGGCTAGTGATGAGGCTGTTGCCCCAGGCCAGGTCCTGAGGACATGTCAGAACACTGTGGCACGCGTTTAACACCATCTGAGTCAAGCTGAGCAGCCAATTCTGCACGAGGAAGCGCAGGGCGTCCTGCAGCCTTTAGCGCACCAACGCCACCAGCTTGTGCAGCTTGGAAAACTTGTAGATATCCCAGCTAGACTGGTTCACGTTGGACGCGCCTTTGCCACAGTAAAACAGCTTGGAACGGATGCCGTTGCTTAGCGTGGAAATCCACGACTCCCTGAGAAACACGCTGATCTGGATAGGGAGGGAAAGATTGCATGCTTCTTTATTCATGTACCATATGATTTAGAATAAGAGTTGTTGCCGTTCATCTTTTACAAATAGTTTGACCACCAATGAGCTGCAGATGACCCATTGTTTTAGCACTAGTGGTGGTTGCATGTGGGCGCTACGTTCGCGGTGATAAAACAATACATTCAAATTCTTATTTAAAATAAACAAACGCTACTTTGAATGCATGCAGAAGAAAAAGCTACCCCAACGCTACAATACCTGAGTATGAATTTGAGATTGGAGGACTTCAAACTCGTCCAGTCGTAGTGGTTTGACATTGAACAGCCTCATATTTTCCACTTTGTTGCACTCAGACCATATGTCAGATAACACAGAGACCACCTCTGGCTTTGTTAGATGGGAGGTGATGGAAAGAGTCCCTTTGTTCTTCTTATGGGGAAAGGGAGGAACTGGAACGCACCCTGTACATAGATAAAAGACACCAGGTTTTGGATGGTAATACATTTTGTTAACCCTAACCTCATTGACTCAAACAAATGTATACAAAGCTGTCTGTCTTACCTTCTTGCGGTACATACTCAGGATCCTTCTGTGGCAGGGTGATGTGTGAAAACTCCTGCGGGTGGCTCATCACTACTTTGTCAAAGAGCATGCGGTTCATCGTACACTCATATTCCAGTTTGACCTCCTTCTCCAGCTCTGTCCACGTCTCCAGACTGCACACATAATACTCTCTTTATACACCTTATGGTTTCGTTAACATTTCAACTCAGTGGGATCTATTATAAAACAGCTCATTCTGAAGAAGGGGACAATAACGGCACGTGATATTACTCTAACGTCGCTCACATTTCCAGCCTGAGCCCAGGCGTTGAGAGGGCGAATCTATTGATACGCTGGAGACTCTGGGCTTCAATCGATGGTGTTCTACTGCAGAAGGGCATGCAGTCCACGGACAAGTGGTAGAGAAGCAAAGCTTCTGTGTTCTCCCGTAAGTTCAGGGCTAACTGGATCCTTCCCACAAAGACTTGTGGGTCCTCAGCACTGAATATCAATCTGATCCTGGGAACCCAGAACTTAGTGCCCGCTTTCATAGCGTTTACTTCAAGGAAAAGGAGGGAGATGGAAGGCATACATACATGATCAACAAGACACAACACAGACCAGAGGAAATCATGAGATTATACTGTGTCATTATAGTGCTTAGACATAAAAACCAACCCGGAGATGTTTTCTCTTTGTGTTCTTCATTTGGAGAATGATTTTCTGCTTCATTTGTCCGTTTGCTGTTTTGGTCAACTTTCTGTACCAGGTACTGGCATTTCTCCTTACTATAGTCAAGAACCTCAACCAAATGCCAGCTGTAGCCCAAGGAGGAGCTTTTTGGGTCCACTTCAAAAGAGAGAGAAGAGAGTAATCACCCAAGAACATAAAATAGAGTCCATCTCTGTTCATGCAGTTTAATTCTGAGTACATTTTACCGGAGGCAATCGTGTCATCTGGAGGCAGTAGGGCTTTTGCAGGATCAGGTTTTCGATCAGGTGATCGTTCAGCATTGGCCAGGACCAGCCAGTCTTCTGGGGCCCGGCAGTCATACTCCTCATTGTCAAACACCTAAAGGATAAACACAGCAAACATGAGTGTGGGGCGTTGCTGTGCCCCGAAATATGGGACGTAATGGTAGTTGGCGACCCAAATGCTAAAGAAAAGATTGCATCAGAAAGACACTTACCTCCAGTGGTAGGTAGGGGGTTACATACTCAGCACTGTCGCTCTTGAGTCTCGGAATTAGGAGATTGGTGTCAATGCCTTTTTCTACCAGGAGCTGTTCAAGGTCTAACTTTAAATATTCCCTTCGACGTCTATGAGAAAACAATACAAAACAGTATAAATAGGTCTTGACAGGCGGTTTAAATAAACCAAAACCTGGACCTAGCTAAACCAGCTACTGTACAATAAGAGAAAATCAATCAATATGTGCTGTATGCTCACTGTCCTAATAAATCACATCTGACCAGTGAATCTGGCATTACAGTATGTGCAAAACCCTCACTAGAATAAAATGCAGGACGAGAATGTAAAGCTCCACAGAACGAGATGACGTGTCCTCGTCTGCCAGACATGGGACACACAAATACACTACATACCTCTCTATCGCTAACTTGCGGGGGATCTGGCCAGAAACGGTTTGGTAGGGTAGCTGGACCTTTTGTGAATTCCCACCCCGGCAGAAGTAAGAATTTTGTGACTGCTGTGAGGAAGGTCCACGGTTATTGTTTTCAACGGGCTTGGGCTGGTCATCTGGAGTCTTGAAAGTTGTATCCAAGGAAAAGAAAACATTGAATTTTAGAGAAGCACAATATGCTCCTCTTGTGAATACATAGTTGTCGTATCATAAGGACTGGAAATTCCTACATGTCTAAAAAAAAATGCATGTGTGCAGTAGCATCGCACCTGTTGTCACGTACATTTGGATGTGCTTTGGATAAAAGCGTCAGCTAAATGACATGTCATGTAATGTAATGTAATGTACAGATCACTGAACTCAAAGGCGAAATGACTCTGAGACCTCGGCTGGATCTCGGGTCCCGCCGATCAATAAACAGGAAGCTTCAGTCTCTTGGTTTTGGTCAGAGCTCAACAGAAGCTCAGTGTTTTGCATGCACTCAGAATATGAAGTCACGTGAAGGAGCAGCGGTGCTTTCACCTTGAACTTGAATGTTGTGATGTCTTCCGAGTAGATGCCCCTCTGTTCATTCACAATGCATTTCCTGATTTTAGGGAGTTTGCACCAGGGATGTAGCGGTCGAGGTTTGATCGGAGGATGAGGCACCAAACTAGGAAAATATTTCCCTTCCATCTCCGACCTAGCAGAATAAAATCACGTTATGTGGGAAAACAGTTAACGTTAGATTTATTTTGGAAAAGGAAATGAACAACATCCACTGGCGAAACATCAGGACAGTAACTTTGTCATCTGTGTACGTTAAACCAACCCCTGTTGCCAAAGAAGCATCGAAAGAGTTCCAAAACACATACGCTAAAACGGGAAGTTCCTTGGTGTTCTCTGTTAGCGCGAACAAAATGTAACGCAACGTTGGGCTACGATATCATTTGAGTCAGATTTGAGCCCCCTGACATTAACAAATAATGCTATGCAACATTTTCTTATTTCATTTTTCCAAAACAAAACTACCTAGTTTTTCAAGATTGTTTGCTTAATTTTGATCAATTTAAACCAAAATGTATTCATAATCAACACTATGTAAAACAGTGTGCTATTTTCTTTCCACAAACCAGAATATTGGTTTAGGGTCATGAATTCACATACAGACTAAAAAACACAATTTATCTGTAACTTATTGCTTCTTCTGAGAAAACATTTTGATTAAGAAAGCATGATTCACTCTTAACAGTTTATGGGGCACATAACAGTCACAAAATAATAAATATTTTAAAGAAAATTATTATTGAACCACAATTCATCATAAGCATATATTTCAATGACTATTGTAGTATAACAACAAGGAGCCCATTGATGCAAAAGAGATATTGATCATGCTACATTGTATAATTGTGAAGTTATTGCATATGTTTTCCAATAACAATTCACCATAATAAATCAAAAGAACATGTTACCATAATAACAGTTTTAGTACAACAATGATGAGCCCATTGCCAAAGAAGCGTCAAAAGAAGCGTTTTAATATACACGTTAAGACGGTAAGCTAGCTAGCTGCTGTTAGCCTAGAGCGAACAACATCCAACGCAACAAAAAAACAACGTTGACAGACCTTATTTTGAGTTCACCTGAAGTCCTAACGCTCCTTAGCTGTCCTCTGCATAGCGAGCTGCACTTTGGAAATCTCAGTTTCCAAGTGGACGTTAACTTCCGGACTGGTCTCTATGCCAACGGCAACCCCCCCCCCCCCCCCACCCCCACCCCTCACACGTAATAAGGTCGAAGGTCACATGAGTGACGCACGAAGCTTTGTTTACGTTAGCCTGTTAATGTTAGCCTGCCATTAGCCTTACTGCGTTAGCCTGTTAGCGTTTCATTTTCAACCGAATCCATTGGACTAATTGTTATGCTGGTTAATGGTTAAGTAATCACAGGTGTTGCTTGGCGTTTCATGTGTAACCATTATTTTAATTCTACGTTCTCATGCAAGCGTTTTGTATTTTTGGATCTAGTACAAGCTTGGGATCCCTTTTGCAGCTTTACAACTGTTAACCATCTGATGTGTTCACGCCATGTATATAATACTGTATATAATAACGTTGGCACTTTTGTCTGCATAGATCACGACATTTTCGCACTTTGCAGATATATTTATTTGCTTTGCATGTTTACCTGGGAATAGTTTCATGTAGGACCGGAAGTACGTCACTTCGTCTCGTTTTCTTCTTCGTCTCGTTTTCTTCGTCTCGTTTTCTTCTTCGTCTTCTTTTACGTAAAAGACCAGTCGGGGCCCGTGAAATGTTTTTCTTGAGCCGATGTGAGATCCCAGTTCAGGGATGTTGTATGTGTACCTATCGTAATTCCTTTCGAGGCAAATTATTTGAAATTGTGATTTTGGGTTATACAAAATACACTGAAGTTAATTAAATGTTATGCATGCATGGCTTTAGAACCAGACAGAATAGCGCCCCCACGTGTGTCTGCTATGATACTACATCTTCATTCTTGAAAACAAGTTGCAAAGTTCAAAATGTAAAGAACGCAGATATATGTATTTATTTAGTTTTTGTTTATTCCTAATCTCAATCTCCTTGCATTGAGAACTAACAGGGTGCAGGTTTTTATTTGAATTGGTCCTTTAGGGGAGAATGGGGTTAGTTGGCACCCAGTTATATGCTGCTATGTTAAAACATCTAAAGATCACAAACACTTTAGTCCAGTTTTATAGTATTGAAAGTAAATATGTGCTCTGTGGACTAAACGTATAAATCTGATCATGATTTATGCATAAGAAAAACTAAAGAGACTAATTTTAATTTTATAAATCATTTTATAACAGTTTGGGAATTACTGTCTGGAGTTAGATACTGGAGTAAATAATATGGAGTAAAAATACAAAAAGAATATCAGCAGCACAATCATTTATTTGTATTATTTTAGTTTCATTGCATTTCATTTTACCACTCTGGTCAAATGGAAAAGGTAATATCACTCTTTGGGCTGACAACCACAAAACCTCATAAATGCACCGTGACGAGTCACCACGGCTCTTTATGACTGACTTTATTGAAACTAATGTATACACATGAAAAGTGATTTTTAATTTAAATCTTTACACTTTAGCTAAATATAAATGAATGAGTGAGAAATGTTATCAGACTTATGATTTCAAATGACAAACCTATTTCTTAATATTCAAAGTTAGGGCTGATTGTAATTGTTACCAAGAGTCACGGAACTGATCATAACTGCATATATATGTGTGTGTTCTCAAGGAAGATGGAATTAAATTAAATAAACAAGGGAATATAAGTTTTTCTCCTGTTGTTAACCTAAAATACCATTTGGAACTTCTTTTATGACGAACATTGATCATTTTATTTCAGTTTAGTTAAAATCACAACTAAAATATACCAGTCCTTATTCTCTATAGTCACCATCATGTCATGCAATTGTATTAATACTGTATATATTGAAACAGAGAAGCAGAAACATTTATTTGATTCAACATTCAATTTATTTTCAATTGATTCAAATTGATAATTTAGAGTTTCCAATTAGCCAAAAGTGAATATATATATTTTTTTATATATATTCTTTTTGTGGGAGGAAACCTGAGTACCAGGGGAAAACCCACGCAGACACAGAGAGAATATACAAACTCCACACAGACAGAAAGAGGAAAGAATCTGTCTATGGAACCAAATACAGGGAAACATTTTCATCATTTGGAGGAAAAAGAAATTGAACCT
This sequence comes from Cottus gobio, assembly GCA_023566465.1. Taxonomy (NCBI): domain Eukaryota; kingdom Metazoa; phylum Chordata; class Actinopteri; order Perciformes; family Cottidae; genus Cottus; species Cottus gobio. Next base: position 26,829,377 of record CM042227.1, on the reverse strand, counting down.
GACCTCAAGTTTGGGTTTTGAACTTTGAAAAATTCAACAGAAAGAAATAAAGAAAGAAAATAAAAATAAGTGTGTTACCCCAAATGTTTTGGAAAAATAAAAACACTAAATTATTCCAGCACTGAATCTCAATTATATTTAACCCCAAAACAACTTTTCATACACTTATTTTCATTTTGAATATATTGTTGAATTTCCAGACCAAAACTTGAACTTTAAGGTTAAAATCTTTTTTTCAAATGATGTAGCACTATAGTAGCACTGAAATGGCTCTTACTGATAGCACTTTGAAGTTGAACTTTTGGACCAAATTGTACCTTCTTGATTCTTGTTGTTCTTATTCTTGTATGTAACCGTAGAATGGACTTATTGTAAGTCGCTTTGGATAAAAGTGTCAGCTAAATGTAATGTAATGATCAAAACTATTGCCCTGGATTTGGCTCCACATCTGTGAGGCTGCAGTGCTAACCACTGAGCCACTGTGTCGCCCGGAAGGAAGGAGAGAGGGAAATAAAGGGGGAGGGGGATAGGGAGGAAAGATGGATAAAGAGATACACAATGTATTGACAACGGGTCCTTGTCGATACGTCAACCTGAAACAAACAGATGAAATAAAAGACGTCCAAGAAAGACCACTATACTTGCCACCTCTTTTCTGTCCTCCCCTTCTTTCTCCTCCTTTCCTCTCTCATCCTCTCTTTGTAAAAACAAAAAAAAAACATGAAATAAATAAAAAAAATCGTTAGAGAATGAATGTAAACAAAGAAATCAGTATGAAAAAAAAAAGATTGAAATTGATATTTACCTTTTTATAAGAGGGTTCAGACTTTCTCCACCTCTTCCTCCTACATTGTATAATACTTAACACAGCTAACACAAGGTTATACATGAAATAAAACATAACATTTCTAAAACAACTTAATACATCAAATAAACACATCTAAAACAACTTGATTCATCAAATACAACTTAATACATCTAAAGAAAATGCATCAAAAAAAGTAATTTAAATCTAAAACAACTTATGTGTGTGCAAGGCGAAAGTACCTTTTTAAAGAAATAAAGCGCGCGCGCGCGTGTGTGTGTGCGTGTGTGTGTTAGTTGACCTCCATTGGCTCACCATATCCTTCCGTGGGGTCCACTTCCATCGGTTCGTCCTCCGGGGGATCCACCTCCATCGGCTTACCGGGGTCCAGGAGTGGGGTGGAGGCTCTTTGGAAAACAACAAAATAAGTTATCAGAATTATGCAGATGAAACACAATGTTACATAATCACATGTCATGGGGACTATTGTCCAATAAAAGCACAGTACAATGAGTACATTGGACCAATCAATAATTAAAAAGAAGAATCTTCTTCAAGTAAACAAAGACGTAGGTAGTTCTTTCTTACACTGCATTAACTTTTAGACTAATATTTTATTCTCGTCTAATTCTATTTTAGTTTGTCTAAATTTCAGGTTATCTTGGCGCTTTAATGCTTTTAATTGTATTTCAATGTCATTTTGTGGTGTGTTTCTGTTGAACTTTTGATTTTGATGTTTAGTGGAGAGAATAAATAAGCTTACCGTCTCATGCCTCGCCTAAGGGAAGAGATGGAAGAAGAGGGGGAGAAGGAGGAGGAGCTAGAAGAAATGGGACTAAAGAAGAGACAAGAAGAAGAGTTAGCGGAGGGGGAGGCTGGCTTACGGGAAGGACCTGGGTGAACCGGCCGGTTGGGGTCCAGGATGGGGGAAGGCCTCCACAGGACGCGTTGGCTCGCCTGAAGGTAAAAAAAATAAAATATAACTATCAGACCACTGCTCCACAACATGGAAACAAACACTATGATTCAGTCCCATATATATATATATATGTAAGTAGCTTAACAGTTGTATTAACGTCTGTATGTACACACTCTCCCTTTTCTTTTTCTGTTTGTTTTTGGTTTAGCTGATTGTTGTGTCTCTTATTTATTTTCTGCTATTATTAAATTGAACTTGTATAAAAGCATAAAAATGTGCAATGGACTCTAAAGTAAACACTTGTCTGGGAGATGAAAGAAATGTATCAATAAAGTGTTAAAATAAGCGTGTGGCGTTCAGGTTCTTGGTGTTCTTACCATGCTGCAGGTTGGACTGACGGCCTGGATGACCGCCGGTGAGAGGCCGGGCCAGAAAGCAACTGGGATCCGGACTCTCCTGTAGGGGCAACGATGGGCCATCTGAGGGTAAAAACAAACAAAAAACAAGAACATTATTATTATTATTATCCATCTGGAAGCTCTTACAGTTACACAGAGTACATCTCCAATCAGACTTTTTAAAATACATAGACCTAACAATGCCTTGTAAATAGACAGCTGTACCAATGTCTCCACAGCGGGGACAGGTAGCGTGTCGTACTAAACCTTATGTTTGATAAAACCAAGATTTCATTTTTTAAATATGAAAAACATCACAAGATTGTTGGCAATGTGTGAATTATCAAACAATAAGGATTACATATATTGTCATGCCTGCATAACTTATGATCTGTATCACCTAGAAATTATATTTAATACAAGCAATCAATTCAGATCAATTGTTGACATTGAAGTCTGATCCATGTTGTCTGTCACTTTCAGTAAAGTTTAGAGAAATAATAAAATCAACTTGTTTAGCTTGTACTCTTGAAAACACACACCGCTAGCTAGCTAACTGTCACATGGCTAATAGGCAGGTTGGGTCCTTACCTTGTAGTTTAGGGATGCTCGAGTTTGTTAGCTTGCTAGCTTAATAGTAGAGGTGCTGTTCTTCAGAAGAAGTTTAGCTGTTCTCTCGTTGGGGTCTTCAAGCGCAATGAGGAAAAAAGAGAGAAATTGTTCTCTTATAGAAGACGCGAATCAAAGCTAGAACATTACATCGAACTTAAATTCAATGACGTTATGGCCCGCTGCCACTGGGCCACGCCCCCTGGCTGCCGGTAGTCACTGACGGCGCCACGTAATTAATATGAGATATGTTTATTATTATCACCTTATGAAGTAGATAACTGATAAATGTGGGTAATATTGGAACTATGTTAATCAAGCATACATTCATATAAATCACAACCACAAGTAAAACAGACCTTCATTGTATACAACAAAAATCAACAAGTTGGCTTGCGTTACTTTAGTACATAAAATGTATTTATTTATTTCATTATTATTAATTCCCCGCGACCCTAAACAGGATAAGCGGTTCGGATAATGGATGGATGGATTATTATTAATTTAGTACAATAATAATAGTTTATATTTATTATTTTAAATGTATTTTATATTATATCATATTTTCTATAGTGCTTTTCAAGCCACTTAAAGATGCTTTACATACAACAAAATTAGAAAGGGAATGACTAGAAAAACATGAAGACATTAATTAAAAACAGAACACTTTTGGATATAAAAGAAACCAGGAGGAGCTGTGTGGAATGAGTCCTGTAGTGGAGGATAGGGAGCAGGGGTTTGCAGGTGAAGGCGAGTTTGAAATATGTCCTCCTGTCGGCAAACTTGTTTAAAAATGAAATGGCAATTTTATTAAATTCAGTTTATTTTGTACAGCCCAAAATCACAAACTACAAATTTGCCTTAGAGGCCTCCACAATCTGTACACATACGACATCCCTGTCCTGGGACCTCACATCGGATCAGGAAAAAAAAACAGAAAACTGAAGGGAAAAAAAACTTTCACAGAGAAAAAAGGAAGAAACCTTCAGGATAGCCACCGAGGAGGATCCCTCTCCCCTGATGGGCTGAAGCAAGTTATGTCATGTGTACAGAATGAACAACATAGTTACTGCAGCTCACAATGCTAGCTTGTGTTGTGCTCTAACCACCGGCTGTTCGCCTTCACCAGAGACGTCTCTAATGCTGCACTCGGTCTTATCTTTTACGACTTTGAAAGGCAGTAATGCTAAACGTGGATGACACCTACTGTAAACAATTAACACAAGCGTTAGCACGAACGAGTCTGCTCCCCATGCAGATGGCCCCCAATGCACATGAGCTCGAGGAGCTGATGTTGCTGCTTTACCATATTTAAATGTAAGAAAGTTTAGCTTCATTAAGTGACTTGTTTTCTTCAAGTGTGGGTGCATTACAGCCTCGAATTAAAGAACGCAGATATATGTATTTATTTAGTTTATTCCTAATCTCAATTTGGAAAGTCAAATTCTCCTTGCACTGAGAACTAACAGGGTGCAGGTTTTCATCATCAGAAGTGTCCCCATCAAGGGTCAGAGGGTCCCTATCCCACACCTCGTCCTCTCCCTCATCCTCCTCCTCCTCCTCTTCCTGTAGGGCAGTGGCGTGCATCAAAACCATCCTGCATGGAAAAGCATTACTTACCGTCATGGTTTGCATTCAGAAATGGGCATGATTACATTGACAAAAATAGTGACAAAGATACTGGCTTATCAAGTGCTAGGTTATCTTCATCCTGTTATAGATTGCACATCTATCACACAGATGATCTGGCCAGACATGCATATTAGAAAGTGCTCCTGCTCTGTGAGTATTCAAATGTATTCTATAGTAGAGTTAAAAAATGTATTATAATGTATTGTCCTCAGACCTCCTTTGTAAACGATGAGCACCTTTTCATCGTAGTTGAACCCAAATCCCTGATCAGTCTTGTTTTATTATTGAACAAGTTGATATTAAAGCTCTTTAGATCGCGGTGGCGGAGAAAGAAATATAGTCTCAATCCAGCTGTCTTACTGTCATCACATTTAGAATGTCATCTTAACATTGCTTCAAACCTGAGGACACTACTTTGTGGAGTGTGAATGCATTTCAAAATTCAGAAATATATTTATATATAAAAGGAGTACTTATTGGAGGGCTTGCAAGAGACGTCAGTTCCGATTATGCAACTCAACTGCTTCCGTCATTAGAATCTGGTCTGATGGTCTGTTCAATGCCCCAGACAGTAACTGTAAAAGTCAACACTAAATATGATTTGTTTGCCTTAAGAAGCACGCCTGTTATATATTTTAGCTTGTTATAGGCTTGATACTGAAACATTAACCTACTCCTTTTTAAATCTGCATACATTTTGTTGCTGAGCTTTTAGTTTAATTTACAAAGGAACGGTGATTTCTTCTGTTCTTTTTCACCTGGATCTTCTGTCCCTTCAATTGTCAGCCTGGTTGAACCCTTGTACAGTGTTTTGTTCTCCATGTAAAAAATATATTTTTTTGCAAACCCTTCATACAAAATAAAAAATGTTATGGACTTTCTACAACCTAAAAGCATGAACTACAAAGCAGTTCACAAAGAATCAAGCTTTTGTAGCAGGCGACTCAGCAGGAGGGTATTATGAACGACCTGGAAATGAAAATATTAAAATAAATCATATGTGAGCATTAGCATTCATTCTTAACCTTTAGTATCATGAGGCATAAGCTCAAGGATTCAATGCTACTGGTGTTCAGAGCATTCAACTCATCAAAAGTCCACATTTAGATCACGTGATGTCGGCTTTGAGCTATAATTTCCTTACCATAAATAATTAAATTAAAACAAGTAAAATACCTAAATCTATTGCAGTCAATATAATCATTAAGATGTAGCAAAATATGCAGTTGTATTGAAAGTCAGCAATATATCTGGCCTTTATGGAGGAACCATTTATCAACAGTACACACCCTGCCCATGTAGGTTCACTTTTGTTTATTTTACTTTGATATATTTTTTATACTAAAAGGATTCTTTCTGAATTTTCAGTTATTGAAGCAGTGACGTTCATATTATGGAGGGATGGCTGAGAGGCTCTTAATGCTCAGTTCAATAAAGGTTTGATTTGAATGTAATTCATGTTCTGCATATCTTTAAATTACAGAAAGGCATCTTTAAATCCACTGGCATCCACTGGCCCATCAAACATGTACCACTTTTTCTCACTGATAACAGATGAGAGGATAGCATCCGTCCTGTCGGGGTGGAGAAAACGTGTCTCGTAGAAGTCTGACTGTTTGTTTGGTTTGTTCTGTCGTTTGTGTAAAACAAAAGATCACTTACCACTCATGTGTGAGCAAGTCATACTCCCCGTAGAGCTGTCCCATGGTGATAGACTTGGGGTTGAGGACATACATCTGAAGCGCCTCTACCCACTCACAGAGGGCTGGCCCTTCAGAGCTGTTATTGCCTCACCTAGGATCTCATAACACTAAAACACAGTAATGCACACGTACAAGACTCTGCACCGCAAAACTACAATAATTGTCTACATTGGAGAGCTGGGAATAAAACTGTAAACAGTGTCTTGATAAGTATAAGGCTCACCTTGGTTTTGCCTGATCCAGAGGGTCCAACCAACATCAGGCCATGTCTCACCACAGTTGTCTCATACAGCTGGATACACTTACTTATATACCCTGCAATAACCACAAGACTCATCTACTCATCCTAAAAACACAGGCACCTGCATATCTAAAACATATAACATCTACTTCCAGAGACACTAACCGTCCACATCTTTGAGGTTTTTCTTGCTGCAGACATTACGCATGGACTCTTCAAGTGTGCCATAGTTGATTGGCTCCTGTTTTGTTTTAGGGAAAAGGTCGGACACGATGCCGTTGAAGAGCTTCAGGTCGTCCTGTAAAAACTTTGGCACGTTGACTTCTTGAATGGCTCGAAGACAGATCAACTCCTGGGAGACAGCAAGATTGCAGAAGAATGGCGTGACATTTTTATTCTACTTTATTTATATCATCAACAAAAGAAACATTTCTAACCTCGTTCATGTCGGGGTTTTCTCTCTTCAGGTTTCCAGCAGCTGAGATCACAGTCTTCACAGCTCTCATACCAAAGTCATAATGATCCTTCATAGATAGGAGAGCAAAAGTAAACCTTCTTCATATCTTACACACACACACACACACACACACACACACACACACACACACACACACACACACACACACACACACACACACACACACACACACACACACACACACACACACACACACACACACACACACACACACACACACACACACACACACACACACACACACACGTAACTAGCTTTTTCAATATCATGTATCACTTCCCTGGACAAATATGGCATTGCCATAGAAATGTAATGTGTGACCTCCTCTGACTCTATACAATACCTGAGCGCTGAGCTGCTCAGAGGAGAGCTTGAAAGTGGTGGTGATCTTCTTGGAGAGGACTTTGGCATCACTGAAGCCAAACGAGTACAAGGAGATCTCAGCTATCATCGCATAGTCAGGCACCATCATGGCCACAGGACCAAACAGTGCCTGGAGAAGACACAATCCACTTTGTTGAGCTCCATGTGCTTATCCTCAGCGTTGCACAGTTATTTAAAACGAAATCATCACATCAAACCTTGAGATTGTCAGGCAGTTCAGTGCGTCCAGCGTAACCAGGATTCATAGTGATGAAGACAGCGCACGAAGGGACGAGAGGGATCTCTGTGCCCTCAAACACAACATACACACAATTATCTTGGAAATCTATGCTACTGCATGTGCTTCTTTTTGGGTGGAATGCAGTGGTGGGAAAACAAAATGATATTCTTTACTTAAATTAAAAACATATATTAGAACTTCATAATGGGAAAGAATTGTAATGATTGATATCATTAACTTTAGTCATGTGTGTTTTGCAAAAACCTTTGCTGACATTAATTCATTTGACTCATTAATGAAATGAAATGAATGTCAAATTGACTAAAGCAAAACCAAACCCTTTGTTCTTTCTTGAAAAGCAGTAGAAATAAAGTACAACACCAAATTGAAATACTCACTGTACTGAGGCACAGTATTTGTACAACTCAAGTACTCTGTGGTAAACTACAGTATGAAGCGTCACATGGTTTTCTACTGAATACACTTCTCCTCACCCTTTGCTGCTGCGCCTTTTGTATGGTGGTGATCTGTTGTGCCACCACAGACAGCACTTCCACATCAATGCGGTTAAACTCATCAAAGCATGCCCAGGCCCCAGAGCTGCAAGAAGGAAGACAGACAGAACATGACTGTGATTGATGAAAGGTATGTGTGATATTTAACAGCACACATTCAATCACACTTTAGTAACTGCCTCTCACCTGGCCAGTCCTTTGAGAAACTTGCCCATAGCCATGAAGTCCAGCTGATCAGAGCAGTTGAAAACAACTGTCTGGATAGCCAGAGCCTTTCCCAGATCTTTAGTGGTTTCAGTCTTTCCTGTGCCTGCTGGACCTGCAGGAGCTCCTCCAAACTCCAGGTGTAGAGCTCCTGTTAGGGTCAGGTAGCATCTGAAAAAGGCCGGGGGTAGTGTATTCAAACGATGAAATGACATTCAGGGGGAAAAAAGCCTTGACAACATAAGACTGAACTACCTGTCAGCGAGTGGGGTGATGACCAGACGTCCAGAGTTACCAAGGTACTCGTATCCATACAAAAACTCTGCATTCACTGCGCGGGTGTACAAGTCATCTTTTGCCCAGTAATACCTACAAACAGTATCAGATCAGCATCAAACATATCCTGCACACAATTGATTGCAATGATAGAATACAGGTTGCTCCATGTCAAGAGTGACTGAACTAAAAAGCACAAAAAAAGATAGATGACCTGAGCTGGCTGATCCACTCAAAGTCATTGATGCTCCAGACTTCCTGCTCCACCAGTTTGGCCGCAACATCCTTAGCATGGACCTCTATGACGATGAGGGCAGACAGCACAGCTCGCTGCATCTTAGACAGACGTCCTCTCACCAGCTGCACCAAGTCACCCAGCTTCAGAAACAAAAGAGGAAGTTTGAAGAATATATTGATCAGCAAAAGAGTGTGCACACTGTTCAGCGTAAATGTGAGCAACACATTATACAATGTGTCTATTTTTCAAACCTTATGGATATTTAGAGTTTGAAGTTTGAATATTGGCCCCATATTCCACACCTGTTTCTGTAGTTGGGGATAAAGGCGGTTGGACATGTCTCCCTGCTCCAAGGCCTCAGACACCTCAGCAGTCCAGTAGACCTGACAGCCAGCTATCACCACTTGTCCAGGCCACGATAACACCCACTTTACACCAGGCTGCTGAGGGGTCAGGAGAGCGCACACAGAGGATTTAAGAAATGAACAATTGAAATATTCTTTAACATTGTTCAAATAAGCAGATTGGATTCCACATCAAAATGAGAGTGAGGGTTGCAGACCTCCGGATCGGCTTTGAGCGAGAGCTCAATGCTATCCCTCAGTGTGGCCTTCATCGATTTCTCCACGCCCCTGAGCCAGTCCTCCACATTTCCAGTGGGCCACACTGGCAGTGACAGCTTCACCTCCTCCCCTTCTCCAGAGTACATATGTAGATCTGGCTGGAATTGGAGCTGAGAACCAACAGATGTCTCAGTCGTATGTGGCATGCATGTTACATCTTCAGTAATATATACGCAGAGGAATTGTGAAGGAACAACAAGTGCGGTTGTACAGCAGTTGGATCTTTGGTCTGGGACAGAATCTCCAGGAGCTCATCATCTGACAGGAAGTAAAACCTAAAAGGACAAATATCCACTGATCAGTACATAGTCCTTCGTCTGAGTCATCAACTGTGTGTCAAAGTTGAGCATGGAAACTCCATTCTGGCCCCAAGTCGTCCACAAATATATTATTGTTGATAAATTAGCCTTTTGAAGGTGTTTGCTTGTTTTCCTTCTTGTTTCAAAGCTACCTCCATTTAGAGCAACCAAAGCAGGTTCATGGTTCAATGCATACCCTCTCATGTGGAATCATCTCATAACTCTGTTATTAACACCACTATTGAGAGCCAGGGGAATCTCAGGGCACTTTCTGTTGGGCTCACCTGGGGAAGGATCCTCGTTTGGTCTCCAAGTATTCACTGAGACCTTCTGCACCGGCTCCAACTGTGTGTTGCACCTTTTCAGTTTGACGAGCAGATAGCCATCTTGGCACAGCTCAATCACCTAGAGAACAATGCAGAAACATATATTAACAGTGTACAAAAATAAAGTTGCTTCTTGGTATCAGAACAAAACCTTTGTCCCTTAACCTCCGTGCCTCACAAAATGAAGACAAAATGTCTGCATCAGGAAATCTGCCATAAAGTAACATATTAATAATATAACCACTTTTATCCAACATCAGTCCTGATCATAAGTTCAAGTAATTCATTTTCATTAATTTACCCTTCAGATGCCAGGGTGTTTTCATAATGCATGTATTTCCCCCATAAACATGACAAAAATGACTTCATAAATAAGGATGAAGTTCCAAATATCTCAATTAAAACAAATAAATAAACACACACTCTTGCCAAAATGCTGTATGTCTTAACACAGCTGCCGCCAAAATATTCTCTGACCTTTCGATTATCAAAGGCGCTTTGCATGATGCCCTTCCATGTTTGATACATGTGCTGGTATCTTTTTCCCTCCACAGGCAGCTGCTGGTTGATATCATCAGAGCTGAAGATGGGCTCCAAGTAGAGCCAGGAACGCTGGCAGGTCAGCCACTCCTCCAGCACATCCTGCAAGCACCAGGAGAGGGCAGCAGCACAACATATGACACCGCATAACAATGATACAATACACAAGACCATAACTGTGTGTGTGTGTGTGTGTGTGTGTGTGTGTGTGTGCCTACTTGAGTCATTCTGAGCTTGCTCTCCCAGGTGTTGATACGGTCCTCAAAGGTTTTTCTGAATGGAGAGAAGGACATGCTCTGCGTCATGACAATGTGGTCATCCAGCAACTGCAATACTTCATCGAGGCTCTTCAATATGTAGGTGCCTGTCTCCTTGTAGGGCAACACCTCAAAGAGTACTGCCGACCACTCTTGTTCCATCTTTTCCAGGGCCTGAGTGAGAAAAAGTAGCAGCCATCAATTCTTAACACACATATTCACACACTGGCCATGTGCCTGAGTAAGAAGAGTTAGTGGAGTTGCTTTGAACAAAAAGACAAAAAACACTTGGCCTCTGTTTCACCATCATCACGTAGGTGTAACGCCCCTCTCAAGGGCTCCATTTGTGAAATATTCCTTTAAATTAAAATAAGCTTCCCAAATTCTGTCCAAATTTTGCAGTTCCATAGGATCACTCCATTCATTACCCATCCTAGTACAAGCTTAACACTTCATAAAAGACTGTATTTAGAGAAGGAATCCTGTTTAAAGGGTACCTGTTCAATGGCGTACTCTTTCCCTGCTACCTCAGCCACATGAGTGATGTCATCCACATGCTTCTGGAGACCAAGCTCCAGGCAGTGAGTCAAGGTCAGGTTGGCTGTGGGCCTGACTTTCATCTGAATGCGTTCTGAAAGAATCTCCCAGTGGCGGTTTTTCATCCCCGGGTTCCTCAGGCCCTGAATCAGATGAATAGAGGGATGGAAGTCATCAATCTTGCTGTGGATTATAGAAGCCACCATCTGGCACTCTGGTGTCGTGCAACACAAAGAAAAGAACACGTCAGACCTCTTAACAATCACACTTCACTTTGGCAAGTTTGAATGGTGATAGATGTGTGACCTACCAGGAACTGTTTAATGCATTTGTGCATGGTCTTGTAGGCATTTGTAACATTGCTCTCAAGCTTCTCAGGGTCTATGGACGACAGCGGGTCATTGAGCCAGCTCTCATGCCAACGAAGCCAATCGGAGGTGGTGGTCCACAGATCTTTAAAAGGCTGGAAGTCCTTGACAAGCTTCTGCAGCCGATCATACTGTAATACACATTTATGTTTCATTGTGAGAAAAAGTATGACAAATACCTGATGCACAATAGGTATTCACATCGATCAATACTAGTTGTAAGTTGCTATATATTACACTAACTACCAAAAGGAATATACATAAACATATATATTCACGTATACATATATACATGATTCGATGGATTCTCTTTTACTTACATTAGTGGCAGGAAGACCTAACAGTCGCTCTCTGGTGTTGTAGGTTTGAGCCAACATCTGACACTCCTTCAATTGCTTGCTTACATGCCTCACCTCATTGGCCACCTCATGGGCATGAGTCATGTCTGTATGACCTGCAAACCCGGCAACCAGCATCTATAAACACAGTTGTGGTGAGTTAGAACCAAATATTATCAACTCACTTTGACTTAACCCAAACATTTTTACATTAAGACATAATAAACAAAGGCCTGCCTAGAGTGGATTATTTAAGAGACTACTAACGGAAGTTAAAAGGAGGAGGTTCAAAAGAAGAGAATCTGAAAAAGTACAAATCATCAAAGGGGACAACTGTAAGTAACAAGGCCATGAGTTAAAATGATCAGCTGACCTTCAGAGAGTCGAGGGATTCCTCAAAGTTGTCCTGGTCGATCAGCTGGATCTTATGGAAGTGCGCCTCGTCCTCAGCATGCTGGACGGCTACTGATTCCATCTGGTTGATTATCTTCTCAGACCACTTAATCGCTGTCCACCTGCAGGGGTTTGTAACTAAAGCAATCACTGCAATAACTCCACTCTTTCCTCTATTCACTCACTACCCCAAATGAGCGTATACATTTTAACACTAGCATGATGGTTTTACACTTACTTTTGATTACAATCCTCATTTGAATGAACTGCGGCCCACGGTCTGACACGATGTCCACTGGAATCCCATGTAACCGGAACACCTGGTTGACCATAATGTCTGCCGTCTCTCGAGCCGAGGGAAGCTTGGGCAGGGCGAGGAAGTGGGCTGCCTTGGAGAAGCGGTCCACCACTGTGACAAAGACCGTGTTCCCTTGCGAGGGTGGCAGACCGGTGACGAAGTCCAAAGCGATATGAGACCATGGACGATGAGGAACCGGAAGTGGTTGCAGCAGGCCGGCGGGGGGTCGATATGGTGGAACAGGCCCGGACGAATTCTCTTGTGTCCGCCTCCAGCGCAGTCCACCAAAACGTCCGCCGGAGCATGTCGATTGTTCGCCTCACGCCTTGTCACCCAGGCCCATAGAAGCACTTGGGAGCGTGCAGGCGGGGGAACAAAGAGGCGACCGGGAGGTCCGCCTCCTGGGTCCGGCTGGATCCGGAGAGCGTCCTGCACCACAGACTCGATCTCCCAGGTGAGAGAGGCTGCCACACAGGTTGCGGGAAGAATGGTGCCAGGACAGGATAAGTGACCCTCAGGGAAGAACTGGCGAGACAGAGCGTCGGGCTTGGTATTCTTGTTGCCTGGACGGTAGGAGATGACGAAGTCGAAACGCCCAAAAAATAGAGACCATCGGGCCTGGCGGGAGTTCAACCTCTTGGCCGTCCGGATGTACTCTAAGTTTTTATGGTCCGTCCAGACCACAAATGGATGAGCTGCACCCTCCAGCCAGTGCCTCCACTCCTCCAGTGCTAGTTTGATTGCCAGCAGTTCCCGGTCTCCGACATCATAATTTCTCTCTGCCGGGGTCAAACGGCGGGAATAGTAAGGACGAAGCTTAGAGTCCATTTCTGAACGTTGAGACAGGATGGCCCCCATACCCATGTCTGAAGCATCCACTTCAACGATAAACTGCCGGGTGTCGTCAGGCTGGATCAGGACGGGGGCGGAGCTAAACCGTTCCTTGAGGAGTTGAAACGCCAGACCAGCTGCCGGTGTCCACGAGAACGTGGTCTTGGAGGAAGTGAGTCTAGTGAGGGGGGCTGCCAGCGTGCTCTAGTTCCTGATGAAGCGACGATAGAAATTCGCAAACCCCAGGAACTGCTGGAGCTGTTTCCGAGATGAAGGGGTCGGCCACTCCATTACCGCCTTGACCTTCTCTGGATCCGCCTTCACCTGACCCGTCTTGATGATGAAGCCCAGGAACCGTACACAGGTTACATGGAACTCACACTTCTCTGCCTTCACAAAGAGCTTGTTCTCCAGTAGGCGCTGAAGGACCATCCGGACATGACTCTGGTGCTCCGGGAGATCTGCGGAATAGATGAGAATATCATCCAAATACACAAAAACAAAACGATCGAGGAAATCCCGGAGTACGTCATTTACCAACGCCTGGAACACAGCAGGGGCGTTGTTTAGTCCAAACGGCATGACCAAATACTCAAAATGGCCGAGAGGGGTGTTGAACCCTGTCTTCCACTCGTCCCCTGCTCGGATCCGCACCAGGTGGTACGCGTTGCGGAGGTCAAGTTTGGAGAAGATCTTAGCTCCAGCCAGGGGTTCGAACGCCGAGTTGATCAGCGGCAGGGGATACTTGTTCTGGGTGGTGATGCTGTTCAAACCTCTATAGTCAATGCAGGGCCGGAGACTCTTGTCCTTCTTCGCAACAAAAAAGAACCCGGCGCCGAGTGGTGACGAGGAGGGGCGAATTATTCCAGCCTTCAAAGACTGTGAGATGTACTCCTCCATGGAGGCCTTCTCCGGTCTGGACAGGTTATATAACCGACTGGAAGGGAACGAAGCGCCGGGGTGGAGGTCAATGGCGCAGTCGTAGGGACGGTGAGGTGGCAAGGAGAGAGCCCGAGTCTTGCTGAACACCTCCCCGATGTCGTGGTAGGCGGTGGGAATGGAGGTGAGGTCAGGCGGAGGCACCAAGTTGCCATGTGGATGTCCTCCAGGAGGTACCGCCGATCGTAGGCAGCTAGCGTGACAGTAGGGGCTCCACGCGACAATCCTCGCCGCCGACCAGTCAATCTGAGGGTTATGGGTGGCGAGCCACGGGTGGCCCAAAACTAGAGGGTTTTGGGGGGAAGAAAAAACATAAAATTGAAGCCTCTCTCTGTGGTTCCCAGACAGGATAAGCTGAAGTGGTGGGGTTCGGTGGGTGACTCTGGCCAGGAAGCTGCCATCCAGGGCATTGACCACTAGTGGGGCTTCTAAAGCCTCCACGGGAACCTTAACTCTGGCTACAAATTCTGAGTCCATAAAGTTTTGTTCCGCCCCAAAGTCCACCAAAGCAGAGAGAGGAATAGAGCGAGAGTGCAGAGAGAGGGAGGCAGGCAGCAACAGTCTTGGTAAGGGGTTTAAAGAGGGCTTAGGTCCACTCACCAGTACCCCAACCGCTACTGGCGAGCGCCCCCGTTTGGGCGAATGGGACAGGAGGAAATAGAGTGTCCCAGACGGCCACAGTACAGGCACTCACCCGCTCCTAGTCGTCTCTCCCTCTCCTGAGGAGAGAGGTGCATACGGCCGAGCTGCATCGGCTCCTCCTCCGGGCTGGAGTGATACGGGCTTGGAGACTGAGGGCCCATGCGCTCGCCCTGATTGGCTGACGCAGAGCCACGAGGGCGGAAGCTGGAAGAAGATGACGTCACGGGTGGCGCCCCCTGGGATTTGTAGTTCCGCTCACGTCGTCTCTCCCGCATCAGATTATCCAGCCCGATCGTGAGTTTAATTAGTTCCTCCAACGAATCGGGCTTATTGCAGCTAGCCAGTTCGTCCTTCACGGTTTCCGACAATCCGTGAAGGAACACGCCCCTGAGCGCCGTTTCGCCCCACCCGGTCTCGGCGGCGAGAATGCGGAAGTCCACCGAGTGTTCCGCTACACTCACGTGGCCCTGTTGTAGGCGGAGAAGGCGCTGAGCTGCGTCCTCGGAGTCCACCGGGTGGTCGAAAACCCTCCGCAGCTCCTCCACGAAGGTCACGTAGTTGACATGATTGGGCCGGTCGATTCCCAGTCCAAAGCCCTTCCTCATAGTAAGCCCACTACGTACGAAACCTTGGACCGGTCCGAAGCGAAGGTCTGGGGCTGGCGGTCGAACACCTGCCGGCACTGGAACAGGAAACCCCGGCACTTCCCCAGTGTACCGTCGTAGGAATCCGGAGCCGGTACAGGGGACTCCCGGACCGGCGGGACGGGGTCGGGAGCACGGGATGCCGGTGCTGGAACAGGCGGAAGACTGGCCCTCCGTGCCTGGTCCTGCACTATGCAACCGATCTGGGACACCTCGGCTGCCACGGACTTCAGCGTCTCCGCCATGTCCCGGATCATCCGCCGGTGCTCCTCCACCTCCAGGAGCATCCGCTTGTGCTCCGCCAGCAGCGTGCTGTCTCCGGTGGTCGCTGGATCCATTCTGGTCAGTCCGTTCTGTCACGGGAGTACAGGATTTAGGACCCAAATGCAGACCACAACGACAGAAAATTGGATTAAAGGAAATTTATTGTGAAGTAGCGTGTGGAGCCCGAGGTCCGACGCGGCGGCTCGCTAACTCGTATGTGGGTCCCGTGGCCCGACACCGGAGGCTGGTAGTGGGACTGTGACGTGGGTTCCGTGGCCCGACGTCAGAGGCAACCAGGCTGGTCCCGAAGAACTCTGAGTTGAGAGAGAGAGAGGGTCAGTGGCGGATCGGAATGAACAGACAGACAACTCACGGAGCGGCAGTGATGACTACCGGGGTTGAAGACGAAACGGACTGACAACCCAGGCCTGCAGGACCTGGGTTGAAATACGGCTGGTGATGAGCCTGAACGGCCGCAGCTGTGCAGCGCACAGAGATGTGTCCATGGGCGGCGTCTGAAGGTAAGAGACACACCCACGAGTCCAAAGGCAAAACATACAAACAGGGGGATTACGGACACAAAAGGAAAGGAGGTTTTGGGGAAACAGAGGCAAACACAAAGGGTCAGACAGGAACCCTGACAGCATTTCCTTATTTATGTTCATGCTCTAATGTAATGTATATGTATATTTGACCTCATCGGGGTGCGGTACATTGTATGTGGCCTTAATGGCCTGATCAAACAGGTTGACTAGAGACGTCACAAAATCCTCCAGTGGAGTGCTGTAATGCACCCCAGTCTGATTCAGAACCAAGTCCACCAGAAACAGAGGGTTCTTCACTGGCCTAGTTACAGAGAATGGAGTAATATTACAAACACAATATAACATATTTAGCACAGTAATAGGTTATGAGTAGATATTGTATAAATGACTCCAAGATATAAGAACAGCATAAGAAAACACAGATGCAGAGAAGCACAAAAGTGTGTGAAGATGTTTACATCAATGAGCGTGTGTCCCATGTGTGCGACTGCATGCTATCCTACCTGTAGGGGCTAGTGATGAGGCTGTTGCCCCAGGCCAGGTCCTGAGGACATGTCAGAACACTGTGGCACGCGTTTAACACCATCTGAGTCAAGCTGAGCAGCCAATTCTGCACGAGGAAGCGCAGGGCGTCCTGCAGCCTTTAGCGCACCAACGCCACCAGCTTGTGCAGCTTGGAAAACTTGTAGATATCCCAGCTAGACTGGTTCACGTTGGACGCGCCTTTGCCACAGTAAAACAGCTTGGAACGGATGCCGTTGCTTAGCGTGGAAATCCACGACTCCCTGAGAAACACGCTGATCTGGATAGGGAGGGAAAGATTGCATGCTTCTTTATTCATGTACCATATGATTTAGAATAAGAGTTGTTGCCGTTCATCTTTTACAAATAGTTTGACCACCAATGAGCTGCAGATGACCCATTGTTTTAGCACTAGTGGTGGTTGCATGTGGGCGCTACGTTCGCGGTGATAAAACAATACATTCAAATTCTTATTTAAAATAAACAAACGCTACTTTGAATGCATGCAGAAGAAAAAGCTACCCCAACGCTACAATACCTGAGTATGAATTTGAGATTGGAGGACTTCAAACTCGTCCAGTCGTAGTGGTTTGACATTGAACAGCCTCATATTTTCCACTTTGTTGCACTCAGACCATATGTCAGATAACACAGAGACCACCTCTGGCTTTGTTAGATGGGAGGTGATGGAAAGAGTCCCTTTGTTCTTCTTATGGGGAAAGGGAGGAACTGGAACGCACCCTGTACATAGATAAAAGACACCAGGTTTTGGATGGTAATACATTTTGTTAACCCTAACCTCATTGACTCAAACAAATGTATACAAAGCTGTCTGTCTTACCTTCTTGCGGTACATACTCAGGATCCTTCTGTGGCAGGGTGATGTGTGAAAACTCCTGCGGGTGGCTCATCACTACTTTGTCAAAGAGCATGCGGTTCATCGTACACTCATATTCCAGTTTGACCTCCTTCTCCAGCTCTGTCCACGTCTCCAGACTGCACACATAATACTCTCTTTATACACCTTATGGTTTCGTTAACATTTCAACTCAGTGGGATCTATTATAAAACAGCTCATTCTGAAGAAGGGGACAATAACGGCACGTGATATTACTCTAACGTCGCTCACATTTCCAGCCTGAGCCCAGGCGTTGAGAGGGCGAATCTATTGATACGCTGGAGACTCTGGGCTTCAATCGATGGTGTTCTACTGCAGAAGGGCATGCAGTCCACGGACAAGTGGTAGAGAAGCAAAGCTTCTGTGTTCTCCCGTAAGTTCAGGGCTAACTGGATCCTTCCCACAAAGACTTGTGGGTCCTCAGCACTGAATATCAATCTGATCCTGGGAACCCAGAACTTAGTGCCCGCTTTCATAGCGTTTACTTCAAGGAAAAGGAGGGAGATGGAAGGCATACATACATGATCAACAAGACACAACACAGACCAGAGGAAATCATGAGATTATACTGTGTCATTATAGTGCTTAGACATAAAAACCAACCCGGAGATGTTTTCTCTTTGTGTTCTTCATTTGGAGAATGATTTTCTGCTTCATTTGTCCGTTTGCTGTTTTGGTCAACTTTCTGTACCAGGTACTGGCATTTCTCCTTACTATAGTCAAGAACCTCAACCAAATGCCAGCTGTAGCCCAAGGAGGAGCTTTTTGGGTCCACTTCAAAAGAGAGAGAAGAGAGTAATCACCCAAGAACATAAAATAGAGTCCATCTCTGTTCATGCAGTTTAATTCTGAGTACATTTTACCGGAGGCAATCGTGTCATCTGGAGGCAGTAGGGCTTTTGCAGGATCAGGTTTTCGATCAGGTGATCGTTCAGCATTGGCCAGGACCAGCCAGTCTTCTGGGGCCCGGCAGTCATACTCCTCATTGTCAAACACCTAAAGGATAAACACAGCAAACATGAGTGTGGGGCGTTGCTGTGCCCCGAAATATGGGACGTAATGGTAGTTGGCGACCCAAATGCTAAAGAAAAGATTGCATCAGAAAGACACTTACCTCCAGTGGTAGGTAGGGGGTTACATACTCAGCACTGTCGCTCTTGAGTCTCGGAATTAGGAGATTGGTGTCAATGCCTTTTTCTACCAGGAGCTGTTCAAGGTCTAACTTTAAATATTCCCTTCGACGTCTATGAGAAAACAATACAAAACAGTATAAATAGGTCTTGACAGGCGGTTTAAATAAACCAAAACCTGGACCTAGCTAAACCAGCTACTGTACAATAAGAGAAAATCAATCAATATGTGCTGTATGCTCACTGTCCTAATAAATCACATCTGACCAGTGAATCTGGCATTACAGTATGTGCAAAACCCTCACTAGAATAAAATGCAGGACGAGAATGTAAAGCTCCACAGAACGAGATGACGTGTCCTCGTCTGCCAGACATGGGACACACAAATACACTACATACCTCTCTATCGCTAACTTGCGGGGGATCTGGCCAGAAACGGTTTGGTAGGGTAGCTGGACCTTTTGTGAATTCCCACCCCGGCAGAAGTAAGAATTTTGTGACTGCTGTGAGGAAGGTCCACGGTTATTGTTTTCAACGGGCTTGGGCTGGTCATCTGGAGTCTTGAAAGTTGTATCCAAGGAAAAGAAAACATTGAATTTTAGAGAAGCACAATATGCTCCTCTTGTGAATACATAGTTGTCGTATCATAAGGACTGGAAATTCCTACATGTCTAAAAAAAAATGCATGTGTGCAGTAGCATCGCACCTGTTGTCACGTACATTTGGATGTGCTTTGGATAAAAGCGTCAGCTAAATGACATGTCATGTAATGTAATGTAATGTACAGATCACTGAACTCAAAGGCGAAATGACTCTGAGACCTCTGCTGGATCTCGGGTCCCGCCGATCAATAAACAGGAAGCTTCAGTCTCTTGGTTTTGGTCAGAGCTCAACAGAAGCTCAGTGTTTTGCATGCACTCAGAATATGAAGTCAGGTGAAGGAGCAGCGGTGCTTTCACCTTGAACTTGAATGTTGTGATGTCTTCCGAGTAGATGCCCCTCTGTTCATTCACAATGCATTTCCTGATTTTAGGGAGTTTGCACCAGGGATGTAGCGGTCGAGGTTTGATCGGAGGATGAGGCACCAAACTAGGAAAATATTTCCCTTCCATCTCCGACCTAGCAGAATAAAATCACGTTATGTGGGAAAACAGTTAACGTTAGATTTATTTTGGAAAAGGAAATGAACAACATCCACTGGCGAAACATCAGGACAGTAACTTTGTCATCTGTGTACGTTAAACCAACCCCTGTTGCCAAAGAAGCATCGAAAGAGTTCCAAAACACATACGCTAAAACGGGAAGTTCCTTGGTGTTCTCTGTTAGTGCGAACAAAATGTAACGCAACGTTGGGCTACGATATCATTTGAGTCAGATTTGAGCCCCCTGACATTAACAAATAATGCTATGCAACATTTTCTTATTTCATTTTTCCAAAACAAAACTACCTAGTTTTTCAAGATTGTTTGCTTAATTTTGATCAATTTAAACCAAAATGTATTCATAATCAACACTATGTAAAACAGTGTGCTATTTTCTTTCCACAAACCAGAATATTGGTTTAGGGTCATGAATTCACATACAGACTAAAAAACACAATTTATCTGTAACTTATTGCTTCTTCTGAGAAAACATTTTGATTAAGAAAGCATGATTCACTCTTAACAGTTTATGGGGCACATAACAGTCACAAAATAATAAATATTTTAAAGAAAATTATTATTGAACCACAATTCATCATAAGCATATATTTCAATGACTATTGTAGTATAACAACAAGGAGCCCATTGATGCAAAAGAGATATTGATCATGCTACATTGTATAATTGTGAAGTTATTGCATATGTTTTCCAATAACAATTCACCATAATAAATCAAAAGAACATGTTACCATAATAACAGTTTTAGTACAACAATGATGAGCCCATTGCCAAAGAAGCGTCAAAAGAAGTGTTTTAATATACACGTTAAGACGGTAAGCTAGCTAGCTGCTGTTAGCCTAGAGCGAACAACATCCAACGCAACAAAAAACAACGTTGACAGACCTTATTTTGAGTTCACCTGAAGTCCTAACGCTCCTTAGCTGTCCTCTGCATAGCGAGCTGCACTTTGGAAATCTCAGTTTCCAAGTGGACGTTAACTTCCGGACTGGTCTCTATGCCAACGGCAACCCCCCCCTCACACGTAATAAGGTCGAAGGTCACATGAGTGACGCACGAAGCTTTGTTTACGTTAGCCTGTTAACGTTAGCCTGCCATTAGCCTTACTGCGTTAGCCTGTTAGCGTTTCATTTTCAACCGAATCCATTGGACTAATTGTTATGCTGGTTAATGGTTAAGTAATCACAGGTGTTGCTTGGCGTTTCATGTGTAACCATTATTTTAATTCTACGTTCTCATGCAAGCGTTTTGTATTTTTGGATCTAGTACAAGCTTGGGATCCCTTTTGCAGCTTTACAACTGTTAACCATCTGATGTGTTCACGCCATGTATATAATACTGTATATAATAACGTTGGCACTTTTGTCTGCATAGATCACGACATTTTCGCACTTTGCAGATATATTTATTTGCTTTGCATGTTTACCTGGGAATAGTTTCATGTAGGACCGGAAGTACGTCACTTCGTCTCGTTTTCTTCTTCGTCTCGTTTTCTTCGTCTCGTTTTCTTCTTCGTCTTATTTTACGTAAAAGACCAGTCGGGGCCCGTGAAATGTTTTTCTTGAGCCGATGTGAGATCCCAGTTCAGGGATGTTGTATGTGTACCTATCGTAATTCCTTTCGAGGCAAATTATTTGAAATTGTGATTTTGGGTTATACAAAATACACTGAAGTTAATTAAATGTTATGCATGCATGGCTTTAGAACCAGACAGAATAGCGCCCCCACGTGTGTCTGCTATGATACTACATCTTCATTCTTGAAAACAAGTTGCAAAGTTCAAAATGTAAAGAACGCAGATATATGTATTTATTTAGTTTTTGTTTATTCCTAATCTCAATCTCCTTGCATTGAGAACTAACAGGGTGCAGGTTTTTATTTGAATTGGTCCTTTAGGGGAGAATGGGGTTAGTTGGCACCCAGTTATATGCTGCTATGTTAAAACATCTAAAGATCACAAACACTTTAGTCCAGTTTTATAGTATTGAAAGTAAATATGTGCTCTGTGGACTAAACGTATAAATCTGATCATGATTTATGCATAAGAAAAACTAAAGAGACTAATTTTAATTTTATAAATCATTTTATAACAGTTTGGGAATTACTGTCTGGAGTTAGATACTGGAGTAAATAATATGGAGTAAAAATACAAAAAGAATATCAGCAGCACAATCATTTATTTGTATTATTTTAGTTTCATTGCATTTCATTTTACCACTCTGGTCAAATGGAAAAGGTAATATCACTCTTTGGGCTGACAACCACAAAACCTCATAAATGCACCGTGACGAGTCACCACGGCTCTTTATGACTGACTTTATTGAAACTAATGTATACACATGAAAAGTGATTTTTAATTTAAATCTTTACACTTTAGCTAAATATAAATGAATGAGTGAGAAATGTTATCAGACTTATGATTTCAAATGACAAACCTATTTCTTAATATTCAAAGTTAGGGCTGATTGTAATTGTTACCAAGAGTCACGGAACTGATCATAACTGCATATATATGTGTGTGTTCTCAAGGAAGATGGAATTAAATTAAATAAACAAGGGAATATAAGTTTTTCTCCTGTTGTTAACCTAAAATACCATTTGGAACTTCTTTTATGACGAACATTGATCATTTTATTTCAGTTTAGTTAAAATCACAACTAAAATATACCAGTCCTTATTCTCTATAGTCACCATCATGTCATGCAATTGTATTAATACTGTATATATTGAAACAGAGAAGCAGAAACATTTATTTGATTCAACATTCAATTTATTTTCAATTGATTCAAACTGATAATTTAGAGTTTCCAATTAGCCAAAAGTGAATATATATATTTTTTTATATATATTCTTTTTGTGGGAGGAAACCTGAGTACCAGGGGAAAACCCACGCAGACACAGAGAGAATATACAAACTCCACACAGACAGAAAGAGGAAAGAATCTGTCTATGGAACCAAATACAGGGAAACATTTTCATCATTTGGAGGAAAAAGAAATTGAACCTGACCTCAAGTTTGGGTTTTGAACTTTGAAAAATTCAACAGAAAGAAATAAAGAAAGAAAATAAAAATAAGTGTGTTACCCCAAATGTTTTGGAAAAATAAAAACACTAAATTATTCCAGCACTGAATCTCAATTATATTTAACCCCAAAACAACTTTTCATACACTTATTTTCATTTTGAATATATTGTTGAATTTCCAGACCAAAACTTGAACTTTAAGGTTAAAATCTTTTTTTCAAATGATGTAGCACTATAGTAGCACTGAAATGGCTCTTACTGATAGCACTTTGAAGTTGAACTTTTGGACCAAATTGTACCTTCTTGATTCTTGTTGTTCTTATTCTTGTATGTAACCGTAGAATGGACTTATTGTAAGTCGCTTTGGATAAAAGTGTCAGCTAAATGTAATGTAATGATCAAAACTATTGCCCTGGATTTGGCTCCACATCTGTGAGGCTGCAGTGCTAACCACTGAGCCACTGTGTCGCCCGGAAGGAAGGAGAGAGGGAAATAAAGGGGGAGGGGGATAGGGAGGAAAGATGGATAAAGAGATACACAATGTATTGACAACGGGTCCTTGTCGATACGTCAACCTGAAACAAACAGATGAAATAAAAGACGTCCAAGAAAGACCACTATACTTGCCACCTCTTTTCTGTCCTCCCCTTCTTTCTCCTCCTTTCCTCTCTCATCCTCTCTTTGTAAAAACAAAAAAAAAACATGAAATAAATAAAAAAAATCGTTAGAGAATGAATGTAAACAAAGAAATCAGTATGAAAAAAAAAAGATTGAAATTGATATTTACCTTTTTATAAGAGGGTTCAGACTTTCTCCACCTCTTCCTCCTACATTGTATAATACTTAACACAGCTAACACAAGGTTATACATGAAATAAAACATAACATTTCTAAAACAACTTAATACATCAAATAAACACATCTAAAACAACTTGATTCATCAAATACAACTTAATACATCTAAAGAAAATGCATCAAAAAAAGTAATTTAAATCTAAAACAACTTATGTGTGTGCAAGGCGAAAGTACCTTTTTAAAGAAATAAAGCGCGCGCGCGCGTGTGTGTGTGCGTGTGTGTGTTAGTTGACCTCCATTGGCTCACCATATCCTTCCGTGGGGTCCACTTCCATCGGTTCGTCCTCCGGGGGATCCACCTCCATCGGCTTACCGGGGTCCAGGAGTGGGGTGGAGGCTCTTTGGAAAACAACAAAATAAGTTATCAGAATTATGCAGATGAAACACAATGTTACATAATCACATGTCATGGGGACTATTGTCCAATACAAGCACAGTACAATGAGTACATTGGACCAATCAATAATTAAAAAGCAGAATCTTCTTCAAGTAAACAAAGACGTAGGTAGTTCTTTCTTACACTGCATTAACTTTTAGACTAATATTTTATTCTCGTCTAATTCTATTTTAGTTTGTCTAAATTTCAGGTTATCTTGGCGCTTTAATGCTTTTAATTGTATTTCAATGTCATTTTGTGGTGTGTTTCTGTTGAACTTTTGATTTTGATGTTTAGTGGAGAGAATAAATAAGCTTACCGTCTCATGCCTCGCCTAAGGGAAGAGATGGAAGAAGAGGGGGAGAAGGAGGAGGAGCTAGAAGAAATGGGACTAAAGAAGAGACAAGAAGAAGAGTTAGCGGAGGGGGAGGCTGGCTTACGGGAAGGACCTGGGTGAACCGGCCGGTTGGGGTCCAGGATGGGGGAAGGCCTCCACAGGACGCGTTGGCTCGCCTGAAGGTAAAAAAAATAAAATATAACTATCAGACCACTGCTCCACAACATGGAAACAAACACTATGATTCAGTCCCATATATATATATATATGTAAGTAGCTTAACAGTTGTATTAACGTCTGTATGTACACACTCTCCCTTTTCTTTTTCTGTTTGTTTTTGGTTTAGCTGATTGTTGTGTCTCTTATTTATTTTCTGCTATTATTAAATTGAACTTGTATAAAAGCATAAAAATGTGCAATGGACTCTAAAGTAAACACTTGTCTGGGAGATGAAAGAAATGTATCAATAAAGTGTTAAAATAAGCGTGTGGCGTTCAGGTTCTTGGTGTTCTTACCATGCTGCAGGTTGGACTGACGGCCTGGATGACCGCCGGTGAGAGGCCGGGCCAGAAAGCAACTGGGATCCGGACTCTCCTGTAGGGGCAACGATGGGCCATCTGAGGGTAAAAACAAACAAAAAACAAGAACATTATTATTATTATTATCCATCTGGAAGCTCTTACAGTTACACAGAGTACATCTCCAATCAGACTTTTTAAAATACATAGACCTAACAATGCCTTGTAAATAGACAGCTGTACCAATGTCTCCACAGCGGGGACAGGTAGCGTGTCGTACTAAACCTTATGTTTGATAAAACCAAGATTTCATTTTTTAAATATGAAAAACATCACAAGATTGTTGGCAATGTGTGAATTATGAACATTTTCAAACAATAAGGATTACATATATTGTCATGCCTGCATAACTTATGATCTGTATCACCTAGAAATTATATTTAATACAAGCAATCAATTCAGATCAATTGTTGACATTGAAGTCTGATCCATGTTGTCTGTCACTTTCAGTAAAGTTTAGAGAAATAATACAATCAACTTGTTTAGCTTGTACTCTTGAAAACACACACCGCTAGCTAGCTAACTGTCACATGGCTAATAGGCAGGTTGGGTCCTTACCTTGTAGTTTAGGGATGCTCGAGTTTGTTAGCTTGCTAGCTTAATAGTAGAGGTGCTGTTCTTCAGAAGAAGTTTAGCTGTTCTCTCGTTGGGGTCTTCAAGCGCAATGAGGAAAAAAGAGAGAAATTGTTCTCTTATAGAAGACGCGAATCAAAGCTAGAACATTACATCGAACTTAAATTCAATGACGTTATGGCCCGCTGCCACTGGGCCACGCCCCCTGGCTGCCGGTAGTCACTGACGGCGCCACGTAATTAATATGAGATATGTTTATTATTATCACCTTATGAAGTAGGTAACTGATAAATGTGGGTAATATTGGAACTATGTTAATCAAGCATACATTCATATAAATCACAACCACAAGTAAAACAGACCTTCATTGTATACAACAAAAATCAACAAGTTGGCTTGCGTTACTTTAGTACATAAAATGTATTAATTTATTTCATTATTATTAATTCCCCGCGACCCTAAACAGGATAAGCGGTTCGGATAATGGATGGATGGATTATTATTAATTTAGTACAATAATAATAGTTTATATTTATTATTTTAAATGTATTTTATATTATATCATATTTTCTATAGTGCTTTTCAAGCCACTTAAAGATGCTTTACATACAACAAAATTAGAAAGGGAACGACTAGAAAAACATGAAGACATTAATTACAAACAGAACACTTTTGGATATAAAAGAAACCAGGAGGAGCTGTGTGGAATGAGTCCTGTAGTGGAGGATAGGGAGCAGGGGTTTGCAGGTGAAGGCGAGTTTGAAATATGTCCTCCTGTCGGCAAACTTGTTTAAAAATGAAATGGCAATTTTATTAAATTCAGTTTATTTTGTACAGCCCAAAATCACAAACTACAAATTTGCCTTAGAGGCCTCCACAATCTGTACACATACGACATCCCTGTCCTGGGACCTCACATCGGATCAGGAAAAAAAAACAGAAAACTGAAGGGAAAAAAAACTTTCACAGAGAAAAAAGGAAGAAACCTTCAGGATAGCCACCGAGGAGGATCCCTCTCCCCTGATGGGCTGAAGCAAGTTATGTCATGTGTACAGAATGAACAACATAGTTACTGCAGCTCACAATGCTAGCTTGTGTTGTGCTCTAACCACCGGCTGTTCGCCTTCACCAGAGACGTCTCTAATGCTGCACTCGGTCTTATCTTTTACGACTTTGAAAGGCAGTAATGCTAAACGTGGATGACACCTACTGTAAACAATTAACACAAGCGTTAGCACGAACGAGTCTGCTCCCCATGCAGATGGCCCCCAATGCACATGAGCTCGAGGAGCTGATGTTGCTGCTTTACCATATTTAAATGTAAGAAAGTTTAGCTTCATTAAGTGACTTGTTTTCTTCAAGTGTGGGTGCATTACAGCCTCGAATTAAAGAACGCAGATATATGTATTTATTTAGTTTATTCCTAATCTCAATTTGGAAAGTCAAATTCTCCTTGCACTGAGAACTAACAGGGTGCAGGTTTTCATCATCAGAAGTGTCCCCATCAAGGGTCAGAGGGTCCCTATCCCACACCTCGTCCTCTCCCTCATCCTCCTCTTCCTGTAGGGCAGTGGCGTCCATCAAAACCATCCTGCATGGAAAAGCATTACTTACCGTCATGGTTTGCATTCAGAAATGGGCATGATTACATTGACAAAAATAGTGACAAAGATACTGGCTTATCAAGTGCTAGGTTATCTTCATCCTGTTATAGATTGCACATCTATCACACAGATGATCTGGCCAGACATGCATATTAGAAAGTGCTCCTGCTCTGTGAGTATTCAAATGTATTCTATAGTAGAGTTAAAAAATGTATTATAATGTATTGTCCTCAGACCTCCTTTGTAAACGATGAGCACCTTTTCATCGTAGTTGAACCCAAATCCCTGATCAGTCTTGTTTTATTATTGAACAAGTTGATATTAAAGCTCTTTAGATCGCGGTGGCGGAGAAAGAAATATAGTCTCAATCCAGCTGTCTTACTGTCATCACATTTAGAATGTCATCTTAACATTGCTTCAAACCTGAGGACACTACTTTGTGGAGTGTGAATGCATTTCAAAATTCAGAAATATATTTATATATAAAAGGAGTACTTATTGGAGGGCTTGCAAGAGACGTCAGTTCCGATTATGCAACTCAACTGCTTCCGTCATTAGAATCTGGTCTGATGGTCTGTTCAATGCCCCAGACAGTAACTGTAAAAGTCAACACTAAATATGATTTGTTTGCCTTAAGAAGCACGCCTGTTATATATTTTAGCTTGTTATAGGCTTGATACTGAAACATTAACCTACTCCTTTTTAAATCTGCATACATTTTGTTGCTGAGCTTTTAGTTTAATTTACAAAGGAACGGTGATTTCTTCTGTTCTTTTTCACCTGGATCTTCTGTCCCTTCAATTGTCAGCCTGGTTGAACCCTTGTACAGTGTTTTGTTCTCCATGTAAAAAATATATTTTTTTGCAAACCCTTCATACAAAATAAAAAATGTTATGGACTTTCTACAACCTAAAAGCATGAACTACAAAGCAGTTCACAAAGAATCAAGCTTTTGTAGCAGGCGACTCAGCAGGAGGGTATTATGAACGACCTGGAAATGAAAATATTAAAATAAATCATATGTGAGCATTAGCATTCATTCTTAACCTTTAGTATCATGAGGCATAAGCTCAAGGATTCAATGCTACTGGTGTTCAGAGCATTCAACTCATCAAAAGTCCACATTTAGATCACGTGATGTCGGCTTTGAGCTATAATTTCCTTACCATAAATAATTAAATTAAAACAAGTAAAATACCTAAATCTATTGCAGTCAATATAATCATTAAGATGTAGCAAAATATGCAGTTGTATTGAAAGTCAGCAATATATCTGGCCTTTATGGAGGAAGCATTTATCAACAGTACACACCCTGCCCATGTAGGTTCACTTTTGTTTATTTTACTTTGATATATTTTTTATACTAAAAGGATTCTTTCTGAATTTTCAGTTATTGAAGCAGTGACGTTCATATTATGGAGGGATGGCTGAGAGGCTCTTAATGCTCAGTTCAATAAAGGTTTGATTTGAATGTAATTCATGTTCTGCATATCTTTAAATTACAGAAAGGCATCTTTAAATGTAATGGAAGTTTAAACACAAATGAATCATGAGACACTTAGTTTAGGGAAAAAAAGATGTATTTAGACAGAATAAAATGTAAGTACATGCAATACAGTAGAATACAATAGAATTTAAGATGATGTACATTACAATACAACAAAAGAAATACAATACAATAAAATGTAAGATGTAAGTACATGCAATACATTAGAATACAACAGGATTTAAGATGCATGTACATTATAATACAATAAAAGAAATACAATACAATAAAATGAAATGTAAGATGTACAATATAATACAATACAATGTAAAATGTATGTACAAACAATACAACACAATACAATGTAAAATATATGTACAATATAATACAATACAATAAAATGTAAGATGTACAATATAATACAATACAATACAATGTAAAATGTATGTACAAAAATACAAAACAATACAATGTAAAATATATGTACAATATAATACAATACAATGTCAAATCTATGTACAACAATAGAAAACAAATATCATGTAAAAGCT